>OW121816.1:14070483-14520433 GCA_933228935.1 Pemphredon lugubris | reverse complement strand
GAAGTCGAGTCGAGTCGAGTCGATAGTCGAGTCGAGTCGAGTCGAGTCGATAGTCGAGTCGAGTCGGTCGATAGTCGAGTCGATAGACGAGTCGATAGTCGAGTCGATAGTCGAGTCGATAGTCGAGTCGATAGTCGAGTCGATAGTCGAGTCGATAGTCGAGTCGATAGTCGAGTCGAGTCGAGTCGATAGTCGAGTCGATAGTCGAGTCGATAGTCGAGTCGATAGTCGAGTCGATAGTCGAGTCGATAGTCGAGTCGATAGTCGAGTCGATAGTCGAGTCGATAGTCGAGTCGAGTCGAGTCGATAGTCGAGTCGAGTCGAGTCGATAGTCGAGTCGATAGTCGAGTCGAGTCGAGTCGATAGTCGAGTCGAGTCGAGTCGATAGTCGAGTCGATAGTCAGTCGAGTCGAGTCGATAGTCGAGTCGATAGTCGAGTCGATAGTCGAGTCGATAGTCGAGTCGATAGTCGAGTCGATAGTCGAGTCGAGTCGAGTCGATAGTCGAGTCGAGTCGAGTCGATAGTCGAGTCGAGTCGAGTCGATAGTCGAGTCGATAGTCGAGTCGATAGTCGAGTCGAGTCGAGTCGATAGTCGAGTCGAGTCGAGTCGATAGTCGAGTCGATAGTCGAGTCGATAGTCGAGTCGAGTCGAGTCGAGTCGATAGTCGAGTCGAGTCGAGTCGATAGTCGAGTCGATAGTCGAGTCGATAGTCGAGTCGATAGTCGAGTCGATAGTCGAGTCGATAGTCGAGTCGATAGTCGAGTCGATAGTCGAGTCGATAGTCGAGTCGATAGTCGAGTCGATAGTCGAGTCGAGTCGAGTCGATAGTCGAGTCGATAGTCGAGTCGATAGTCGAGTCGATAGTCGAGTCGATAGTCGAGTCGATAGTCGAGTCGATAGTCGAGTCGAGTCGAGTCGATAGTCGAGTCGATAGTCGAGTCGAGTCGATAGTCGAGTCGATAGTCGAGTCGATAGTCGAGTCGATAGTCGAGTCGATAGTCGAGTCGATAGTCGAGTCGATAGTCGAGTCGATAGTCGAGTCGATAGTCGAGTCGATAGTCGAGTCGATAGTCGAGTCGATAGTCGAGTCGATAGTCGAGTCGATAGTCGAGTCGATAGTCGAGTCGATAGTCGAGTCGATAGTCGAGTCGATAGTCGAGTCGATAGTCGAGTCGATAGAGTCGAGTCGATAGTCGAGTCGATAGTCGAGTCGATAGTCGAGTCGATAGTCGAGTCGATAGTCGAGTCGAGTCGATAGTCGAGTCGATAGTCGAGTCGAGTCGATAGTCGAGTCGATAGTCGAGTCGATAGTCGAGTCGATAGTCGAGTCGATAGTCGAGTCGATAGTCGAGTCGATAGTCGAGTCGATAGTCGAGTCGATAGTCGAGTCGATAGTCGAGTCGATAGTCGAGTCGATAGTCGAGTCGATAGTCGAGTCGATAGTCGAGTCGATAGTCGAGTCGATAGTCGAGTCGATAGTCGAGTCGATAGTCGAGTCGATAGTCGAGTCGATAGTCGAGTCGATAGTCGAGTCGATAGTCGAGTCGATAGTCGAGTCGATAGTCGAGTCGATAGTCGAGTCGATAGTCGAGTCGATAGTCGAGTCGATAGTCGAGTCGATAGTCGAGTCGATAGTCCGAGTCGATAGTCGAGTCGAGTCGAGTCGATAGTCGAGTCGATAGTCGAGTCGAGTCGAGTCGATAGTCGAGTCGAGTCGAGTCGATAGTCGAGTCGATAGTCCGAGTCGAGTCGAGTCGATAGTCGAGTCGAGTCGAGTCGATAGTCGAGTCGATAGTCGAGTCGAGTCGAGTCGATAGTCGAGTCGAGTCGAGTCGATAGTCGAGTCGATAGTCGAGTCGAGTCGAGTCGATAGTCGAGTCGAGTCGAGTCGATAGTCGAGTCGATAGTCGAGTCGATAGTCGAGTCGATAGTCGAGTCGATAGTCGAGTCGATAGTCGAGTCGATAGTCGAGTCGATAGTCGAGTCGATAGTCGAGTCGATAGTCGAGTCGAGTCGAGTCGATAGTCGAGTCGATAGTCGAGTCGATAGTCGAGTCGATAGTCGAGTCGATAGTCGAGTCGATAGTCGAGTCGATAGTCGAGTCGATAGTCGAGTCGATAGTCGAGTCGATAGTCGAGTCGATAGTCGAGTCGATAGTCGAGTCGAGTCGGGTCGATAGTCGAGTCGATAGTCGAGTCGATAGTCGAGTCGATAGTCGAGTCGATAGTCGAGTCGATAGTCGAGTCGATAGTCGAGTCGATAGTCGAGTCGAGTCGAGTCGATAGTCGAGTCGATAGTCGAGTCGATAGTCGAGTCGATAGTCGAGTCGATAGTCGAGTCGAGTCGAGTCGATAGTCGAGTCGAGTCGAGTCGAGTCGAGTCGAGTCGATAGTCGAGTCGAGTCGAGTCGATAGTCGAGTCGAGTCGAGTCGAGTCGAGTCGATAGTCGAGTCGAGTCGGGTCGATAGTCGAGTCGATAGTCGAGTCGATAGTCGAGTCGATAGTCGAGTCGATAGTCGAGTCGATAGTCGAGTCGATAGTCGAGTCGATAGTCGAGTCGATAGTCGAGTCGATAGTCGAGTCGATAGTCGAGTCGATAGTCGAGTCGATAGTCGAGTCGATAGTCGAGTCGAGTCGAGTCGATAGTCGAGTCGATAGTCGAGTCGATAGTCGAGTCGATAGTCGAGTCGATAGTCGAGTCGATAGTCGAGTCGATAGTCGAGTCGATAGTCGAGTCGATAGTCGAGTCGAGTCGAGTCGATAGTCGAGTCGATAGTCGAGTCGATAGTCGAGTCGATAGTCGAGTCGATAGTCGAGTCGATAGTCGAGTCGATAGTCGAGTCGATAGTCGAGTCGAGTCGAGTCGATAGTCGAGTCGATAGTCGAGTCGAGTCGAGTCGATAGTCGAGTCGAGTCGAGTCGATAGTCAAGTCGATAGTCCAGTCGAGTCGAGTCGATAGTCGAGTCGAGTCGAGTCGATAGTCGAGTCGATAGTCGAGTCGAGTCGAGTCGATAGTCGAGTCGAGTCGAGTCGATAGTCGAGTCGATAGTCGAGTCGAGTCGAGTCGATAGTCGAGTCGAGTCGAGTCGATAGTCGAGTCGATAGTCGAGTCGATAGTCGAGTCGATAGTCGAGTCGATAGTCGAGTCGATAGTCGAGTCGATAGTCGAGTCGATAGTCGAGTCGATAGTCGAGTCGATAGTCGAGTCGAGTCGAGTCGATAGTCGAGTCGATAGTCGAGTCGATAGTCGAGTCGATAGTCGAGTCGATAGTCGAGTCGATAGTCGAGTCGATAGTCGAGTCGATAGTCGAGTCGATAGTCGAGTCGATAGTCGAGTCGATAGTCGAGTCGAGTCGGGTCGATAGTCGAGTCGATAGTCGAGTCGATAGTCGAGTCGATAGTCGAGTCGATAGTCGAGTCGATAGTCGAGTCGATAGTCGAGTCGATAGTCGAGTCGATAGTCGAGTCGAGTCGAGTCGATAGTCGAGTCGATAGTCGAGTCGATAGTCGAGTCGATAGTCGAGTCGATAGTCGAGTCGAGTCGAGTCGATAGTCGAGTCGAGTCGAGTCGATAGTCGAGTCGAGTCGATAGTCGAGTCGAGTCGAGTCGATAGTCGAGTCGAGTCGAGTCGAGTCGATAGTCGAGTCGAGTCGGGTCGATAGTCGAGTCGATAGTCGAGTCGATAGTCGAGTCGATAGTCGAGTCGATAGTCGAGTCGATAGTCGAGTCGATAGTCGAGTCGATAGTCGAGTCGATAGTCGAGTCGATAGTCGAGTCGATAGTCGAGTCGATAGTCGAGTCGATAGTCGAGTCGATAGTCGAGTCGATAGTCGAGTCGATAGTCGAGTCGATAGTCGAGTCGATAGTCGAGTCGATAGTCGAGTCGATAGTCGAGTCGATAGTCGAGTCGATAGTCGAGTCGATAGTCGAGTCGATAGTCGAGTCGATAGTCGAGTCGATAGTCGAGTCGATAGTCGAGTCGATAGTCGAGTCGATAGTCGAGTCGAGTCGAGTCGATAGTCGAGTCGATAGTCGAGTCGAGTCGAGTCGATAGTCGAGTCGAGTCGATAGTCGAGTCGATAGTCGAGTCGATAGTCGAGTCGATAGTCCAGTCGAGTCGAGTCGATAGTCGAGTCGAGTCGAGTCGATAGTCGAGTCGATAGTCGAGTCGATAGTCGAGTCGATAGTCGAGTCGATAGTCGAGTCGATAGTCGAGTCGATAGTCGAGTCGATAGTCGAGTCGAGTCGAGTCAATAGTCGAGTCGAGTCGAGTCGATAGTCGAGTCGAGTCGAGTCGAGTCGATAGTCGAGTCGAGTCGGGTCGATAGTCGAGTCGATAGACGAGTCGATAGTCGAGTCGATAGTCGAGTCGATAGTCGAGTCGATAGTCGAGTCGAGTCGAGTCGATAGTCGAGTCGATAGTCGAGTCGATAGTCGAGTCGATAGTCGAGTCGATAGTCGAGTCGATAGTCGAGTCGATAGTCGAGTCGATAGTCGAGTCGATAGTCCAGTCGAGTCGAGTCGATAGTCGAGTCGAGTCGAGTCGATAGTCGAGTCGATAGTCGAGTCGAGTCGAGTCGATAGTCGAGTCGAGTCGAGTCGATAGTCGAGTCGATAGTCCAGTCGAGTCGAGTCGATAGTCGAGTCGAGTCGAGTCGATAGTCGAGTCGATAGTCGAGTCGAGTCGAGTCGATAGTCGAGTCGAGTCGAGTCGATAGTCGAGTCGAGTCGAGTCGATAGTCGAGTCGAGTCGAGTCGATAGTCGAGTCGATAGTCGAGTCGATAGTCGAGTCGAGTCGAGTCGATAGTCGAGTCGAGTCGAGTCGATAGTCGAGTCGATAGTCGAGTCGATAGTCGAGTCGAGTCGAGTCGAGTCGATAGTCGAGTCGAGTCGGGTCGATAGTCGAGTCGATAGTCGAGTCGATAGTCGAGTCGATAGTCGAGTCGATAGTCGAGTCGATAGTCGAGTCGATAGTCGAGTCGATAGTCGAGTCGATAGTCGAGTCGATAGTCGAGTCGATAGTCGAGTCGATAGTCGAGTCGAGTCGAGTCGATAGTCAAGTCGATAGTCGAGTCGATAGTCGAGTCGATAGTCGAGTCGATAGTCGAGTCGATAGTCGAGTCGATAGTCGAGTCGAGTCGAGTCGATAGTCGAGTCGATAGTCGAGTCGAGTCGAGTCGATAGTCGAGTCGAGTCGAGTCGATAGTCAAGTCGATAGTCCAGTCGAGTCGAGTCGATAGTCGAGTCGAGTCGAGTCGATAGTCGAGTCGATAGTCGAGTCGAGTCGAGTCGATAGTCGAGTCGAGTCGAGTCGATAGTCGAGTCGATAGTCGAGTCGAGTCGAGTCGATAGTCGAGTCGAGTCGAGTCGATAGTCGAGTCGATAGTCGAGTCGATAGTCGAGTCGATAGTCGAGTCGATAGTCGAGTCGATAGTCGAGTCGATAGTCGAGTCGATAGTCGAGTCGATAGTCGAGTCGATAGTCGAGTCGAGTCGAGTCGATAGTCGAGTCGATAGTCGAGTCGATAGTCGAGTCGATAGTCGAGTCGATAGTCGAGTCGATAGTCGAGTCGATAGTCGAGTCGATAGTCGAGTCGATAGTCGAGTCGATAGTCGAGTCGATAGTCGAGTCGAGTCGGGTCGATAGTCGAGTCGATAGTCGAGTCGATAGTCGAGTCGATAGTCGAGTCGATAGTCGAGTCGATAGTCGAGTCGATAGTCGAGTCGATAGTCGAGTCGATAGTCGAGTCGAGTCGAGTCGATAGTCGAGTCGATAGTCGAGTCGATAGTCGAGTCGATAGTCGAGTCGATAGTCGAGTCGAGTCGAGTCGATAGTCGAGTCGAGTCGATAGTCGAGTCGAGTCGATAGTCGAGTCGAGTCGAGTCGATAGTCGAGTCGAGTCGAGTCGAGTCGATAGTCGAGTCGAGTCGGGTCGATAGTCGAGTCGATAGTCGAGTCGATAGTCGAGTCGATAGTCGAGTCGATAGTCGAGTCGATAGTCGAGTCGATAGTCGAGTCGATAGTCGAGTCGATAGTCGAGTCGATAGTCGAGTCGATAGTCGAGTCGATAGTCGAGTCGATAGTCGAGTCGATAGTCGAGTCGATAGTCGAGTCGATAGTCGAGTCGATAGTCGAGTCGATAGTCGAGTCGATAGTCGAGTCGATAGTCGAGTCGATAGTCGAGTCGATAGTCGAGTCGATAGTCGAGTCGATAGTCGAGTCGATAGTCGAGTCGATAGTCGAGTCGATAGTCGAGTCGATAGTCGAGTCGATAGTCGAGTCGATAGTCGAGTCGATAGTCGAGTCGATAGTCGAGTCGATAGTCGAGTCGATAGTCGAGTCGATAGTCGAGTCGATAGTCGAGTCGATAGTCGAGTCGATAGTCGAGTCGATAGTCGAGTCGATAGTCGAGTCGATAGTCGAGTCGATAGTCGAGTCGATAGTCGAGTCGATAGTCGAGTCGATAGTCGAGTCGATAGTCGAGTCGATAGTCGAGTCGATAGTCGAGTCGATAGTCGAGTCGATAGTCGAGTCGATAGTCGAGTCGATAGTCGAGTCGATAGTCGAGTCGATAGTCGAGTCGATAGTCGAGTCGATAGTCGAGTCGAGTCGAGTCGATAGTCGAGTCGATAGTCGAGTCGAGTCGAGTCGATAGTCGAGTCGAGTCGATAGTCGAGTCGATAGTCGAGTCGATAGTCGAGTCGATAGTCCAGTCGAGTCGAGTCGATAGTCGAGTCGAGTCGAGTCGATAGTCGAGTCGATAGTCGAGTCGATAGTCGAGTCGATAGTCGAGTCGATAGTCGAGTCGATAGTCGAGTCGATAGTCGAGTCGATAGTCGAGTCGATAGTCGAGTCGATAGTCGAGTCGAGTCGAGTCAATAGTCGAGTCGAGTCGAGTCGATAGTCGAGTCGAGTCGAGTCGAGTCGATAGTCGAGTCGAGTCGGGTCGATAGTCGAGTCGATAGACGAGTCGATAGTCGAGTCGATAGTCGAGTCGATAGTCGAGTCGATAGTCGAGTCGAGTCGAGTCGATAGTCGAGTCGATAGTCGAGTCGATAGTCGAGTCGATAGTCGAGTCGATAGTCGAGTCGATAGTCGAGTCGATAGTCGAGTCGATAGTCCAGTCGAGTCGAGTCGATAGTCGAGTCGAGTCGAGTCGATAGTCGAGTCGATAGTCGAGTCGAGTCGAGTCGATAGTCGAGTCGAGTCGAGTCGATAGTCGAGTCGATAGTCCAGTCGAGTCGAGTCGATAGTCGAGTCGAGTCGAGTCGATAGTCGAGTCGATAGTCGAGTCGAGTCGAGTCGATAGTCGAGTCGAGTCGAGTCGATAGTCGAGTCGAGTCGAGTCGATAGTCGAGTCGAGTCGAGTCGATAGTCGAGTCGATAGTCGAGTCGATAGTCGAGTCGAGTCGAGTCGATAGTCGAGTCGAGTCGAGTCGATAGTCGAGTCGATAGTCGAGTCGATAGTCGAGTCGAGTCGAGTCGAGTCGATAGTCGAGTCGAGTCGGGTCGATAGTCGAGTCGATAGTCGAGTCGATAGTCGAGTCGATAGTCGAGTCGATAGTCGAGTCGATAGTCGAGTCGATAGTCGAGTCGATAGTCGAGTCGATAGTCGAGTCGATAGTCGAGTCGATAGTCGAGTCGATAGTCGAGTCGAGTCGAGTCGATAGTCAAGTCGATAGTCGAGTCGATAGTCGAGTCGATAGTCGAGTCGATAGTCGAGTCGATAGTCGAGTCGATAGTCGAGTCGAGTCGAGTCGATAGTCGAGTCGATAGTCGAGTCGAGTCGAGTCGATAGTCGAGTCGAGTCGAGTCGATAGTCAAGTCGATAGTCCAGTCGAGTCGAGTCGATAGTCGAGTCGAGTCGAGTCGATAGTCGAGTCGATAGTCGAGTCGAGTCGAGTCGATAGTCGAGTCGAGTCGAGTCGATAGTCGAGTCGATAGTCGAGTCGAGTCGAGTCGATAGTCGAGTCGAGTCGAGTCGATAGTCGAGTCGATAGTCGAGTCGATAGTCGAGTCGATAGTCGAGTCGATAGTCGAGTCGATAGTCGAGTCGATAGTCGAGTCGATAGTCGAGTCGATAGTCGAGTCGATAGTCGAGTCGAGTCGAGTCGATAGTCGAGTCGATAGTCGAGTCGATAGTCGAGTCGATAGTCGAGTCGATAGTCGAGTCGATAGTCGAGTCGATAGTCGAGTCGATAGTCGAGTCGATAGTCGAGTCGATAGTCGAGTCGAGTCGGGTCGATAGTCGAGTCGATAGTCGAGTCGATAGTCGAGTCGATAGTCGAGTCGATAGTCGAGTCGATAGTCGAGTCGATAGTCGAGTCGATAGTCGAGTCGATAGTCGAGTCGAGTCGAGTCGATAGTCGAGTCGATAGTCGAGTCGATAGTCGAGTCGATAGTCGAGTCGATAGTCGAGTCGAGTCGAGTCGATAGTCGAGTCGAGTCGATAGTCGAGTCGAGTCGATAGTCGAGTCGAGTCGAGTCGATAGTCGAGTCGAGTCGAGTCGAGTCGATAGTCGAGTCGAGTCGGGTCGATAGTCGAGTCGATAGTCGAGTCGATAGTCGAGTCGATAGTCGAGTCGATAGTCGAGTCGATAGTCGAGTCGATAGTCGAGTCGATAGTCGAGTCGATAGTCGAGTCGATAGTCGAGTCGATAGTCGAGTCGATAGTCGAGTCGATAGTCGAGTCGATAGTCGCGTCGATAGTCGAGTCGATAGTCGAGTCGATAGTCGAGTCGATAGTCGAGTCGATAGTCGAGTCGATAGTCGAGTCGATAGTCGAGTCGATAGTCGAGTCGATAGTCGAGTCGATAGTCGAGTCGATAGTCGAGTCGATAGTCGAGTCGATAGTCGAGTCGATAGTCGAGTCGATAGTCGAGTCGATAGTCGAGTCGATAGTCGAGTCGATAGTCGAGTCGATAGTCGAGTCGATAGTCGAGTCGATAGTCGAGTCGATAGTCGAGTCGATAGTCGAGTCGATAGTCGAGTCGATAGTCGAGTCGATAGTCGAGTCGATAGTCGAGTCGATAGTCGAGTCGATAGTCGAGTCGATAGTCGAGTCGATAGTCGAGTCGATAGTCGAGTCGATAGTCGAGTCGATAGTCGAGTCGATAGTCGAGTCGATAGTCGAGTCGATAGTCGAGTCGATAGTCGAGTCGATAGTCGAGTCGATAGTCGAGTCGATAGTCGAGTCGATAGTCGAGTCGAGTCGAGTCGATAGTCGAGTCGATAGTCGAGTCGAGTCGAGTCGATAGTCGAGTCGAGTCGATAGTCGAGTCGATAGTCGAGTCGATAGTCGAGTCGATAGTCCAGTCGAGTCGAGTCGATAGTCGAGTCGAGTCGAGTCGATAGTCGAGTCGATAGTCGAGTCGATAGTCGAGTCGATAGTCGAGTCGATAGTCGAGTCGATAGTCGAGTCGATAGTCGAGTCGATAGTCGAGTCGATAGTCGAGTCAATAGTCGAGTCGAGTCGAGTCGATAGTCGAGTCGAGTCGAGTCGAGTCGATAGTCGAGTCGAGTCGGGTCGATAGTCGAGTCGATAGACGAGTCGATAGTCGAGTCGATAGTCGAGTCGATAGTCGAGTCGATAGTCGAGTCGAGTCGAGTCGATAGTCGAGTCGATAGTCGAGTCGATAGTCGAGTCGATAGTCGAGTCGATAGTCGAGTCGATAGTCGAGTCGATAGTCGAGCCGATAGTCGAGTCGAGTCGAGTCGATAGTCGAGTCGATAGTCGAGTCGATAGTCGAGTCGATAGTCGAGTCGATAGTCGAGTCGATAGTCGAGTCGATAGTCGAGTCGAGTCGAGTCGATAGTCGAGTCGATAGTCGAGTCGAGTCGAGTCGATAGTCGAGTCGAGTCGAGTCGAGTCGATAGTCGAGTCGAGTCGGGTCGATAGTCGAGTCGATAGTCGAGTCGATAGTCGAGTCGATAGTCGAGTCGATAGTCGAGTCGATAGTCGAGTCAGCGTCTTCCCCTACTTCGTCCGACTCGGGTGGTTCGTGGTCGTCGCGGCCTGTTTCTTGCGTTAATTCGATTTGATCGTTAGAATGGTCAGGCGAAATTTACAAAAACGGAGGTTGGCCGAATATGGCTTCGTTGTGAGTGTTCGTTTTCACACATTTTTTGTGTAATGCTTGGTGCAGTGTTTCGGTGGTATTAATCGGGTTGTGCTTTTATTTCGTTTTAGATGCTAATGCATCCCGATCGGCCAGGTTTTCTCAACCTGGCAAGGAGGGAGATTATAGCTGCCTGTCGGAGGGGCGAACGATGGGCGCGGGGGAGGTGTTTTCCTGGCCCGAATTCGACGCCTTCGGGCTGTTGGCCCTCTTTGGCCTGGGCCCTTATGAGGACCCAGAAGTGTGGTGAACCCATAGTGAGTATTCATTTGTTCGCTTTGCCAGTTTTTTTTCTTTTTTTTTTCTGGTCCTGCCAAATAGGCCTTAGATGGATGGAAAACGTATATATATATATATTTCCCCCCTTTTTTTTGTTCCAGGCCCGAGGGTTTTGAAATTTTATATAATATAATTTTTATATTTTACTTATGGTGTTTAACCCAATTATTTTCCATTACTACCTGATCCCCGTTCCGCCCTTTTAGTTTTATACTCGCGATGCGCTAGCTGCTTAGGGTCAAGGGGTAACAATTTTAATGATAATTTTTAAGGGTATTATTAGTATTATTATTATTATTCCTGCTTCGGTTCCAGGTAAGTATATATTTTTGTATTTTATTTTATTAAATAATTAACTAATTACTGGAATAAATTTGAATCTGTTTCTTTATTTCTTTATTTCTTTCTTTATTTATTTATTTAACTTTCCACGAAGTGTTTGAGCCGGTTCACATGTACGCGTTGGGATCTCCGTCCCTTCATTATTGTCGCGTTTACATCGGAGTGCATCGTGATTACGGTATACGGCCCTATCCATTGCGCTGACAGTTTGTTCGATCGGCCGCGTCTAACGGTTTCGTCGTTCATTAATACTTTATCACCGACGCGGAATTGTATCGTTTTCGCGTCGTGATCGTAATATGTTTTCGCCCTTTCTTTTGCTTTGCGTAGGTTTTCTTTAGCTATCTGGTGGGAGGTCCGGAGTCGTATTTTCAGTTCGTCTGCGTAATCGTCGTAATTATAAGAAGGTTTCGGCGGAAGGGTAAGCGCGGTAGGCAATTCGGCTCTTTTTCCGTAGATAAGTTCGAAAGGAGAGTAACCGGTGGAGGTGTGCGGGGTGGTATTGTAAGTGAACATAGCGTACGGAATCCATTCATCCCAATTATTCTGTTCGTCATTTATATAATGTCGTAAATATTCTGCTAAAGTGCGATGTGATCTTTCCAATGCCCCGTTTGTTTGGGGATGGTATGCCGTGGTTTGGAGTTTAGTTATCTTGAGTAATTTACATATGTGTTTAAACGTTTCACTCAGAAAGTTGGTGCCTTGGTCAGTGAGTAATTTTAAGGGAATCCCGTATTCACAGATTATTTTGGTGGTAAATTCTTTCGCGATTGTCTCGGCTTCTTGGTTCGGGAGTGGTATGGCTTTGCTAAATTTAGTTAATCCGTCTTGAAATGTTAATAAATATTTATTTCCGTTATTAGTTTCGGGTAATGGCGCCACAATGTCCAGCGCGCATTTTTCGAAGGGTTGTTCCGGCGTGTCGGTGATTACTAGTGGCATTTTCACTTTTCGACTTAACTTATTTTTTTGGCACAGCGCACATGACTTTATATATTCCTCCACGTCTCGTGTTATCCCTTTCCAATTGTGCCGTTCCCGAATGCGCTTGAGAGTGACATCTACTCCGCGGTGTCCTCCCAGGGGCGTGTCGTGAAATTCGTGCATTATTGCTTTCTTTTCGTCCGTAGTAAGAATTCGTTCGTCAGTATCCGTAATGCATGAGTCATCGATCGCGGGGGCTATCTGATATGCTATCCTACTTAACGCATCGGCATTCGCGTTGCATTTGCCGGATTTATGGATTATTTCGTAGTTATATTCTTCCAATTTTATTCTCCACCTAATTAATCGTGAGCCGGGGTCTTTAACATTAAATAACCAAACGAGTGCTTTATGATCTGTTACGATTTTAAATTTTGTGCCGTACAAGTACGGTCGGAAGTGGTTTACTGCCCAAACTATTGCTAACAGTTCCTTCTCGGTGGTAGTGTAATTTCTCTCGGCCGGGTTTAGGGACCTACTCGCGTACGCGATTGGTTGGTCGTCGCCCGGGGTTCCTTGCGACAGCACTGCTCCGAGTGCAAGGTCGGATGCATCCGTCGTCACTATGAATTCTTTAGAGAAATCGGGGTAGATTAGCAGAGGGGCGGTAATTAGCTTTTCTTTTAGTATTTCGAAAGCAGATTGTTGGTCATGAGTCCATTTGAATTCGGTTCCTTTAGTTAGCAGGGTTGTCATTGGTTTAGCGATTTTTGAAAAATGTTTTATAAATTTCCGGTAATATCCTGCAAGTCCTAAAAATGATTGGATATGTTTAGCTTTCGTGGGGGTCGGGAAATTTTTTACCGCGTCTAATTTAGAAGGGTCTGGTTTTATGCCCTCGTCGGTTATTTTATGCCCTAGATATGTGGCTTCCTTTCTTAAAAATTCACATTTATCTGGTTGTAATTTCAGATTATGGTCCCTAAGCCGTTGGAATACCTCTACTAGTCTTTGATTGTGTTGGTTTAACGTGTTCCCGTGTATGACAATATCGTCTAAATAAACAAAACATTTTATTCCTTGTAAGCCGGCTAGGACAGAATTCATTAACCGTTGAAAAGTCGCGGGGGCGTTTTTCAGACCGAACGGCATCCGGTTGTATTCATAATGCCCATAGGGTGTGGAAAAAGCTGTTTTTTCCTTTTCGGATTCCCCCATGGGTATTTGGTGGTACCCTGAAGCGAGATCTAAGGTCGTAAAATATTTCGCGTTCCCTAATTGATCCAATATCTCCGTTATGTTTGGAATAGGGAAGGAATCGCCGATAGTAATGTCATTTAATTTTCGGAAGTCTACTACGACGCGTAGTTTGGGTTTTCCGGAAACGTCACCCTTTTTGGGTACTACCAGTAGGGGAGCGTTCCACTGGCTCTTACTTGTGCGAATAACCCCATCGTGAAGCATTTCTTTGACTTGTCTGTCAACCTCCTTTTTATGTACTTCTGGTAATCGGTAAGGCCGGACGTTAATGGGTGAGCTATCTGTTTTTATCGGGATCTTGTGGGTCGTTGTTCGCGTACAGGTCATTGGTTCGTTTTCTAATTTGAATATGTCGCAAAATCGTTCGCAGTGTTCGAAAAGGCTTTGTCTTTCTTCCGTGTTTAGGTGTTCGGTGCGTAACAGTTGTTTTACCCGTCGCGCGCGCTGTGGTATCGCGTTGTAACTCGCGTGTGTCGATAAGGAATGCAAGCGTAGTTCTGAGTCATCTTCGCGGGACGGAATGGGTGTTACGCTGACTATTGGAATTTTTATCGAACGTTCGCGTTCCGTGGTGTTCAGAATGCTTAGGGTGCATTCAAAATTTTGTGGCCTTACTAGGCAATTTCCTATAAAAAGTCCGGGTTCCAGTTCGTGTTTTTCGACAATGCCTTCTGCGTTAGTATTTGTCCTAGCCATGATTATTGTTTCGGACCGGGGTGGTAAATTTATTTTTCTGTGTGATTCTTTAGCGGGAAACGTTTTCCATACGGTGGTTCCTAATACGATTTCGTGTTTTAGACAATCTATTCTAGCCCCATACTTAGTAAGAAAATCTATTCCTAATAATCCCTCGTATCGGATCGGAAATTCGTTGGGTATGACGTACAAGATGTGTTTGACCCTGTCGTTACCGATTTGGATGTGTCCCTCTAATTTCCCTATAGTTTTTAGTTGCGTACCCGTGGCTCCTGTGATGGGAGTTTCGTCCGGGTGAATGAATACGTTTTCCTGTATATTTCGCCGTTTGATTAAACAGATTGACGCGCCCGTATCTACTAGCATCCTAACGTTACCAGTTCGCGTCTCCCGTAGTGGTAGGTTAGTTACCCGGAGGCTATCGTTCCCGGAGTGCGAGAGACTTATCTCGATAACGCGGCGCTCTCGCTCCGTCGCGTCTCGTCCTCGTTTTCCGAATTGCTGGTGCTTTTTACTGGAATGATCGCTACATGACGTAGGGGCTCGCTCTGCGGAGGTGTGTTGCTTCGTATAAACGGGGTCGGGTTCGGATTCGAGGTGCACGCGGTGGGGGTGGGAGTGCGCGGAGCACCGGCGTAGTGTAACCGCATTCGGTTTTGTCGTGGCCCTCCACCTTACAGACAAAGCAGTATTTTTCCATAAGGTTTATGGACCTTTCTCGCGGCGGGGGAGGTAGCGAGAATCGGTTTGCGTAGCGACTCACACGGCAGGCATCTCCCGTATGCCCTGACCTCCCGCATTTTCGGCAAATAGGCGGTCGTACCGGTGGAATATTCCTCCCATTTACCGCGGGGTAGGTTCGCGGATAGCTACGGGGTGGCGGCCCGGAAGGGTTCTGTACGGGGGGCCTAGGAGCAGGGTACCGCCGGGCTTCCTCTTTGGAGGCCTCGGAAATCGCTTCTCGGAGGGATTGACCCGTTTTCCAACGAACGTAACCACTGATGTGCTGATCCCGTAAACCTAATACAAAAACTTCATGCGCCTGTTGTAGAAAAAGCTGTTTTCGTGCGGCGTTGTCCGTGGGGGTAAGGAAGGGGTCCGTAATCGCTGCGACTAGCTCCGATACTAAACTTTGGACCCTATTTCCGAATTCTCTTGCGGTTTCTCCGGGTCTCTGTCGGGCGTGTGCTAGTTCTCCTTGCAGATGAATGACCGATTTTCTATCCCCGACCCGGTCCTCTAAGTCTAGCCGAAATTCCTCGAAGGAATTATAATGTCGGTTTTCGAAAGCATCTAGAGCTTCTCCGTCTAATTTTGTTTTTAGAACGGCTTGTAATAGGTATATACGCTGGTCGGGTGCAACACCGTCAAAAGCATACGTGCAGACAGTTAGGAATCGCTTTATGGGTCGCCTGGTGAGTTGCGTCAAGGTAGGAATGGTTTGGAGCGCGTCCTTGGGATTAACGAACCCGTCGGCGGGATTGTGATAGGTTCGTTCGAATGGGTGACTTTCGCGAGGTGCGTTATAGTCGGGAGTAATTTGGAATCCGTGTGACCGATCGTGTTCCTCCCGACGATCGCCGTAGGTGGGCGCGGGGTTGGGTCGCGGTCCTTGTGGGGTGTCGCGTTCGCGGTATGTTGCGAATTCAGTTTGTAGCCTGGCTAATTGTGCGCGTAGGGACTCGATTTCTCGGTCGACTTCGCTAGGTGTAGGGTTTCGCGAAGTTTGACCTTGAGCGTGGTCCATGTTACCTCGGGAGGCGTAATATTCTTCGTGGCCGAATACGCTACTGTCGTATGACGTAAGGGAAAAGGTTCTTCTCTCGGAAAGTCGACTAGGGGTCCGTGAGTTGACGGGGCTATCGATAAGGTCTTCCTGGTCGTTGACGTCTGGTAGGTCGGGGAATGGATTATCGTCTAATGGGGAGCGGTTTACAACGGTGTTAGTGTCAGAGTCGGGCGAGAAAATAGATGCTAGGTTTCGCCTTGCGCTCTCGCTTATATCTCTTAACGCGCGTTCGGCGATGTCGACAGAGCTTCCTGGAAGCGGTTGTCGAAGGGCTTCGATACTAAGACGCGCGGGAGGGGAGTGTAACCAACTAACGTTAGGGGTTCGGCCCGGTACGTTCCTCCCTTCTGACATTAACGATTTTTAAGAGGGAAAACACGGCGTTTGGTTATTTTTGATGCGCTCGCTCGAGTATGTTGTGACTTACAGTATCGCTCGCATTGTTGTCGTCGTCGTCTGTCGCTGTGGTCCTTATCGCCGTACGAGTTGTCGTAGGTCAGTCTACCTCTCCGGGTGCTGATAGCGGCGTCAGGGAAGTATCCACTGGACTGGTTCGAATAGGGGCCCCGTTGCTCTGTCGCTTATTCGTTCCTGGAGGCGTCTTCTTCTCTTTTCCTTCCCTTTTTCTGGGTTGTTTTTGGTTTTTTGCCGACTGCGTGGCTTATTATTTATTCTTCTTATTTATTTCTTTGTTTATTTGTACCTTTTGCCGACTGCGTGGCTTATTGTATATTCTTCTTATTTAACCAATACTTTCTTGACAGTATTGTTGAATTTCAGGCGTTTGAGTATTCAGGCGTCCTTCACTGTTGTACGTTGGCAAATCCCACCGCTGCCACCAATTTGTTATCCGGCCGGGGTGTTAGGTGCAATTTTGAGATATTGCTCCGGTCAGGATAAGCTTGTCCAGGATGTTCTTGGATATGTTGTAGGGATCGTTGCCAATTAAGAGTTGGAACTCCGCGTACAAGTAAATGAAGTAACTTTATTTAAAATACTTATTCTATCACTCCCTCAAACGGCACTCAATCGTTCACTCCCGTTCGCGATTCCAAGAGCCTGCTCAAAAGCTAACTACTCTTGCTCCGTGTAAAATACAGAAAAGCTAGGGCGTCCGATTTGTACTTCGCTATCTACTAGCTGACCGTTTCTCTAATGATATCCTTACTATCAGTATTTCTGCCTGAATCTGGCGCGTGGGCCGGCGTCGCGTGTTTTATGCACGTGACGTTTTTCAGAAAATCGGAGTGGGGTTTTGGCCTAGCAACCGCCCAACTTTGGTTTACCTATGCAGTTTTTGTAAATCGTCGGAGGGCCGTTCCCACGCGCTCTTCGCGCACGTGCCGTGGGCTCAGCGGTTTTCAGCGTTGCGCACGGCACGACCGGATGGTATACTCTTACAGATAAGGTGATTTCGAAGAATACAATGCTAGTGAGATATATCGCGAGAAATAGTGTGAAATAATAAAATGTTAGAGGATAATCTTAATTATGCGTTACGCGCGTATAACAGGGGTAAAATTCGAAAATGCCGGTGAAAATTCGCGGGGACCAACCGGGGCGCCTGTAAAATGCGCCGCTGGCCCCGCGACCAATTAGGCGACGTTCCGCTAGGATTGGGGGGAGTAAGGATGCGGAAGTAGGACCGCTCCTCACTTCGCCTAGGGCCGTTATAGTAAACGTACCGAGTATCGTTTTTCGTAGGATATATCGTTTTGCCAGTACCGTAGGTCAAAGGACCCATATCGTTTTTGTCAGAATAATTAGTACCGCGAGTGTCCAGAGGGACCAGAGGCCGCCGGCCGATATCGTTGAGGGACCACCGGGTACCGGGGAAAGGTAAGCTGCCCTCCGCATATTGTAATCTCCGCTGAAGAACTCTTCGGCGAGAATTCATTTGACTCGATCTCGCGTATTGTCGTACGTAATACCCGCAGGTTCCCACTGCGGAGAGAGAGAGAAGCGCCGGGAAATACCGCATTCATTCAAACTCCTTTGCGTGCGCGTGCCCGAAGCGAAGTACAGCGAATTGTACGATACCGAATAAACTATCTTTTACCGAAACGAACGTGTAACCCCGAAACTCCGGTTGACCTGACATCGTTTTTACCGTCCCGACTTTCCTCTAGTTCCCCGCCCCTCTACCATCGGGTCGCGAGCTAGCCCGTAGGCCAACGGTCCGTCTGAGGGTTCATCGGTCGTCCCGTCCCGTCCCATTTCGAATCCTTTGGTGCTTTCGGGGAAAAAGTACCTGGCGCCCATCTGGCATTTTTCGCGACGCGTATCGTCGAAGGACCGATAAACCCCCGGCCGAAGTAGTGGCGTAGCTTTTCTGCCGAGGGCACGAGACAAGCCGTCATAACAGATATACATCGGAAATATAAAATCTCAGAACGGCGCGTAACGAAATATATCAGCCAGAAAGAAAACGCGACGTTTGAAGAGCTGGCAGAAACAGCGGCAAAATTTCAGAGGAAAACAGTCGAATTAATAACGAGGTTTAATGCGGACTTCGTAATTAACACAGACCAAACTGGTTGCGAATATAAAATTACCAGTAAACGTACGTTGACGCACAAGGGCGTAAAGGCCACACAAATTGCGGTAGGTCAGTTGTCGAAACTGACACATTCTTACACGGCACAATATGCTCTGACCCTTTCAGGCAAATTATTGCCGAAAGTTTTCGTGTGCTTACAAGAAGCAACTGGAAAATTTGGTCCACGGGTGCAAGAAGAAGTAAATGAACTAATGGAGCGGCACATCAATGTTCATATAACGTGTACCAAATCTGGGGAGCTACAAAAAGACACGTACGTCGAATATCTCGAGAACGTGATGAAACCATACGTCGGGTGGAATCAATTTTTATATATAATTGATTCATGGGGCGGCCAGACTTCTGCAAGTTTACATCAAATGATGTTTACTGACGAAAACGAACTACCAACGTGTTCGATGTCAGTAATCCGACCAAACTGCACTCCTTTTTGTCAACCGTGCGATGTGTACTTTTACCGGCAGGTAAAAAATTACATAAGACGGATCCAAAACTCTCCGGCATTACTTCAAGACGGCCGAGAAGTTACTTCAAGGGCTGATGCCGTAAAAAAACACGCACTGATTCACGACCAACTGCAGGCTCCATGCAGAATGTATATTCCAGAATGGAATGTATTGTGACGTTGCAGCTTTTCTGCAAGTCCCAAAACGGCCGAAGGGCGATTCAGGGAGGGAAAGCTAGGGTAAAATAAGTAAGTGCTCGCGATACCGCGAGTAATTAACACGGTACCGTCATTAGTATTACCGCGATACCGTCATTATGTTCACCGCGATACCGTCAGGAGAATCGAACAGTAATTAGCTAATCGCGATACCGTATTAGGAATAGCCGCGATACCGCGACTGTTAGATTCATCGCGCTTCCGAAAACCACATCGCGTAGTATGGTAGGATTTCCACCGCGAATAGGTAGGGCCTAGATCGCGATATCGAGCGACGCAGGGACCGTGATGGGAACCTCGCGCGGTGCGCGGAATTAATAAGTTACCGCGAGGATCGGCACTTTACCGGAATCCAGAAATGAGATAGGAAAGAGTAGGGGAGCCGCTAGCGAGCGGCTCCGAACTCGCGCGAACACCAACGACCGCGCCGCCGTCAGACGGCAAGACAGCCGCTACCGAGCGGCCACGAGCTTAGGCGGACGTCGCCGAGAATTTCGATCATGGCGACCGCTGCTCGAGGATCCCGAGCAGCGAGGAGATGCGCTGAGGTACGGCGCGCACCGGCAGACGCGATGACCCCCGAACTGCTCCGTGAAGACCCGACGAGCCCTCGGAGAACGCACGGCACCAGGGGTGCCGTGCAACCTCGCGGCGAGGCGCCGCATGGAGGGGATACATCGCGGGCACCCAAGCATCCACCGGCGTGGATCGGAGGGACGGCGAGGGATCAGGGACCCACCTCCGGGGGAGACTCGCCGTGCCCTCCACGATTTCGCGGCCAGGGGCCGCCACGCCGGGCAGATGCCATCCCGAAGGAAGCAGGAGGACTCGAGGGGGGATCGTCCAGGCTCCCTTTAGCGGCGGGCAGGCGCATCCCGGGGGGATGCGGCCGTATACCTGCGGGGGAGGCCTGGAGATTCCGATTTCCGGAGGACGCCTGCTGCGGGACCACCAGCCACTATCCGGGGGATAGCAAGGGGCAGTCGGGGGGAAAATTCGAAAATGCCGGTGAAAATTCGCGGGGACCAGCCGGGGCGGCCGTAAAATGCGCCGCTGGTCCCACGACCAATTAGGCGACGTTCCGCTAGGAGTGGGGGAGCGAGGATGCGGAAGTAGGACCGCTCCTCACTTCGCCTAGGGCCGCTGATTAAGCCAGAGTGTTTTACCGTCGAGTCTCTAGTTTTTGCGTCTAACCGAAATCTCGTCTATCGTGGGTCAGCAGACCAATACCGCTGGTTAGTCGCTGAGTTAGTACGCGAGTTTTCCAGGAACGTTAGATCGTGGGCCGATACCGTTTGCGCAGCCGTAAGACATCAAGTAAGGTAAGCTGCCTTCCTCATCTTGTAATCTCTCCTGAAAGGCTCTTCGAGCGAGAAACTATTTGACCAGTACCGCGTTATTTTTGTCGTGCGAATACCCGCAGGTTCCCACTGCGGAGAGAGAGGGTCGTAGACCAATACTGCGTGCATTAACACTCCTTTGCGTGCGTGCCCGAAAGCGAAGTATAGCGAATTGTACGAGATCGAATAAACTATCTTTTACCGAACCGAACGTGTAACCCCGAATTCCGGCTGACCCGACCGTTCTTACCGTTCCGACTTTCCTCTAGTCCCCCGCCCCTCTACCATCGGGTCGCGAGCTAGCCCGTAGGCCATCGGTCCGTCCGAGGGTTCATCGGTCATACCGTCCTATTCCGTATCCTTTGGTACTTTAGGGTAAAAAGTACCTGGCGCCCATCTGGCAATTGTCGCGACGCGTAACCGAGAAGGACCAAGAAACTCACGGCCGAAGTCGTGGCGTAGCTTTTCTGCCGCGGGCGAGAGAAAAGCCGTCATAGTATGTACATTCCAATCGTAGGACTGCTCCAGGGACCAGTCTAATCGCACCCGTTTCCCAGCCGCTAGCCGAATGCATGGATTCCATTCAGTTTTTCCCGAAGCAGTGTAATTTATGGACCATCCGACGAAAACCGCGCGTGAATTGAGCTTCTAGCCGTAGCATAGGAATCCGTCCTAACCCGAGTATCATCACTTGACCCGCCGGCATATCAATAGGTTCCATTCAGTTACTGCGCCATGTGTTTCGGTTTTTAGTACGCGGCTGCGACTAGCGTGCGTAAACGCGGCAATAGGAATTGGAACTTAAGCGAGCGCGATAGCTGCACGCCATTCATTGCTATGGTGGAGAGGTTTCATCCAAAGCTTATACCGGGCTCGAGAATATTATGTAAAGTACACTGTTACGTCAACCGTGAAGGGAAAACGTGACAACGCGTTGATAATGTAAATCACGGCCTATCGCAATATTGAGGGAATAGAGCAGGTCAACGGACGAACCATTTTACCTCACACTCTGAATCCTATTACTTGACTGTCGGTTTCTTTTATCGGTCAACGAGTAGTCTCTGTTTTACCGAGGGATGAAACCGCTTGTGCTTGTCGGTGGATGAGGGATTATGAATTCAGGGTTTTTATATTGTGAGAATGTTAGCTTGAATTGGGTATAGATGGGAATGAGAGTGCGTGTGTGTGTGAGAGAGAGAGAAGCTGATGCGTGCGCTGAGATCTTGGTGCGCGTGAAAAGGGACCGTTACCGGGTCTGTTGCGTCGTGGGTAACCAAGCAAGTTGAGAGAAGCACGTGGGTCGTAAGTGGGAACTTATTCTTAATTAACTGTTATTCCATAATAATAAATATAATATATATATCGTCATTGGTAAAACGCGGGTGTGCGGTATTTTATTATAACCTCAGAAAATCCACCACAAATGGTAGCAGAGCGTGGTTGTTAAAAGTAAAATTGAGGTTATAATGTCGGACACGTGGAATACTTCGGGCATCGAGCCACTCGATGATACAAATTATTTTCTGTGGAGTGAAAAAGTTGAGGGTTTACTAAGATATAAAAAATTATGGAAGAAGGTGATGGATGTAAAAATGATTGTGAAGCCCGAGGAAGGTGTGGACCAATATCATGAGAAGTTAAGAGAATGGAATTCATGGGATGATGATAACTACGCAGCACGTGCAATAATTATTAATTCGATGAATACAGCCAAATTACTGAAATATAGTTGTGAGAAGAGTGCAGACAGATTGTGGAAGTTAATAAAGAATGATATGGCAGCAAATACAGAAGAGCTTAAAGCGAGAACGTTGAACGAATTAACAAATTTAAAAATGAAAAGAGAAGAAAGCATAGATTTCTACATTAACAGGGCAGAAGCATTAAAAAATCAGTGTCAGCAGTTAGGGAAGGCAATAGAAAATTTTGAAATTAAAATGTACATCTTGAGAGGACTGAGGCAGGAATTTGAAAATAATGTACGTATACTAGAGACGCAAAGAGAAATCACGATTAATGATATGAGGTTTGCTCTTAAGTAAGAAGAGATGAGAAGAGACAAAAGAAGAGACGACAGGGGATATAAGGAACATGAAAAAGTAAGGAACGTGAGAGAAAAAACAAAAATTGATATGAGATGTCACAATTGTGGACTAAAAGGTCATATAGCAAGTGAGTGTTACAAGGACAAGCGTTGTTATAATTGTCAAGCCTATGGACATATGGCTGCAAACTGCAGAAATAAGAAACAACAAGATTCACCACGAGGAGGAAGAAGACGTATGGAATTCCAAAACAATCAACGTGGGGGGTTTGGTGGAGGAAATCATAAAAGAAAGGAATCATCACTGAAGACGTCAGAGGAAGCAACTTTACTAGTGCGTGAACTGTAAATAGAATAAAAGAAGAAGATTTAAAGTTTATGGACACTAATAAAGCAAAAGTGTGGTTATTAGACTCAGGATCAACGAGTCATATGAGTTGCGAGAAAGACATGTTCAAGGAACTGATACATGATGAGCGACAAATTACATTAGCAGATAAGAAAAGTAAAAAATTAACATGCGAGGGAATGGGTGATGTACATTGTAAACAAGTATATAGCCGGAATAAGGTAAGATTAAAAAATGTTTTGTGTGTACCAGAATTAAATACTAATTTGTTATCAGTTGCAAAGATAACTGATCAGGGATATAATGTAAAATTTAACAGAGATAGTGCGATTATTTATAAAGATCCGAAAAAGATAGCATTAACAGCTGTGCGTATTGATAATAATTATTTTGTAAAGTCATTGATGTTGAACACAGAAACTGTTGCAATAACGTGTGATTCTAATATTTGGCATAAGCGGTTAGGGCATGCTGATTCCAATATAATTGAAGCAATGAAAAAGGATATGTTAGTTATCGGAATGTCAGGAGAATTAAAAAGAAATTGCGAACCATGTATTGAAGGTAAAATGAGAAGGAAGACGCACGCCCGAATAGAAGACAGAAGAAAGAAAAACATTATGGATCTCTGGCACGCAGATTTAATAGGCCCCATAAGTCCAGCAACACACGGTAAGAAGAAGTATATCTTGACAGTTATTGACGATTTTTCCAGGTATATATTTGTACAGCTATTGCATAATAAAGCAGAAACATCTGAGGAATTGAAAAAATTAATACAGTTGCAAGAAAATCAGACTGGATTAAAGTTAAGAGCAATAAGAACTGATAATGGACGCGAATTTTTGAGTAATGATTTTCAACAGTGGTTCGAACAAAAGGGAATAAAGCATGAGTTAAGTCCTCCATATACTCCGCCGTGTAATGGAATAGTAGAAAGAGCTAACAGGTCAATAATAGAAACAACTAGAACGATTATATCAGATTCGAAGGTACCCTTGTATTTATAGGGCGAGGCAGCATGTACTGCAGTGTATGTAAGAAATAGAATAAAATCGACAACTCATGATAAGACCCCTTACGAAATTTGGATAAGGAGGAAGCCAAATGTAAAGCATATGCGAAGATTTGGATGCATAGCATATATATTAAATAAAGGGTGGAAGAAGGATAAATTTAGTTCAAAAGTTACAAAAGGGATATTTGTGGGATATGCTAAAAATAATACGTATCGCATTTACATACCAGAAACAGAAAGGGTATCAAGTGATTGTGATGTAAAATTCAACGAAGACAGAAATGGATCGGATCTACTATACAAAGGAAGTAATGACAATGATAAGAAGGAAGGTAATAGATTGATTATCATAGACCTAGATGAACAAGAAGAAGAAACACTAAATGATGCTTCACAAGAACCAGAGAGAGAAAATGAAAGTATTCAAAGTGAATATGAAGATGCAGATACAAGCCTACAAGATGTTGAAGTAAGTGAAGAGGAATACAGTATAGAAGAGGACAATACTACTGTGAGGGAAGATATAAATGAAGATAATAAACCTGAAGAGAGTCAAAGACAAAACAATATCCAAGTAGAAGAACCATTGAGGACAAGAAGAAGAGGAAGATTAACAAATGATGAGAGAGAAATAAGACAAATAGAAAGAATGAAACAAATAGAAGAAGAAAAAAGAAATGTTGAATTAGGAGTTAGAAGATCATCACGGATAAAAAATCAGCAAGCACTTAAAATTACAGATCAAAAACTTCCAAATTCATTTAATGAAGCAGTGCAATCAGAAGAAAAAGGGAAATGGAAAGATGCAATGGACGAGGAGATGAGGCAACATGATGTATGGGATTTGGTGAGCCGTCCTATAAATAAAAGGATTATCAAAAGTAAATGGATATACACATTGAAAAAAGATCTAGTGTCAATGAAAACAAAATGTAAAGCGAGAATTGTTGCAATGGGGTGCGGTCAAAGACCAGGCTACGATTATCAGGAAACTTTCGCACCGACAGTGAGGATGGAAACCATCAGGCTATTAATAAGTATAGCTGCCGAAAAAGGGAGAAAACTAAATATATACGACGTTAAAACTGCATTTCTACATGGAATCTTAGATGAGGAGATATATATGGAAATACCAGCAGGATATGACAACAATTTAAATAAAGTTTGCAAATTAAAACGCAGTATCTATGGATTAAAACAAGCTGGTCGTTGTTGGAATGATTATCTAACCAAAACACTAAAAAAGGTTGGATTTAGTCAATCGAAGGAAGACCCATGTTTATTTTTCATTAAAAAAGAAAAACACTGTAATATGCGGAGTGCATGTAGATGACATGCCTATAATTTCAAGTACTGATGAATTCGAGAAGAAATACGTTGAAAAATTAAAACATTACATTCAAATAAAGGAGCTTGGACATGCCAAAACCATACTAGGTATGGAAATAGAACAAGATGAAGGAAAAATAAAAGTTCATCAGAAAAGCTACATACAGAATATCCTTAAAGATTACGGCATGGAGTATTGCAATCCAGTAACTACACCGCTGGATGTTAATCAAAAGATTGGAGAAGAACAAGATAACAAAGAATGTGAACAAACCTATTACCAAGAACTAATAGGCCGTTTAATGTACTTGTGCACATCGACGAGACCAGACATAGCATTCGCATTAAGCTACTTGTCTCAATTCAACAAAAGCCCACGAACAACTCACATGAGAGCTCTAAAAAGAGTGCTGAGATATTTAAAAGGCACAATTAATTATTCCCTAGAATATAAAAACGAGAAAGAAAAGAAAGGAATACTATGTCAGACAGATGCATCGTGGGATATTACGGAGGGCTCAAAATCGTTCAATGGGATGTTAGTGAAATACAACGGAAACTTAGTACATTGGCGAAGCAAGAAACAGTGTAGAGTAGCGTTGTCATCAACGGAAAGCGAGATAGAATCAATGCTAGAAGGTGTAAAAGAAACAATTTGGTTGAAGAATGTATTGAGTGAGATCAGTTATGACAATAGTATGCGTAAAGAATTGTTATGTGATAATTTAAATGCAGTAAGATTGGCAAATGGCGGAAGTTATAAAAGTAAGTCGAAACTATTGAACAGAAAATGTAGTTATATAAGAGAGAGTGTTGAGGAGTTCAAGATTAATGTTAAGCATATTCCTAGAGACGGTATGATAGCGGATTGTTTTACGAAAGCGTTGAGCGGACCTGTACTGCTAAGAAATGTTAGAACATTTATGAGTGTGACAAACCAATAAAAGCTAGGGGGTGACTGTGAGAATGTTAGCTTGAATTGGGTATAGATGGGAATGAGAGTGCGTGTGTGTGTGAGAGAGAGAGAAGCTGATGCGTGCGCTGAGATCTTGGTGCGCGTGAAAAGGGACCGTTACCGGGTCTGTTGCGTCGTGGGTAACCAAGCAAGTTGAGAGAAGCACGTGGGTCGTAAGTGGGAACTTATTCTTAATTAACTGTTATTCCATAATAATAAATATAATATATATATCGTCATTGGTAAAACGCGGGTGTGCGGTGTTTTATTATAACCTCAGAAAATCCACCACATATATTAATTTGAATAGCATCATTGTTTATTAAAAAAAAGGTATATTCATATTCGTACAAGGGTAAAGATGCTTACGGCTATTTACATAATTAATTCACTATAAGGCTTCTAATTTTACACAACTTCGAAGCTTTTGTCTAAGGAGGCCGGCAGGGTATATGTGAGGGATGAATTCGTGGTCGGGATGGAGAGGCTGGACGAAATCATGGGAGAAATACATGGAGATCTGGTTTAAGACGAAGAAGGAGGACATAGGACCGGAAGGAAGGAATAACAGGTATATCTGTGGTGGAATAAAGTCATAGATGGGTTCTTCAGGAGGCGGGGGAGAAGGAGGAGGAAGGATAGGGGTTTCGGGGGGAGGAATAGGGGGATGAATTAAGGAAGGATGATAATCTATCGGTATGGTGTCGGCGATTTTTGTGATTTCCTTTCTGGCATTTTTTCGAGCTCTTCGGGCCCGATTCCGCTCGGCAACTGAGCCGTATTTCCGATGCGGCTGAGAATCAGATCGTTGCCCTTACTCTCTAAATGTATCAAGGGTAAACTCAGGATCTTCTCGTAATTCGGGATGTTGCTTCAAATAATTTTTAAAGGCGGCTTTTACTCCTTTAGTTTTTGGCACTAAAATTGAATTTATAATTCTGAGTCTAGATTTGGTTCAAGAATGTCTGTTTTCTGGTTATTAACTTGATGCAAGGATTGATTAAATTCGTTAGTTTTCATGCAGGGTATGTTGCCCTTAGATGAAAAAGAAATAACACACCGTGCGCTATGGAGGAATGATATAGATGGAACTGCAAAGAATTGATTGATCGATTGATTGATTGAAGAATTAATTTGATTGATTGAATTGATTAATTGAAGAATTAATTTGATTGATCACGAATGCCAGTTTTTTCGGTAATCAGAACTATCATGGAAATGTTCTTCCCATAACGACTGTACCGTTCAAACCTTAATTCGGGATAACTTTCTAAATAATTATACACAGTTGATGGATATGGAAAAAAGAATTTTCAAAGGAGGTCTAATTACAACAACTTTTCACTCGAGATACTTAGAGGATTTTTATGGAATCGGTTTTTGTTAAATACAATTTTATTGAGTTCTAGGATGCCAGATTTGTAGGAAAGATAAGAACATTTGTGGAAATGTGCTTCCCATAAATTACTGATTTCCTTTAGAATCTTTAGTCCTTGAATGTGTTTAAAAATTTATAAAAACCAAAAGAAGGAAGAGGTTTAAGGTATTTATAATTATTTCGAATTTCCTGAATGTTGGGATTCGGGGTGATTGGAGTAATTATGGAAATGTTCTTCCCATAAAGACCAAACCCTGAAGTCCCTTATTCTTGAGAAATTCAGATAATATCGGAAAAGTTTGATGGATCTGGTTGCAATTAGTATTGGAAAGGAAAATAAAGGGGAATTGCTTTTTGTACTTACTTTTAGATGATTAAAGACGTTCGCGTACCACTGACACTAAAACATTGCTTTTAAAGTGATTAAATACTTTTTAGTTAATAAGGACTGTGCCTTCTAAGGTTGTCGAAGGGCTTCGATACTAAGACGCGCGGGAGGGGAGTGTAACCAACTAACGTTAGGGGTTCGGCCCGGTACGTTCCTCCCTTCTGACATTAACGATTTTCAAGAGGGAAAACACGGCGTTTGGTTATTTTTGATGCGCTCGCTCGAGTATGTTGTGACTTACAGTATCGCTCGCATTGTTGTCGTCGTCGTCTGTCGCTGTGGTCCTTATCGCCGTACGAGTTGTCGTAGATCAGTCTACCTCTCCGGGTGCTGATAGCGGCGTCAGGGAAGTATCCACTGGACTGGTTCGAATAGGGGCCCCGTTGCTCTGTCGCTTGTTCGTTCCGGGAGGCGTCTTCTTCTCTTTTCTTCCCTTTTACTGAGTTGTTTTGTCGGTACCCTTTTGCCGACTGCGTGGCTTATTATTTACTCTTCTTATTTATCTCGTAATTTCAGGGTGCCTTGGCCGACTGCGTGGCTTGTTATTTATCCTTCTTGCTGGTATTGTTGCATTCTTTGCTGTTTGAGTATCCAGGCGTCCTTTACTGTTGTACGTTGGCAAATCCCACCGCTGCCACCAATTTGTTATCCGGCCGGGGTGTTAGGTGCAATTTTTGAGATATTGCTCCGGTCAGGATGAACTTGTTCTGGATGTTTTTTGGATATGTTGTAGGGATCGTTGCCAATTAAGAGTTGGAACTCCGCGTACAAGTAAAGGAAGTAGCTTTATTTAGAATTACTTATTTTAATCACTCCTTCAAACGGCACTCAATCGTTCACTCCCGTTCGCGATTCCAAGAGGCTGCTCAAAAGCTAACTATTCTTGCTCCGTGTAAAACTACAGAAAAGCTAGGGCGTTCGATTTGTACTTCGCTATCTATTAGCTGACCGTTTCTCTATGATATTCTTACTATGAGTATTTCTGCCTGAAAGTCCCGGCGCGGGCCGGCGTCGCGTGTTTTATGCACGCGACATTTTTCAGAAAATCGGAGTGGGGTTTTGGCCTAGCAACCGCCCAACTTTTGTTTACCTATGCAGTTTTTGTAACTCGTCCGAGGTCCGTTCCCACGTGGGCTCAGCGGTTTTCAGCGTTGCGCACGGTACGACCGGATGGTATACTCTTACAGATAAGGTGATTGCGAAGAAGCGCGAGAAATAGTGTGAAATAATAAAACGTTGGATAATCTTAATTATGCGATACGCGCGTATAACACAAAGAATGAATTGTAGCCAATTCAAAACTGTGATAATGTAAATTCTGCTTCAAATTTGAGCATGCTACGTTCCGTGTATTTTTATTATTTTTATTAGTGTGACTTGTATGGGATGACGTATTCGTCACGAGCATTAGTCTCTATCCTCATACAAGTTGACTTTAATATTATTAACTTCATTTATTTTTATATCTCCGACCTGCGGGTAAGCAATTTATAAATTTCGAGATAATATTCTCTGCATACACGTAGTGCCGTTTGAGATCTTAGAGTCACGCGAAACATGTATCGTACCCTTGAAGACGTCATTGTCCTCGATGTTGCTAAGGTAAACAAGCCGTACGAACCAGATAAGGTTCCCCAAAACTAAAAAAGGACCCTTACGGCGCTATTGCGATAAATTAGTTAGGCACGTAGGAGCCTAACTAATTTAGTTAGGCATGTAGGCGCGGGGTAGCCCCACCAACACGGGGGAACGCCACGAGGACGAACCGGCAGCGATGATCCTCGAGACAGTTGGCTGTAGAATCGCAAGGTGCGTAGTCGTCTGTCCGAAAGACGTACATACTTTCTTTTGTATAATTGTTCGGAATAGCGTCTAGATGGTTGAGCAGCAATAGCTCTATACTCTAGAAATTTCTGAATCATCTCGTTAAATTCAAATTCGTAAATTCAACCTTATTACGATAATTTTAGTTGTATATTCAGTGTTTGCCCACGGTTTCTTTAAGAACACGTGGTAACGTATAAGTAGTATTTCATCAGCATATCACTAATAATTTATTTCGATTTTTAAGCGATCACGAGAACTATTATTGGAATATCAAAACACACATAAAAGACCAGGAAATACGTAGGAACACGAGATACGGAAAACGGAACACACATACACGAGCACCATCATTATCCTACAGGAATCAATAATTATAAATCCGAATAGACAGAACATCGTCTGGTAAGACCTTTCCAGTAATTATTGTAATAGTTTTCTTGCCGGCCCGATTGTGGATTGATTTGTAAAAAATCTCGAGAATATCTCTAATTCGGAATCGAAGCCGTTAGGGATTCAAATAGTAGAGACACGTATTGCGTCGTGACCTTTGTGTGCGTTCGCGGTGTGAGGGACGAAGCTGTAAATTCGCCGGTTTTTATTGCAAAATCGGTTATAAACCTACCGGTCTAATAGTAGCGTGCGAGCACCTCGTGTGATGTTGGAGTGATAAAAGAAGCAATGAATAGAAAATAATCATTTCGTAGTATGGAAGCGTGATAGTGTATGCAAGCGTGCGAACGATCTATATAACCTATAAGTGTTACACGCCATAGAGTTGCCTTGCCTTTCCCTGGTATTTCAAATTTACTTTGTATTTACCTTGTTAGGATATGTTTTGTATAAAATCCTGTTAACGGAAACATCCGCTGAAATTATATCGTTATTTATATTTGAGCATACAGGGTGTCCCGTAACTAGCTCGACACCGGGAAATGAGGGGTAGCTGAGGTGATTCTGAACAACTTTTTCCTTAGCAATAATGTCCTAAGCGCCTTCGGTTTTGAATTATTAACGAAACGGCTAGGCCAATCCGAGCGCGTATCGAGCGCGCGCTCGAAACGAGAGTATGACTCTGACACGCTCCGCCGCGAACGTGAACAAGTAGATCGCGTGGGTATCGAGAAAAGCATACGGCAAATATCACATATTGTCTTCAAATAAACTAATAGTCGTTGAATAACTGTGTTCAATACTGTCACTCGTAATTCGGGAGGTACGAAAAGTTGTAGTATTTGTGGAAAAAATGATTTTCTTAACAGCACGTTTTCAGGTAGGTAAATTATGGTCTAAGATAAACAATGTGAATAACTAACGTTAGAAGAATCTTGTTAAACTCACCCTTTCGCCCACGAATCAACCTGCCCTCGACGGAAGTAGGTCGTTGGCAGTAGGTCACAGTGCCGATTTTGTCCTTCGTAAGAATCTCGAGAACTTCAACAGCTGATTATACGGCCGATTCGGTGAACTCACTTGACACTGACACACACAGTAGGAACGGCACTTGTCTAATTTATGGGAGGGCGCACGGCTAATCGCAGGTACGCGGACACCCCCGTGAGTCGAGCGGCGATCGGCGATCGGGTCACTTGACCGAACGTGCGTTTCACTGCGTGAGCACTTTCACCGATAACTCCGAATAAAACAATTATGTAGAGGAACGTAATTGAACCTACGTTAGAGATATTGGTGGCCCTGAAAAGGGCCGATTGTTATTGCCAAAATTGCCAAGATCGGCACGACGTACCCTCCTCGAGCTTGCATGCACGTCTCGGAGCACCGGCGGACGTTGCGCTGCACTTTTCCCAATGTTTCTCGATTAAGAAACGTAACAAATATCCTGTAAAACTCCGCGTTAGTTCATTGCTGTATTGTATGCGTTCGGTTTGAAAAACGATTCTTCTGGTTCTAACGTTTCTTGAGTCTTGCTTAGAAGGACGTTCGTTAGGGAAGGGATATTTTTACAATAGTACAACGGAGTGACTCGCACATTTGGTGTCACCGTTCATTCAGCAGAAAAATATCCGCGCGCTCGGGGTGGCCGCATGGTCTTCGTCACTACGAACGCGCTAGCGAAGACACAGGGCAAGGAGTGCCATAAATTTCGCTATTATCCATACCGTGTCGTAAAGGGAAAGTGTGGCTATTTTACGAAATACGTGCATCGTCTTAAAACTGCATTGGCAGCGTACACGCAACATAATCCTTTAATATTTTCTTACGACTCTTCCCGCAAAGAAGGAACAGTACATACAATTCGCAAAATTATCAATTTAATATTGTATTGTATAGCGAAGACACTGTTTGCGACGCATACACGCTTGCCCGTGTCATTTGGAATATTATAAAATTAATGTTGTGGGATGTTTGGTGTCGAGTGCATAGCGTGAATAAAAGTACAAGCGAAGACACTGTTTGCGGCATGTCAAAATGCTTAAACAGGCGGCTCCCTAAGAATCTCTGATTTCGATCTTATTATGATTATCGCACGCGCGCGGCAACCGACTGTTTACGGGAACGCGGGCAGCAAAGCGTGCCGCGGTACATGGGCCCGATCAGGGGGATCTGTTCCAGACGACCAAAATGTTGATAGACATAACGATGTCTGTCTCGAAATGCGTATCAAACAGTGTCTTCGCTAACACAATACAATATTAAATTGATCATTTTCCAAGTTGTGTGTACTGTTTCGTCTTCGCGGAAAGAATCGTAAGAAAATATTAAAGGTTTATGTTGCGTGTACGCTGTCGATGCAGTCTTAAGCCGATGCACGTATTTCGTAAAATAGCCACACTTTCCCTTTACGACACGGTATGGACAATAGTGAAATTTATGGCACTCCTTGCCCTTGTCTTCGCTAGCGCGTTCGTAGTGCGAAGACCATGCGGCCGCCCTAAATGCGCGTGTATTTTTTTGCTGAATGAACGGTGACTCCAAATGTGCGACCCACTCCGTTGTACTATTGTAAAAATATCCCTTCCCTAACGAACGTCGTTCTAAGCAAGACCCAAGAAACGCTAGAGCTGGCAGAATCGTTTTTCAAACCGAACGGGTACGATACAGCAACGAACTAACGCGGAGTATTACAGGATATTTGTTACGTTTCTTAATCGAGAAACATTGGGAGAAGTGCAGCGCAACGTCCACCGGTGCTCCGATGTGTGCATGCAAGTGTGACGCGGGTACGTCGAACTAAACTTGGCAATTTTTGCATAACAACAATGGGCCCTTTTCAGGGCCACCAACATCTCTTACGTAGGTTCAATCACGTTCAAACATAATTATTTTATTACGGAATATCGGTAACAGTGCTCGTGCGGTGAAATGCGCGTTCGGTAAAGTGACCCGACGGCCGCTCGACTCTCGGGGGTGTTCGCGTACCTGCGATTAGCCGTGCGCCCTGCCATAAATTAGGCAAGTGCCGTTCCTACTGTGTGCGTCAGTGTCAAGTGAGTTTACCGTAAAATGAGCTGTTGAGGCTCTCGAGATTCTTAGGAAGGGCAAAATCGGCACTGTGACCTAGTGCCACTGACCTACTTTCGTCGAAGCAGGGTGATTCGTGGTCGAATGGGTGAGTTTAACAAGGCTTTTCTAACGTTAGTTATTATAAATTATTCTAACGATAATTTACCCACCTGAAAACGCGCTGTTAAGAGAAACATTTTTTCCACAAATACTACAATCTTCGTTCCTATTGAATAACGGGGAAGAGCATCGGACACAGTTATTCAACGAGTATTAGTTTATTTGAAGGCGATGTGACATTTGCCGTACGCTTCCGTCGATACCCAGGCGATGCACTTGTTCACGCTCGCGGTCGAGCACGATCCAGAGACCACACTCTCGTTTCGAGCGCGCCCGATAAGCGCTCGGATTGGCCCAGCCGTTTCGTTAATAATTCAAAACCGAAGGCGCTTAGGACATTATTGCTAAGGAGAAAGTTGTTCAGAATCACCTCAGCTACCCCTCATTTCCCGGTGTCGAGCTAGTTACGGGACACCCTGTATAATAGAAGAATTTATTTATTCATGTCAAATTTGTAACGTCTGCCACATAGAACAACCAAAGACCTGCACGGGTCGAGAGTGAAACGTTCCCATCCATCCTGTCTGTGATTACGCGAGTAGTCACGATATTAGTTTATAAGTTATTCTTATTGTTACCTGAGTGGCCCGTCCAATCCGCTCGGCCACGTAAGTACCACTCGGAACGTAACAAGCAAATCGTACAATGGTTTAGAAATAATAGAGACATTTTTTATAAACTGTCGAAAATATGAAATTTAGCCCAAAAGACTTTTTAATTTAAAGATCTCTGTAAGATCTTGGAATTGCATAACCAGTTATTGCATTTATATTTTCAGCACTCGGCCTAATGCTATTTGTGTCTATTTGATATCCTAAGTAGGTAATTTCTGTAAATAAAAAAGCACATTTTTTAAATTTGAGCTCTAACAATAAGCAATTTTTCGTCATACAAGTAAGTACTTTTGTTAAGATAGCTAAATTTTCATAAATTGTTTCTGTCGGAATCAAAATATCATGTAAATAAATTAGTATTTTATTCTAGGCTAACAATGAACCAAAAATGGTGTGAATAAAACTCATCAAGGACGATGGTCCACTTGTTAATCCAAAAGGTAAACGCGTATAATCGAATCGGCCTATAAATGTTACGAATGAAGTATACTGAATAAGAATTCTCTTTCAATAATACATGGTGAAATGCATTCATTAAATTTCACTGAGTGAAATAAATTTTGTTGCGTAGCGTATCAATATGATTGTCAATCCGTGAGATTGTAAAATTATCTGGTAAGGTGACCGCATTAACGCACGGTAATCAATTGCCATTCTAATCTCTCCAGATTTTTTCAGTACCAAAATGACTGCTGTAAGGACTGCTGTAAGGACTGCTGTAAGGACTGCTGTACTGAGATGTACATTATTGGACTTATTAGCCGCCCAAGAGTCTTTATCTCCCGTTGTTACGCTAGCCCGCCGCACTTGTTTGAGACCGATTGACACTGACCGGCTGCCTGTGGATTTCAGTAGGCTTCGCTTATGCAATGAGATAACTATAGACGGCTATCTTGTCCTGACGGCCCGATTTTTGACGCATAAGAACTTCTCTCTTCCTCCCTCGCTCCATCGCCGTCGTACTCGTAGAAACTCACCAACGAGGGCTGTTGCTAGTGTTGCGATTACCGCTCTTCTGTACCCGGGAATGGTAGGGTCGGCACGTCTCCTTTCACCAACATGCACACTACTTGAGCCTCCCCACCACAGATAGGATAAGACTCGGAAGAAACTACCGTCCAACCATCCGAAGTTTCAGCGCATAAGTCTCTCTCGCTTACCTTTCGCTCCGTCGCAGTCGCATTTACCTCTGTGGAAGGTCCAAGTAGTATGCACGTTTGTGAAGTTTGACCGTGTGCGTCCGCAACGGAGCAAAGGAAGGGGAACGATTGTCTTATCCGCCCAAAATCTAGCTGCCAGGACAAGATAGCCGTCCATAGCCATTCCAGTGCATAAGCGAGGCCTACCGAAATCCACAGCCTACCGGCTCGTGTCAGTAGGCCTCGAACAAGTGCGACGGGATAGCGTAACAGCAGAAGATAAGGACCCTTGGACGGCTAATAAGTCAATAGTGGTCTGTACATTGCCTACAGGGTGTCCCGTAATTGGTGTAACACCGGGAACTGGGGGGTAGCTGGGGTGAATCTGAACTACTTTGTCCTTTACCAAAATGTTGGTCGCGCCTTCGTTTTTGAATTATTAACGAAAAACGCTGGCCAACCAGAGCGCGTAAAACTCGCGCGCTCGACCGCGAGAGCGTTGCTCTGGACCGCGCTCGACCGTAGCCGTGAACAAACGCACTGGCACAGCGTGGATATCGAGGTAAGCGTACGGCAAATGATACATCGTCTTAAATCGAATAACGCGAAATGATTCGATATTCATGATTAACAAGTAAACTAATAAGTCGCGTAATAACTCTGTTCGGCAAATGATACATCGTCTTCAATCGAAAAACGCGAAATGATTCGAAATTCATGATTAACAAGTAAACTAATAAGTCGTTTAATACCTCTGTTCAGTAGTTTTACGCGTTATCCGAATGGAATAGAGTTTTAGTACTCGTGAAAAAAATTATTCTAAATAACACGTTTTCAGGTACATAAGTTATGTTTTAAGGAAGATGATTTTAATGACTAATGTCAGAAAAATCTTGTTAAGCTCACCCACTCATCCAGCGATTAACCTGCTTCGACGGAAGTGGGTCTTTGACACTGTGCCGATCCTGCACTTCAAGGAACCTGTCAACAGCTGAGGCCGGGTCGGTGAACTCTCTTCACTGCACGATCACTTTAATTGCACGCCTGAACACCTACAAACAGAACTTTTCGAGGGACGATCGTATAAACACTGTCGGAAATGAGAGACTACCCACGGTAAGAAAAAAATTCACCCACGTTATTTATCGACGAATTAAAATAAATTCACTTGGTCGCCTAAAAATTCACTTGTCTCCAGTAATCCAGTAAGTTGTGGCAAGGTAGTGCGTAGCGCACAGCTGACCGTGGGTATCCGCGGGACTTGAGCGACGGTCACTTTACCGAACGTGCATTTCACTGCACCGATACCTCGTAATAACACAATTGCGCGAATACGAAAAACATATTGGAATACTCTGCGTTGGACCGAAGCATTGTGTTCGGGTGGTAGAGCGATTCTGCCAGCTTAAGCGTTTTCTGGTTCCCATTCCATTTTTCGGATGATACAATGTGTCGTATACGATTCTTTGACGAATATCCATCGTATCGTGATACAATGTATGCAGTAGGCGTGTAGTGTGTCGCGACAGTGGCGCGGGATAAGTGTGACAGAATTCAGGTATAAACGTATGTTTTATGTGTGTGGTCCGGCCGTCGTCAAGTCGACGGAGATTGGTAGGCGAAGAAGAATCTGCGTGCGACCGATGCGCGATCGAAAATTATTTTGAACAGTCGTTTACGAGATTCTCTCAGAGTCAGACGTAAAAAATCGAAAGTTGAAAGTTGCATGATTTTGTATGTTCTTCACATAAGACAATCGGCCCTTCTCAGGGCCACCAATCTCTCTAACGTGGGTTCTGTTACGTTCCTATACGTAATTGTGTTATTACGAGGTATCGGTGCAGTAAAATGCACGTTCGGTAAAGTGACCGTCGCTCGATCCCGCGGACACCCGCGTATACCCGCGGTCAACTGTGCGCTACGCTTAACCTGCGATCAGCTGTGCGCTACGCACTACCTTGCCACAACTTACTGGATTACTGGAGACAAGTGAATTTTTAGGCGACCAAGTGAATTTATTTTAATTCGTCGATAAATAACGTGGGTGAATTTTTTTCTTACCGTGGGTAGTCTCTCATTTCCGACAGTGTTTATACGATCGTCCCTCGAAAAGTTCTGTTTGTAGGTGCTCGGGCGTGCAATTGACGCGATCGTGCAGTGAAGAGAGTTCACCGACCCGGCCTCAGCTGTTGACAGGTTCCTTGAAGTGCAGGATCGGCACAGTGTCAAAGACCCACTTCCGTCGAAGCAGGTTAATCGCTGGATGAGTGGGTGAGCTTAACAAGATTTTTCTGACATTAGTCATTAAAATCATCTTCCTTAAAACATAACTTATGCACCTGAAAACGTGTTATTTAGAATAATTTTTTTCACGAGTACTAAAACTCTATTCCATTCGGATAACGCGTAAAACTACTGAACAGAGGTATTAAACGACTTATTCGTTTACTTGTTAATCATGAATTTCGAATCATTTCGCGTTTTTCGATTGAAGACGATGTATCATTTGCCGAACAGAGTTATTACGCGACTTATTAGTTTACTTGTTAATCATGAATTTCGAATCATTTCGCGTTTTTCGATTGAAGACGATGTATCATTTGCCGAACAGAGTTATTACGCGACTTATTAGTTTACTTGTTAATCATGAATTTCGAATCATTTCGCGTTTTTCGATTGAAGACGATGTATCATTTGCCGAACAGAGTTATTACGCGACTTATTAGTTTACTTGTTAATCATGAATTTCGAATCATTTCGCGTTTTTCGATTGAAGACGATGTATCATTTGCCGAACAGAGTTATTACGCGACTTATTAGTTTACTTGTTAATCCTGAATATCGAATCATTTCGCGTTATTCGATTTAAGACGATGTATCATTTGCCGTACGCTTACCTCGATATCCACGCTGTGCCAGTGCGTTTGTTCACGGCTACGGTCGAGCGCGGTCCAGAGCAACGCTCTCGCGGTCGAGCACGCGAGTTTTACGCGCTCTGGTTGGCCAGCGTTTTTCGTTAATAATTCAAAAACGAAGGCGCGACCAACATTTTGGTAAAGGACAAAGTAGTTCAGATTCACCCCAGCTACCCCCCAGTTCCCGGTGTTACACCAATTACGGGACACCCTGTATACATAGTGTATCTGAGACGCATCCGATCTCCCCCGATGAAGGTGACTAGATTCCTGCACACGTAACATAAAGAGAAGCCCTTATCTCCCTAGGCAGTCTAAGAACTCATCCATCGATATGTCATGTATCGCTCATGTGTAGGACTGCCATTCGTTCGGGTTCCCCCGGACATGTCCTAATTTGGAGGGCGTCCAGGGAGCGTTCGGGCGGGGTTTTCTGTTTAGATCGAATAAAAAATTTTCCGAAACAAATTGAATAAAAATGTACCTGAAATATAACCTAATAATAATAATGTTCACCTCTCGCAGCTTGCCTGACGGGCGCGCAAAGAAGACGAGAGATGAGGGCGAACTGCCCTCGTCGACTGCCGACTCACTCACTCACTCACGTCAATATCGAAGCGAGCAGTATGCGCGCTGCCTGTGTATTAACCGCGCGCTGACGCCGCCCGCCAATTAACATTTTGATACCTGCGGTGCGTCAACTTACGCAAGTAAAATAATTGTAAATTATTACGTGTATAAACCTGATCATACGTTTTTACTCAGTTGAAACTTTATAAATTTGTTTTGCTGTTTTCAGATCCAAAATGTGTGGGTTACGGTCAGGGGTGATTCCATCTTGGCGGACCGTATCACTATTTTCTACGCCATCTAGAGCACCAAACCGATTTGGAACTAAAAACCAATACACACATACGCACACAAACATAAGCACACACACATCACTACAAATCACGCACATGCTCGGATAGAAGGCATGCTATGAAGAAGGTAGTGCGCAAGGAAATGACTGATGTTTTCATTATTTACGGCACAATAGCGGTAAATAGTGAAAACCTCTGTCACTTCCATATACACTATCTTAAAGCTGAATTACAGGGGGACTTAATTCTAAGGTAAAACAGTAGTTATACGTTTTAAACATCCTTTTTTTATTAATATTTCGGAAACTTTTCATATGCGCAAGTTTCTTAATTCTGCTTTGTCGGTTAAACGATCTACATTTTCCAAAAATGTATGTATTAATCCTCCTCGACCAATTTCTGATAAATTACTTGTGAATAAATAGTACAAAATCCTAATCTTGCAACCAAACAATCGCAATTCTGCAAACACTCTACACTCTATAACAGGCCTGCCTAACCGAGGGGAGACACACTCTCCTCACGCGTTTTCGGTACCCCCACCCGCACGCCGTGCGAACGAAAAGAAGAACAACGCTATACCTGTGTCACTCTAACAAACGCACCGGGAGCCATGGTGGGGATAAGCCCTGATTGGGCTCACGAGTGTTGCCTGTGTCCCCCTGCACGGCGTGCAGGGGTTAGACAGGCCTGCTCTATAACGACGCTACGAGGATGCTATAATGACGCTCACGAGAGTAGAATATGGCGCTCGACAGTTGCGCTTGGCGTCCTGGCTTGCGCAGTCGCAATGTGACGTCAGCGTCACCACTTGCGCTCCATCTGTATACCAGACAGATTTTGAATGAACTAGCGAATATCACGATTTCAATCCGAGATCACCACCCCTTGTTACGGTTCAGAATAGCGTGAGCCGCGCGGCACGCAAATTCAAAGCTAACGATATTTCAGGCATTATCTATTGGCGATCCGACGTATGAGCGTGTGCTAACGGTTTGAACGGCAAGAGCGAGTATGTTGAGCAGAGGGTTGCGATGTGCTGTGAGGTAAACAGTCGGTGACCCCTTCGCGTTAGTCTCTAAAATAAAGTTGTTATATTTCAGTCACCGTTTACAAAGAAACTTTATCCTTTACCAATCCCACAAATGCCAAAGCATAAATGCTTATTTAAGAACGAATTGCAAAAAATTTCCAATGTTGAACATACATACAGGGTGTCCTGTAATAAGTATAATACCGAGAACTGGGAGGTAGCTGGGGTGAATCTGAACCAGGAATGTTGCGAACATTCGCATCCGCATCCGTAATTGCAGAGCTTCCGCATCGATTTCGACATCTGCATCCGCATCCGCATCCGCAATAATCAATCCGGATGGTCATGCGGATGCTGATATAGCGCAGGTTGCGACAAGAACGAAATTAGGTGTATACATACAGGGTTTCCGTATCTAATCGATTTCTATGATATGAGGGGTAGCTGGGGTGATTCTGAACAACTTTTTCCTTAACAATAATGTTGTAAGCGCCCTCGATTTTGAATTATTAACGAAACGGCTAGGCCAATCCGAGCGCGTACCGGGCGCGCGCTTGAAACGAGAGTGTGGTCTCTGAATCGCGCTCCACCGCGAGCGTGAACAAGTAGATCGCGTGGGTATCGAGAGAAGCGTATGGCAAACGTCACACATCGTCTTCAAGCAAACTAATGCTCGTTGAATAACTGTGTTTAATACTCTTAGTCGTTATTCAGTAGGAACGAAGATTGTAGTATTTGTGGAAAAAATGGTTTCCTTAAGAGCACGTTATCAGGTGGCTAAATTATCGTTTAAGATAAACGATGTGAATAACTAACGTTAGAAAAACCTTGTTAACCTCACCCATTCGTCCACGAATCAACCTGCCTCGACGGAAGTAGGTCGTTGGCAGTAGGTCACAGTGCCGATTTTGTCCTTCGTAAGAATCTCGAGAACCTCAACAGCTGATTTTACAGCCGGTTCGGTGAACTCACTTGACACTGACACACACAGAAGGAACGGCACTTGTCTAATTTATAGCGAGGCGCACGGCTAATCGCAGGTACGCGGACACCCCCGAGAGTCGAGCGGCGATCGGGTCGCTTTATCGAACGTGCATTTCACTGCGCGAGCACTATCACCGATAATTCCAAATAAAACAATTATATAGAGGAACGTAATTGAACCCACGTTAAAGATATTGGTGGCCCCGAAAAGGGCCGGTTGTTATTGTCAAAATTGCCAAGATCGGCTTGACGTACCCTCCTCGCACTTGCATGCACGTCTCGGAGCGCCGGCGGACGTTGCGTTGCACTTCTCCGAATGTTTCTCGATTAAGAAACGTAACAAATATCCTGTAATACTCCGCGTTAATTCGTTGCTGTATGGGATCCGTTCGGTTTGAAAAACGATTCTGCCAGCTCTAGTGTTTCTTGGGTCTTGCTTAGAAGGACATTCGTTAGGGAAAGGATATTTTTACAATAGTACAACGGAGTGGCACGCACATTTGGAGTCACCGTTCAAAAAAAAAAAAAAAAATACCCGCGCGCTCAAGGCGGCCGAATGGTCTTCGTCCCTACGAACGCGCTACCAAAGACACAGGTCAAGGAGTGCCATAAATTTCACTATTGTCCATACCGTGTCGTAAAGGGAAAGTGTGGCTATTTTCGGAAATACGTGCATCGGCTTAAAAGTGCATCGGCAGCGTACAAGGTGTAACAAAATTATGTGTCGTGACCTATACAGGGTGATTCAGCATCTTTTGATCGGCGAAGATCTATCAAAAAAATTTGCCCCAAAATTGACCTTGACCCTGAAATTCAAGGTCAAAATTTTTTTTATTGCATTGTATTCTAACCATTACGAGGACAAAAAGTGTCAAAGGAACCATATACCCAGGACGTCTGGTTTTCTCAGAACATAGACTCGAAGTTTTATTCAGTATAAAAACATTAACAAAATAAATTTACCCTATATTATGCTTCTCACTCGAAGCAGATATGTCACTAATGACATTGGCTGTATGTTTACAATAGTCGCATTCCGAGACTTTGTTTATATTGTCCAAGACACGACATAAGAGGTCATGAATAAGGAGATTATATTTATTATGATTTCTCAGTTAGCAAATTTCATTGCTACTGAGCGTATCGCAAAATTTTATGTGCATAATGGTTTCTCATCCTCACAGAAATGTACGTGAAATGCTTCGTGCCATAGATCAAGCATTTGGAAACTATGCCGAAGCTCGTGAAATATACCGGACATGGTTAACAAATAATAGAAACTATAGAGGAACAGTCCCAGACCGAAGAGCGTTTCAAAGATTGGATCAGAGATTCGGTGACGGTGTGTAACGTCCTGTACATTTTTCCGATATTATAATTCATAGAATCACATCCGGTCCCACGGCGCTTATCGCCTATAAGAGGTCACTCATTCCTCGAATGCTGACGCCAGGACTTTTAGACAAAGACCTGCAGCGAGGCCCACCGCTGCGCGGCCCCACTGCAGATCTCTCGAGACACTCTCGTAACAACCATCGTAACGCACAGTCGCCTCTCGCTCCACATTTATATCTTGTCCTCATCTAAATAAATCTAAATTCAGTGTTCAACAATATATATATTCTTTCCGCCGACCACGACTACCAAAACAAAATCCCATCACATCTTCAAGAAGGCTTCATAGAAAAAATTAAAACAACCTCTGGCATTTACATTGGAAACGCACTAGTTAAAAACGAGAACGGAATTGCTTATTTACACGTTATCAACACTAATTTGCACACAACTAATTTCGAAATTCCAACTGTAAAACTTTTACCAATTGAACAAATTTCCAAGACACCGTTAGCAACTAGAAACCAAGATTGGCAACGTATTCCACGAGAATACGAGGCAGAAATCTGCACTGCAGTAACGGAAACAAACGAAGAACGATTTCAGCAACTGAAACCGTTCCTTCACGTGGAAAATTTAAACAATGACGAAAAGGAACATGTTTTTAAATTAGCATTCGCATATCCATATCCATACCTATTTCACATTCCAGGAGACAAATTAGGAAATACTACAGTCTTGAAACATAAAATTGCAACGACCGATAAAATTCCAGTTAATACAAAACAATATCGTTATCCCCCAGTCCATAAAAACGAAATCCAGAAACAAGTTCAAAATTTACTCGACAAAAATATTATACAACCATCAAAATCACCTTATAACTCACCCGTTTGGATTGTTCCAAAAAAATCTGATTCACATGGTAACAAAAAATGGCGCATGGTTATCGATTATAGGAAATTAAATGAAAAAACAATTATGGACGCCTACCCTTTACCAAACATTACTGACATTCTGGACCAATTAGGCAATGCTCGATATTTTTCTGTTTTCGATTTGGCATCTGGCTTTCACATATCGAAATGCACCCAAATGATAGAGAAAAAACTGCTTTTTCAACTATAAACGGACATTACGAATTTAATCGAATGCCATTTGGACTCAAAAATGCACCCGCAACTTTTCAGAGAATTATGGACATCGTTTTAACAGGTCTTCAAGGAAACGATTTATTTGTGTATCTCGATGATATTGTTATTTACGCGAATACACTTTCGGAACACACACAAAAATTTCACCGATTAGCAAACAGACTGACCAACGCTGGATTGACCTTACAGACTGACAAATGTCAATTTTAAAAAAAAGAAGTTACGTATTTAGGCCACACAATTACTGAGCATGGAGTAAAACCGAATTTAACTATACTTGACGCTATACAAAATTTTCCAATTCCAAAAGACAGAAAGAGCATTCGACAATTTTCTGGACTTACTGGCTATTATAGACGATTCATAAAAAATTACGCAAAAATTACAGCACCTTTAACTAAACTACTTCAAAAAACCGTAGAATTTAAATGGACCGATAAAACCCAAAAAGCATTTGATCTTTTAAAACAAAAAATTATCGAACGACCAATTTTACGCTACCCAGACTTCTCTAAAAAATTCACCCTTACAACAGACGCATCAGACTACGCGATCGGTGCAGTTCTCAGTCAAGAACACGAAAAATTCAACCACCCTATAGCTTTCTTCTCAAAATCACTTTCTAAACCGGAACAATTATACGACCCCATGCGTAAAGAACTTTTGGCCATGATAAAAGCAATCGAACATTTCCGACCGTACTTATATGGACACCGTTTTACTCTGATCACGGATAATAGAGCATTAACATATTTGAAAAATAAACTAAATCCACCGCAACAACTACAACGTTGGCAAGTTCTACTAAACGACTATGATTTTGAAATTCTTCACCAACCCGGAAAACTGAATGTAGTCGCAGACGCGTTATCTCGGAACCCAGCGAATGTTATGCCCATCAGGCCTAGAGAAACCTCTTCAAAAAATTCAGAAACGCTGGAAACAAAAAGACTAAAAGAAGTCCACCAACCCCACACTCGAGAAAGATCCACTTCAGACGAATTATCGGGAAATCCAGCACCTCTTAAGAAGCCACATGTCGACATTATACCAGAAACGGAAACAGAAACGGACAGTGACGCAAACAAGGAACCAAGTAACGAAAACATAAGAGCGAGCGAGAGGGCAAATCATACAACCACACATACTACAGACGAGAGCAACCGCGACACAACATCGTCCAGCGATGAAGCAGAATCACTAAAATGGAAAACGACCAGGAAACGAAAAAATGGCACAACGGACCAGGATTCACAAACAAATAATCAGACCAAACGCAAAGTATACAGGAAAAACGAGAACACTCTCGCAACAAACGAACACAGCACACACGCTAGCAGCACACTCCCACAGCAATGCACACATCTACCGGACGCTTACCCTGGAGATACGCACACACGGGAAAACAAACCTAGCGACGCTACGCAGCAGGAATACAGCGCACACGCTACAAATACACCTCCTCAGCCATACACACATCTACCAGACGTACACGCCCAGCAGCGACGCACTTATCCGCTCACAGACGGCAACACACACGCTGGAGATACGCACACGCAGGAGAACACGAGTAGCAGCGCCGAAGAACAATGCCGCGACACACACCGCGAGAACACACATTGCGAACACACATATACGCAAAAACGGTCACCATCACCGAAAATGGAAAGAAAAATCGGAGATAATATTACTGCACGACCACCTGTACAGCCGAACTTTAGGTCACCGTCGTCAAAAACGGCAGAAAATATCGAAAGGGAGAAAGTTGCAACACCACCAGTGCAACCCAATTTTAGGTCACCTTCGAAACAACAAGACAAAAAAACGCCGGACAACAAAAACAATGACGACGACGAATTGCCAAAGTCAGCACAATGCATCCAAAATTTAAGCGAAAACAACACATATAAAATCTCTCCCAAAGTACCGGAAGATGATAGTCTTGGAAAAATTCCAACACAACCAAGACAGGATGACATTGTACCAGTCAATCGGCATACGTCACCTGACGTCGAGCCCAATTTTCGATCACCGACACGTATACGGCAAAACCCGATAGATTTACAGGAACCACGACCAGGCACATCAAAAGAAATGCAACCCAGTACATCGGAAAAATCACAACCCAGCACGCCAAAGGAAACGAATACGATTAATAAAAAACCACCGCGGGCACATAACAGACACACGACTAATGTACAATCCGAACACGACACGAACAGCGATATAATCGACAACACGGACGACCAACCTTTTCAACCCTCACAATACTACAGAAAACGCATAACTTTACCAACAAAACAACCAACAACCAGAAGTGCTACTATAATTGAGGAGAGAACAATTAGCAACAATATTAAAATTTCACAAACACATCTTTTGGCAAAAAAGGATAATATCGGATACTTTTTATCTGCCGACTGCAATTTAAACACAATGGCTACCGAAATTTTAACTGAAAAAAGAAAAATTAATCAAGAGTCACTTTTACAATGTGATCCACAAATTGGAGATATTCTAATTACACGCCGTGGAATAACATGCTACTTTGGCATGGTTTGTAAACAAAAATCCATAGATTCAACAAATTTGCAAACTTGGAAACAATGCATAACAACTCTAGTAGATGTATTAAAAAGACTAGAAGTTGTATCGTGTACAATTTCCAAGGATCCAAAAATTCTCGACTCATTTTTGTGGTCTAATATTAAGACTTTTATACGACTTTATACATTAGGCTCTGAAATAACAATTACATTATGCTGTTACGTTCCGAGTCCTATTTTTCATTATAAACTCTTCTCTATGCACTCGGATGGTACAGACGCGGAGAAATCTGTGTTCCGAGCTAACCCTCTAATGCCATACGAGTTGCCTTTTAACTATTTCTTTTTTTTTTCCTCCAACTCTAAGAATGATAGGTATATAATGCATATATTCCGAGCCTTTCTAATCATTCGAAACGTTGTTTGAGAAGATCCTAGAGTCACGCGTAGGTACCCTTGAAGGCATCATTGTTCTCGACCTTGCGTTGTAAACAAACCGATCGGCGAACCTTGACTAGCGGGCCGACGCACGATAAACGGAACAAAATTTGAATATTCCTGTCTTTCTCTCTCTGTTAACTAAAACTCTACTTAACACCCGTGCGAACCAAGGAATATCTCCCTGCATTTTATGTAAGCTTCCTCAAGGTACAAGTGTTAATATCAGACCACCCATGATACCGTACCTGCCGTCGTCACCAAACGACATCAAATATTCGAAATATAATATCGAAGTTTCGAGGCGTTCTTCCAAAATAGAGGAACGTCGAGAACCGCCGAAACTACGTCGGAACTAGGACCGATAGGGTATTCTCCGAATACCCTCACCAGGCGGAAACCGAGGTGACGAGCGAGCGTAAGGCAAAATGCCCAGCACAGTTGGCTGCTAAAGCGTGAGGTACGTGGTCGCTGTCCGAAGGGACAATATTTCTTAAATATTGTAAAGGAACACGAGTCCTTGAGATTAGCTTCTCGATAGAAGTATTCCTTGGAAGTTCTTCCCTTTGTTTCATTTTATACTTAGTAATTTCGAGTCGGTTCCCTCCACGATAATCGTTCGGGATTATTAAGAATATTAATTAATAACGCGTTAATTACAGTGTTCGCCCACGGTCCATTAGGATACGTGGTAGGTATTAGCTACTCATTAGCATTGTACTAAAGTTTTACTACGACTTCACAGCAATACAAAGCGAACGAGCGTTAAACATCAACATCACACTAATATCATCGTAGTAACAAATTGAACGTCTGAACACCGAGACATACAAACGACTCGTTCCATCTTCGTCGTACAATAAAGGAAAAAGGAAAGGAAAGAGAGAGAAAGCGGAATCGGTAAGACCTAACCAGTATTCCACGTATTATTCCGGCCCTACCGAATTAGAATCTTGTATTCGCCGGGTAATCCCTTAATTCGGTTGGTCTGAGAAAAATCGAGATGCGCGTTGCGAAGTAACATGTGCGTTCGCGTTGCAAGGTCCGCCATTTTGTAAATCTGTTCGCTTGTTAATTTTAAACCGTTCGCGCGGTATACTCTGCGCGTGCGCATAGTTCTGTAAGATACTATACCTAAACTGAGTTTCATGCGAGATTGTGATAAATAATGTGAGAACCTGAATTGGTGTCTAAGTGAGGAACGGAATTGTACGATGTAAAGTTCACACTGTTAAAAACGACCAAAGTAGATTCGCATTTCGTACGAATTGTTGTTACATTCAATTCCAATTATTTGTTTGAATATACTTTTCTTTTACCCGAATACTGTAATCAATTATTCATCTGTGTGAATTGTGTATGTCATTAACCTATATGTCTACGACCCGTCAAGGGACGAGAGCAAAGACGATCCCAAAATTATCCTGTCCGTACCACGAAAGTGAGTGCGTTAGTTTTTAAGTATTCAGAGTTACGTGCGTAGCCCGCGACCATCCGCTCGGCCTCCAAGAACTACGCCCAACGTAACAATGCGAAGGTCTACTTACCGTCCCTCCTTCAGAGGAAAGAAAAAGAATTATTAAAGAGCTTCACGAATCCACAATCGGCGGACATAAAGGCGTTTCAAAAACGTATAATAGAATTCAATCACAATACTATTGGAAAGGCATGAGAGATGATATCCGCAAACATATTAAACAATGTTTTAGTTGTCAGAAAAACAAATTAGTACGAGTGAAAGATAAAGCACCGATGATTATAACAGATTCACCCGCGGAACCATTTGACAAAATTGCTATAGATATCTGCGGTCCACTCCGGAAAACAGCGCAAGGAAATGAGTACATCCTAACAGTTATGGATTTATTTAGCAAATTTGGCATCGCAATACCACTAAAACAACAAACATCAATAGACGTAGCAAAAGCACTAGCAACTCATCTAATCTGTACATTTGGAGCACCACGCGCAATTTTATCTGATCAAGGCAGAAATTTTATGTCAGACACATTTAAAGAATTCGCAAACCTTTTCCAAATTAAGCAATACAGAACGTCAGCATACCACCCTCAGTCGAATGGAGTTCTCGAACGTAGTCACCATGGACTCATCGAGTTCCTCAAACATTATGTTAATGAACACCATGATTGTAATGACTGGCTTTCATTTGCAACATTTTCATATAACACAAGCTTACATGAAACAATAGGCATAACACCACACGAACTTATATTTGGTAAAAAGGCACGCACACCTTCAGAATTCCCACCACTGGAAAAATTAATTACATACGACCAATATCTGACTAGTTTGACGAAACATTTAAAAAATACACGACAGACAGCCTATGAAAAACAGATAAAATTTAAGGAACGCACAAAACGCTATTACGACAGCAGAACCAAAGTACCGAATTTCCAACCCGGACAGCTCGTATTCTTGTTACGCGAACCAAAAACCGATAAACTTCAAAGCAATTATGTAGGACCTTTCGAAATCATGCAAGTTTTAGATAGAAATAATATTAAACTCAAAATTGCCAATAATAAAACCAAAGTAGTACATGTAGACAAAATAAAATTGGCACATGTTACAGATGCCTCGCGCATATCTTAAGCGCGCAGGATACGTTCCACATACGTTCTACATACGTTCAAAGTAACACCACTCACCCGGATCCCTGGACTACACTCCGAAGTAATAGGAACATTACGATCACACCACACAACTTGGACACTCGCTATGTACGTGAACACCAACGGATTAACCGACAGACGAATACAAATTACGGAAAACTTAAAAGCAACCAAACAATATTGTCACATAGTAGTAACAAACTGCTTAGTTTCCGGACAGCTCGCAGTAATGGAATCTCGCTTAAAAACAATTCAAAACTCCGAAACTATTCTCCAAGGATTAATTCCATATGCACCAGACACCACTAATAGAATAAGACGAGCACCTATCGACTTCATAGGAACAATTCAAAAAGCACTATTCGGTACACTAGACGCAGAAGATGGCGAACGCATATATAGACAAATACAAGCAGTATCAAACAACACACAAGAATTAGCGGAAATAGTTCAAAACCAAACACATATAATTATATCAGGCTTCGACATCTCCCGAAAACAGATAAAGAAATTAACTGAAATACTAGAGGAAGATACAAGGAAAATAGACGTAGCACTTTTGTCTTTAAAAAATCAAATGCACGCGTTACAACATAACCAAAAAGGCATAGAGTATGCAACACAAATTGACGAAGAGCTAACAGAATTGGAATTAGATACAAATACGCTAATAGATGCCATTCCTTTTGCAAAAACAGGTCAAATTCACCCTCAAATTCTAAACCCAGAAAAAATTCTACTAAGTGCTCAATTAATACAGAAAACAATGCCAAATACAGAATTTCCGATCCCATTAGATATTAAATATATACCAAATTTAATTCACGTAGTAGATCTAACTATTTTTCATAAAAAAGAAACACTAATTTATTTATTGAAGATACCACTATTAAATTTGATGACATATAAACTCTATGAACATTTACCAGTTCCTGTAAGGCAATCTATGCTAAACAACAATTCACAATTCGCGTTTATAAAACCATACACTCGATATACAGCAATTTCAGAAGATTTTGAGTCCTATTTTAACTTATTAAACTTAAACGAATGTAAAAACCAAAACAGTCAGTATATTTGCAATCAGGTCAACCCAGTACAACGCGTAAATGATAATACCGAATGCGAGATACAGCTACTAGTAAATCCTCGTTTTAACAATTTGGAAACCTGTAATATCCAGATCAAAACATTGAAACAAACCTACTGGTCAAGAATCAGAAATAGTAATGCATGGTTGTATTCAGCACCTAAGAAAGAAGTTTTATACATAATTTGCAACAACCATGAATCATTTATACATACAATACAAGAAACAGGTATTATACAAATTAACCCCACATGCAAAGCAAAAACCAAAATAGTAAAGCTAATACCATCTATAGAAATAACTTCTTCTATAAAAATTAACTTTTCGCATGCCATAGTTCTAAATATCACTAAAATGATGGAAAAAGCCATTCAATTGACAGAATATACAAACATGTCAGAAATACTAGCAGAAACCCAAACATTTACGCAAGCATTAGAATCCAGTAATACGAACAATGATTTAGATAAAACAGAGATATCATTAAAAACAGTCATTCTAAAAGCAAAAGAAATTGCAAAAATGCATCATTTAAACCACCGCTTATCATTTTTGGAAAAAGTTCTTAAATTTACAAGCTTTTCAATAGCCCCATTAGCAATAATACTCGGAATTTTGTGGAAATTCTCAATGTTCGGAAAGATATCAAGATTAGTAAAAGTAATTTCATGCATAACCAATTCACGTAGAAACAATAGACGAAGATCACCCAATAATAGAAACATGGCAATTGAAATGACTGAAAATATAACACCACCTGCAAGAAGACATTATAGAAATTTCGAAATTCCTCCAAGACACGCAATAGAGTACGAACCTAGAATTGTTACAATGCAAGCACTTTCTTACCATGATATCGATACCATACCATGAAACACAACGACCGTAATATGTATAATACAAACAGAATGCCCATGTTCAAACAAAATCAAATGTATATAATCATGTATCATCACTACATAACATCGCTATACATCATCGCTTCACATTCATACATAATCACATATAACCCACTGCCAACAAACTAACGCTTTCCAGCTTAAACTAAAAACACCCAAGCCGCTTAAAGGAAGAGAAAGAAAAAGGAAAAAAAAGAAGAAAAAAATGAATTCAGACAACAAATGCCCGATCTGTGAAGAGAAGATCCTGAAGACGGAGGACGCAATGAACCATATCGTGAGATGTTACGTACTCATGACGGGGGCATGCCAAGAAATCGAGGAAAACATCCCCTGCACGATATGCGGCGAAGAAATCGCGCCGAAATACCTGCCGCAGCACATGCCAACCTGTGCGATGAAAGAAGTGCGTAGACAGGCACAACAAAATAAAAAAGAAATAATCAAGAACTTATTAACGGAACTAGACGCCACGAGACAAACTAAAGACGCATACGCACAGACATTTACAAGGACCCGAACTTCATATTCACAGACATACACGAACACCAGGGACCGATACTCACAGACGAATTCCAGACAAGCAACCACGAGTACACAAACAGATACATCCGAACCAACAACAAGTACACTGGCGCAAACAAACATACAACACATAAAGCACTCTAAGAACGGACAAACACAACAGGAGCATTTAGAACAAATGGACATCCGGACACAAATACAGAAGACGCACAGACAAGCAGGAGTATTTACGACGAACAACTATACACAGGCGGACGCAAATGAGAACACGCCAACAGTGAACACGCAGACACAAACGCAAAACCAAGTGGCAGACATATCAACACAAACAGAAAAAGGACACACCACGACACCAGCAGATATATTAAAACACATTTTAAAACAAACACAAAAGATAACAATTAAAGAAATGAAAATCATCAAACACCACATCGACACGAAAGTAGACACGCATTACGAACAAAAGATATATATACCCAATTTTGACAAACCAAACAAAACTAATACAGCACATCGACAAGGAACGACCACAACACAACTCGATACCATACACTCAGACACATATACCAACAAAACAGGAAGTAAACGCATTCATCAATCCCCACATACCAAACTAACATGACGCTAACGCTAGACATACACGACGTTTCCCATATACTCATATTTTAATATCATTCTTTCTATATATATATAACTTTTATAATTATATTTTTTTTACATATCTTTTTGCATATATTTTATATACATATGTATACCTACATACCCTCTTTTATAATAAAATATATAACCAACATAAGATGCTTTCAATTATCGCTCAAAGAAAACCTACAGATATTCCATCAACAGCATCCTTCTATCCTACCCCAACCCTACAATAGATGTAGACTGTTACAGGAAAGTTATAACAAAAGAACCATTCGGACATATCCAATAAATGAGGACATAGTACAACACATACAGAACTGGATAATAGAACGAACAAAAGCAATAAAATACAAACACAATAGGAAAAGGAAATTAATCAAAAGGACAAACCGAATTACGAAAATAAGTATAACAATACAACACTATGAAATTTTTAAATCAACAACCCACATCACATCCTTTCATAACCACCCACCACCTACTAACAACAATCACACTAACGAAAATTTAAAAGATGTTACAGAAAATAATCAAACAAAATGGAAATTTGGACATAAATTCTCACCGATAACACAGGCCAACGCTCCTAGATACGGATACGTCACAAATTGGATATAAATACACACCGTCATACGCAATAGATACAACTGACAGACGAAAGACTCAGCGGGCTCCCGCCCGCCACACAGATGACACCACGCGAGCTGCCGTTCGTGACCGCCCAACACACACCCCACGAGCTACCGCCCGAGATCATTCGCCACACACCCACAACGAGCCATCACTCGCACCCTTTCCCATTTTGCAAATTCTTACGAATCAATCCGACGCAGGAGCATCGTTTTCCTAAGGAGGGGAGTGTAACGTCCTGTACATTTTTCCGATATTATAATTCATAGAATCACATCCGGTCCCACGGCGCTTATCGCCTATAAGAGGTCACTCATTTTAAGAATGCTGACGCCAGGACTTTTAGACAAAGACCTGCAGCGAGGCCCACCGCTGCGCGGCCCCGCTGCAGATCTCTCGAAATCACTCTCGTCAGAACCATCGTAACGCACAGTCGCCTCTCGCTCCATATTCTTATTCTTATTCTTGTTCTCATTTAAAATAAATCTAAACTCAGTGTACCATATATATATTCTTTCCGCCGACCACACTACCAAAACAAAATCCCATCACAGGTGAATTAATAATGAATTTTATTAATTCCGGTCACCATGGAGCAGGTCGCCCTCGTGTGCATTGGCGTGCAGAGGAGCATGCAATTGCACTCGCGCGTGCCTTTCCTTTGATGGGTTTGCGCGGTATTGCTTGACGTGTAGGAATTTCACATATGACAGTCCGCCGAATAATTCGGGAAGAAGGTCTGCGACCGTTTCGAATCCAGCGTGTGCAAGCATTGCAAGATCAAGATTATAGGGCTCGAAGAAATTTCTGTCGCTGGATGATACGAAAATTAGAGAACAATCCACGATTTTTGGAGAATGTTCTCTTCACAGATGAGAGTAGTTTCTCAAGTGTTAATCTCCAAAATTCTCAAAATACCAGGATTTGGACTTTAAGAAATCCTCGAGCAATTATCCAACGCTTTAATCAAGGACGATTCAGTGTAAACGTCTGGGCAGGTATTCTTGGTCAGCACATTATAGGACCCGTTTATTTGCCATCGCCTCTCACAGGGCAAAATTATCTTAGCTTTCTTCGTTCGCGGTTGATAAATGTGCTCCGCGAAATAGTTCCCAACGATCGACGCCGTTATGTTTATTTTATGCACGATGGTGCACCCCAACATTTTGTTAGACCAGTACGCGAATTTCTCAATCAAATGTTCGGGACGCGGTGGATTGGGCGAAATCCCTCACCTCATGTGTGGCCTCCACGTTCACCGGATTTGAATCCACTCGACTTTTTCTTATGGGGTGCAGTGAAAGAAAAAGTTTACCGTTCAGGGCAGCAAATTAGAACCGTCCAGGATTTACGGGACAAAATAGACGCAGCTTTTCATCATCTTCGAACTATCCCGAATCTTCACGAGAGGATTCAGGAAAATATGAAAGTTAGACTGCGAAGATGCATTCGTAACAATGGTGGTCACATAGGGGCTGGCGAACAAGCCAGAATGTTGAGGTGCATTAACCAAAACTGAGCAACTTTATGGGTTAGACGAAGAAATACTAGAAGAATAAGAAGTAATAATTAATATCTAACGTGGTAATACCTATAGGGTAAATTTATTTTGCTAATGTTTTTATACTGAATAAAACTTTGAGTCTATGTTCTGAGAAAACCAGACGTCCTGGGTATATGGTTCCTTTGACACTTTTTGTCCTCGTAATGGTTAGAATATAATGCAATAAAAAAAATGTTGACTTTGAATTTCAGGGTCAAGGTCAATTTTGCGGCAAGTTTTTTTGATAGATCTTCGCCGATCAAAAGATGCTGAACCACCCTGTATAGGTCACGACACATAATTTTTTTACACCCTGTACACGCAACATAAACCTTTAATATTTTCTTACGATTCTTCTCGCGAAGACGTAACAGTACATGCAATCCGCAAAATTATCAATTTACACAGTGATACACAGGGTACCTTGCTTCGAAAAATATCACACTAAATAAATTGAAATTTTTTTAGTTCTTTTGTTTCTTTAATTTTATCTTATTCTTTTATGTATTTGATTATTTTTTGACGGTTTTCAAGCTTTCTGTAAGAATAACGTATTCAAAAACAAATTGTTAATTTTTTTGCCAAATAAAAATTGTTATCCGGCCGGGGTGTTAGGTGCAATTTTGAGATATTGCTCCGGTCAGGATAAACTTGTTCAGGATGTTTTTGGATATGTTCTAGGGATCGTTGCCAATTAAGAGTTGGAACTCCGCGTACAAGTAAATGAAGTAGCTTTATTTAGAAATACTTATTTTAATCACTCCTTCAAACGGCACTCAATCGTTCACTCCCGTTCGCGATTCCAAGAGCCTGCTCAAAAGCTAACTACTCTTGCTCCGTGTAAAATACAGAAACGCTAGGGCGTTCGATTTGTACTTAACTACCCATTAGGTGACCGTTTCTCTATGATATTGTTACTAAGAATCTTTCTGCCTGAGTCTGGCGCGCGGGCCGGCGTGATGCTGGATTCGTCAAGTGAAGATGAAAGCCAAGAAACACCAGAAAATGTTAGCGCTGACGCTCTACTTAAGACGGAATTGCTATCTTACCGCAATAATAGAAGGGTCAATATAAATGAAAATCCACTTATATGGTGGAGCATTCATCGAGAAGAATTGAAAATATTATTAACAATAGCATGCAGATTTTTATCGCCACCACCAGCCAGTGTTCCTAATGAACAGTTGTTCAGTAGCGCGGGTTTAATTTATGAACCATTACGAAACAGACTTGAACCTGAAAAGGCGGCGATATTACTTTTTATTAAATGTAATGCACCAATATTTATCTACCCATTTTGTGTACCCATACGAAGTTTCTTAAAAAAGATCTTAAGATCCGTATCCGCGGATGTGGGCCTTCAAAAATCCGCATCAACGCTCCTGCAATCGAGCGCGCGAGTTTTATGCGCTCTGGTTCGCCAGCGTTTTCCGTTAATAATTAAAAAATGAAAGCGCGACCAACATTTTGGTAAAGGGATAAGTGTTTCAGATTCACCTCAGCTACCCCCCAGTCCCCGGTGTTACACTAATTACGGGACACCCTTATAATAGAAGGATAGCAAATAAGGGTGTTTCTGATATACACGAGCACTTAAATACACAAAAACACTAAACGAATTTTCGAACGAGGATGCAGTCCATAGCAGGCCTAGGGTATAAGCGAGGCCTGCCGAAACCAACGTGCTGCCTTTCTCGCTTGTAAGAGTGGGTAGTCCCAATACAACCATGCGAACTCTCGTCCGTGAGTTCCTACCCGGAGCGACCGCGAGGGAGCGAGGGAGGAAGTGAGAGAGCCTTATGCGGCGCATTCGGATTTTTCGGACAGGGATGCAGTCCATAGCAGGCCTAGGGTATAAGCGAGGCCTGCCGAAACCAACGTGCTGCCTTTCTCGCTTGTAAGAGTAGGGTAGTCTCAATACAGCCACGCGAACTCTCGTCCGTGAGTTTCTACCAGGAGTGACCGCGAGGGAGCGAGGGAGGAAGTGACAGGGTCTTCGTTTCGCATTCGTTTTTTCGAACGAGGAAGCAGTCCATAGCAGTCGCGGGTGTAAACAAGGCCTACCGAGATCCACAGGGTGCCCCGGCTCTTCTCAAGTGGCCTCGAACAAGTGCGAAAGCAAACACACTGACAGGGTTGTGTAATGGTATTGTTAATCACCATTGGGACTGCATCACTGTCCGATACTGTACATCATACGTCTTTCAATTCTATAAATCGCACTAATGACCTAAACAGACAATTGTTTTCGGGGTCAGATATGGCAAAAACATGGGTTGCAATCGCACAAAAGCTACAGCTATTGTCAATACCGTACTAAGCCGTTTGCCGATTGTCGAACTAAAAACTGATTTACAAGGTGTACCATTCATAAGCGTATCTACTGATGCTAGTAATCATGCGCGCACAAAACTATTCCCCATTTATATTCAGCATCAAGAGACAAGGTCTTGACTCGGGCCAAGTACAATTTTAATTACCAAAAGAACGGAATCACTTCAAAGCTTCTTGAACTAGAGAGTACTGAAAATGAGATGTCGGACACAATCGCTGAGATTATTACAAAACAATATCGGCAGTATGATCTGTTGTCAAAATGTATTGCATGTGCTGGAAATTGTTATAATACAAACTTGGGGGAGCCGAACGGGGAGAAGTCAATAATGCATCCATAAACTTAAAAAAAGTCTGAATGCCAACATTTTTGGCGCTGGTTGTTATGCACACATTATTCACAACGCACAATCAGTTTTTAAATTTACAATTTTTTGCTATACGTATGTATACATCAAAGGCGGCTAACTGGTGCTCAGAAGAGCCTGTGAGGGGAAGGCAGCTCGGTTTGATTACCACCTCCAATGACACTATGACACTCGTTTGTTCATGCGAACTTTTCTGTCTCTCGCCGTTCTACAACGCAACTTGTTATAAACAAACAAATACGGCTGTCCTCTACGGTACACAACGAAGTGGTGTCTTTTTCTTAGTCATTCCGCCTACACTGCGGAGAGTAGTAGTGGGGGAAGCGAAAGCGACGGTGTAGAGTGTACTGTGCGCCGATCAGGAGATGGCACCTGAAAAAAACGCGCCCTCATTGGTTGTACCGTTTGGGTCCTACCTATTCCAATACAACCGTAGGGACGAGGCACACACATTTTCGCCATTGGCCAAATTGGCACGCACACTAATAAACTCGTGTAGAAATGTACGACGGAAAAAGCAAACGAGACGGTTAGGGACTCAGTAAGACAAAGCGAAAGTGCCGTGGCGCAGGAACAGAATACTTGTTACCCTGTAAACTACCCCAACCAGGATTTACCTGTCCCTCGCGCAAATAGAACTCCTACTACTATGTTAAACGGCGGCCCGAAAGAGCGTCGGAAGCAGGGATAGGCGAACCCGCTCTTGCCTCAGAACCGCCTGAGGTGCCAACTCCTGAACGACGCACAATACTTACGCTCTGTTAACCACCTCTGGTATACATGATCCGAACCGAACCTCTCAAAGAGTTCTGTAGCGCAGCTGACGTCGATTACAAGTTTCTCTATCATTCGAAAACGCGTTGCCTTAGTCTTCTTCCAACTATCGAGCGACTTTTGAAGCTGTATCAGCCAATCAAGAACTATTTTGAAAGTTTGGAAAGGCCACCCGTTTTGATAAAAATTTTTTTGGATTACGCACTCTCAGAAGCCTATTTGTTTCTTATCCACTCAATGATGCATATTTTTTCCTCAGAAAACACTAGGTTTACGGGCGTTTCTACGAGCACCCGTCAAATTGACGAGTAAACGAAAATACGCATTTTCTTTACAGAATCGATTGACTCGATTTAAGTCTGACACAATTTACGATGCAAAATGATTCAAACTAATGCTATAGTTTTTGGGATATTTCATTTCAAGATTTGAAATCCGTCAAATTGACGGGTCCCGTAAACCTAGTGTTAATTATAAAAACCTTAAAGGACAGGGTTAAAGACTACTTTTTACTGTGGACGGTTCAAAGCATTTTAAATAAACCAGACCAAAATACTAAAACCGAGTTTGAGAAATGTTCTATTCATTCGTACAACGATATGAAGACATACATAGAAAAGTGGATACGACCTTTACAAAAGTGGATACAACCTTCACAACAATTTCATAAGTTTGACTGGATATTTTTGCCTAATATAACTGAGAATATGCAATGGACTGTTATTGAAGATACGGTTTTATTTTTACAAGACAAGAACATCGAAATTAATAACACAAAATTAATACATGAGTGGGTAAATTTAAAAACTTTTTGTTAACGTCTAACAAGGAGAGACCGTGAAGTGCCCCCCTCCGATTTGGACGAGCTTTGGACACGTTATAGTAGAGGCAAAGTTATGCATATACCCAAAAGGATTTGCTCAGATACTCAACCGTTTTTGAGAAATTTGAGTCGAAAGTTTGGATTTTGGAGGCGAAGATCCCAGGATCGAAACCCGATATGAACTTATGTCTTGGACATCTTCGATATCTTTTTTCATTTTTTTTTTTTATTTTTTCAGAATGTATAAATGATATTCCGCCATATTTCAGTATATTTAACACTGCTTATAATGTATTTGTGTACTTTACATAATATTCTCGAGCCCGGTAAGGTTTGGATGAAACCTCTCCACCACAGCAATGAATGGTGTGCAGCTAGCGCGCTCGCTTACGGCCACCGAGATCCCGGTCTCGAATCCCAGTGTGCTTTTTTTTCTATTTTGTGAAGAGTAAATAATCTTACGACATACATCAACGTAATTAATACGTTACACAACAGAATTTGAGGGGTTTTTACAATAAACGAACCCACTTGTGTACTCTTACCACAGTAAACTGTATTTTGGCAGGAAATGGTTATATAAACTTATCGATTAACAACAAGAATAAGTTTGTTAGGTTTGTTATAACATACTAATATAAATAAATAAATAATAACTCGTTCTTTCTGGAAAAGGTACAAGTTTCAATTCTCGCGTACTTGTGCTTGGCCTGAGAAAAGAATTTGTCTCGTGATATAAAACGCAGTTTCTCGAAATGAAACAATGTTGTGCCGTCGTCCGACTGGCAATGAAACATTCTCCTACACTTACACAGGGATTTAACACTTCGATGTTCGAAGTGTCGATCGTAATGTAACGTATCTCTCCCCTTAAAAAACAAAAGATACTCCTTGCGCATTCTTGGTCATTTGTCCAGCGTTAGTTTCGTCCGAATATTTTAACAGTGACGTTCGTTTATTGAAAAAACCCCTCACATTTTGTTGTGTAACGTATTAACTACGTTGATGTATGTCGTAAGATTATTTACTCTTCACAAAATAGAAAAAAAGCACACCGAGATTCGAGCCCGGGATCTCGGTGGCCATAAGCGAGCGCGCTAGCCGCACGCCATTCATTGCTATGGTGGAGAGGTTTCATCCAAAGCTTATACCGGGCTCGAGAATATTATGTAAAGTACACAAATACATTATAAACAGTGTTAAATATACTGAAATATGGCGGAATATCATTTATACATTCTGAAAAAATAAAAAAAAATGAAAAAAGATATCGAAGATGTCGAAGACATAAGTTCATACCGGGTTTCGATCCCGGGATCTTCGCCTCCAAAATCCAAACTTTCGACTCAAATTCCTCAAAAACGGTTGAGTATCTGAGCAAATCCTTTTGGGTATATGCATAACTTTGCCTCTAGTATAACGTGCCCAAAGCTCATCCAAATCGGAGGGGGGCACTTCACGGCCTCTCCTTGTAAGCGACCAAGACAAGTTTTTGACTGCAAAACAACTTGGCTTAATTTTGTTAAAACATTGTACTCCGAATTATTGAAGATTGTACAGTACTTTTTAGCATACCAGCTCATAATGCCAATGTGGAGAGGGTGTTTTCCCTAATGTCTCAACAGTGAACGAAAGAAAGGAACGCACTGAGCACCCAAACGGTTTCATCACTAATCAAAACGAAATATAATTTCAGATTTGAATTGTATTGATTTTTACAAATTTTTGTTGAGCATATAGAAGATATTTTAAAGCCTATATATAGGGAAGACTGACAAATATTGGAAGGCTGAAAAGGCGATTTGATCTCATAAAATATATCTAGAGTATAATAAGTTTATGTTTTTAAGTTTCTTCAATTAATATTCGTTGATTTATTTTTTATTTCTAAATCGAAGAGAGATGGAAATTTATTTTTGACCCCAATGAGAAGGAACGTGGAATAGTAGATGTTTTAGGCTCTCATGATTTATTTTCGTTCGTAATCGTGAAGAAAGCTTCACAAAGCTTATCTTAATTTCGTAAAACCTCAGTTAAGGGCGTTGGATACCCCCCCGTTTTGGAAGGCTTTACGCCGTCGAATGCACAGGCCACAATTGTTGACCGATTTTGATGAACAATAGCTCGTTTGAAAGATAAAGGATGATCCATGCGTTGTCGAGAAGCCGAATTTTGATAAAACCTTTTTTTTATCAACAAATAGTGATTCAAAAAATTGCTAAAGTTCAAGACAATTTTACGCATGGAAAGAAATTTTTTATCAAAATTCGGCTTCTCAACAACGCATGGATCATCCTTTATCTTTCAAACGAGCTATTGTTCATGAAAATCGGTCGAGAATTACGACCTGTGCATCCGACAAGCTGATGCGTGTTTTCGCCCATTTTCGTGAAAAATCCTGATAAATATTCTGCGTCCACTAGCGACCCCAATTTCAGCGGCAGAAGAGCCGAAACTCCTTCCCCCACTACGAACCTAACGCACAAGCATGGGCTGGTGTGCGTGTAATTTGGCTAGGCGTGCGGTCAACGTATAGGTGTTTACCGTTACAGCGGAAAATCACACCGACGGCACACAACTCTGATCCATTCTAAACTCTGGCGAATAAGCCAACTCGAGCCGCTCGGGCCTTTTTGACTTTCCGTCCCGTCTCCACCACGCAATGCATCGTAAGCGTATAACGCTCTGCGTTTCCCATAGAATGCTTCTTGACCAATTTCGATGATCAAGGACTCATTTGAAAGATAAAACATGAAGGAATGCGCATGATATTTTAGAATTTTGGAAAAATGTAATCTTCGTGGAGAAAAGAGCGTTAAAAAGTTTAAAAACATTTTCCGGAATAGAAAAAAGCCATTTACAGAAATTCTGAACGATAACGATTGTATATTCATCTTTTATCTATCAAAAGAGCCATTAATTATCCAAATCGGATATCTAACACGGGTTGGAGAATTTATAACGTAAATCCATGCACTGCCTTCAGCGGCGCGCCGCCGTGAAGTCACAGCGAGGGGTAATTATATCTGGTTCGCAGATATAATCCACGGTCAGATTGATCGTCAAATAAACATTCAATTTTTATTCTGTCAATCTTTCCTATTACGGGAAAAAAAATGAAACCAAAATTTTTTTAAGAAAGTTAGACATACATACATAAGTTCCCACGAAACACGTGAATAATTAAAGAATAATACTGTTACAATAATATTGTAACAATATGTGAAACAAGTACGTCCCAGATTTCACGTTACTCTTGTGTTTGTCATTGTTGAGAAGTCTACAATCCTAGGTTTTCCCAACGTAGTGACAAAATCCCGGTGACTTACATTCAGATAAAAGGGGTAATCGAACAGGTATACGTTACTTTACGCCGTAACAATGTCATATCGTGCATTCGATGACCGTAGCATTCTATAACCGAGAAAGGTAGCACGTACATTTCGTACATTTCGGCAGGCCTCACTTATACCTGCTTATACCGGGGACCGCTAGACGTTGGACGAACCCCGATTTTCGCCACATAAAAGACCTTCTCCCTTCCTCCCTCGCTGCGTCGCGGTCACTCCTTCTCGTGCAGTGAAAATTCAAAGAACTCCAACGTCTAGCCGTGCCTGGCCGTTGCGGGTATAAACAAGGCCTACCGAAATCCACAGGGTCCCGGCTCTTCTCAAGGGGCCTTGAACAAGTGCGAAGGAAAACAAACCGACGGGTGTATTTCGCGCTAGTTCTGACTTTCGATTTCAAAAATAGTGACCTCCACATGGTGAAATCTGGGCAGTTTTTGACAATTCGAAAAATGTCACCAACTTGCAAAGAGCTACTATCGCTTTATTCGATACCTCTTTGATTCTAATTTGTTCTATTATGTCAGAGTTCTTGAGTTTCGTATGCAATGCAATGACAGTTGATCCATATACGTACCTACCATTATATCATATGGATTCACATTTTTACGTGATTTTTCAGTCATGGTCAAATTGTATAAATTATACCATTTTGATACTAGTTATCGAATTGTAATCCTATATTGTTAGTCACAACAGAAATGATTACCAAAATCTATGAACGGTGCTTATTCGTAACTGAAATGGATCAGAGAATGACAGCTGGTAACACGTGCTTCATTGACATGAAATGCACCGGAGTAGCGAATGGTTTCTGTAGGTGTGCGTGCGTATCTGACTCTGTCGGTGGGCCCGAGCGGGACGTAAGGGGTACAGCGGGCCGGGGGGACTTCGACGCGTAAGAGCAAAGTGGGGACACTACTCCCCTCAAGCGCCTGTAGTTCGCATATTGTCCGCCACCCGTCGCTGAAGTCACGCACGGGTTTTGCTCAAGGTATCCAACGCCCTTAAGCCAAAAATTTAACCTATTAATACTGAACTGATTGTATCGTTTTAAGTAGTTGATTTCTTTGTAATATTGCGACGTATTTTTTATTTTACTGTAATAATTAATGAAAAATGCGGCATTATAAAAGTTTGAAATTATTTATTGGATTGATGTATGCATAAGTTCCTATTTTTTAAATTTAAGAATGGGCATCGAAATAAAAGACGTTGGCATTTAGTAATACGTTGATTAAATGGAAATTTTGTGCTCTACAAGATAGCGTGTTAGGGTTTTTTATTCGATATTATTTTTGACGTCTGTTGGGTCGTTATACTGAAATGTCGAAGTGGACAAAAACGAATATTTTCGACACCATCTTCTTTTGTAATTTAACATTTTTATGTTGAAATTACCCCATGGATTGCAGGTCTCGAATTATCATTTATTGGTCGCATTCCATCTACTGAGCCAATTCTCTGTTCGGTTGAATTGTTGAAAAGGAAAAAAAAATTGTTGACGCAAACACAGTTTTTAAACTGTTTAAGAAATTTTATTTTTCAACAAAATGAGCAAATAAACTAATCGACAACGTATTTGATAATGTAATCGATATTTAATAACTAAAATTTTGGAATTAAGATTAAGATCCCTGACCGATATAGCCACAAGTTCATCGTCCCTGATATCGAAACACGGTACAGGCGATAATGAGTCCTGTTTACGAATACAGTAACTCTGATATTAAACCAAGGAAATTGTTTTCTGAACTAAATCAGTTTTGGTTTTGGGAACCGTTCAGAGTATTGAAATCATGTTACAACCATTATAGACATATCTGTTCTATAATTGTAATCTTTTGATTTTGTAGCGGTTAGAGTATGTTTCTATGCCCCGATCAAAAGCATTAATCGATATCTTGCAATACAGAAATTATAAAAAGGCAGAAGCCCAGGATTATATAAAATAGCAGAACGGGTTTTAGCAATCCAGCCATTGCTAGTAAGCGTCGAACATTTGTTTTTAATATTGACATTTATTTTATCTCTACATTGCTTGGAAATGACACGAAAAACCTATTTCAAACTAGGGAAGATACTCCCGGAATATGAAAATGTTAATCCGAATCGGGCGGCTATGCAAGGCACAACATATTGTATAGGTCTTACCGAATTGATGTTAAAACTATTGTCGAATTAGATGTTTGATACGCCAACGATTCTCTCGCTCTCTCCCCTTTTTTCTCTCCGGACGCTGATAGCAGTCGTCTTATTGAAATTGTTTCCAATTATTCTAGCGAATCTCGTTGCTCAGTAACTTTCAGTGCACCTTTGAAATCGTAATAAAGTATTAGTAGAATGAATAATCTAAGATATATTAATGACATAGCACGCGTCCGTAAAATGGATCGTGGGTCAAGTTGGAATTTAATGGGTAATTAGAATAATTACGCGTGTTAGTAAATATTAAGACAAGTAATCCTGGAGGGTGTTGATTCGACAATTACTAAAGGTTTACAAGGGAAAGAGACTTCTAAGGAAAGCAAAATTATAAATCACAAAAACTCTGCTCTGGTTAATATAATAGAAATATTATAAGGTTTCGTCAGACGGAGGACTACCCACCTCGCGGTTCTGCAGCAATGCAGTCAACTGCAGCGCGATTTCGGTTGAGGGGCAGCTTATCGGTTCGGTTTTTCAGTGGAGTTTTCGCCAAATTGGCCCAGCGGCACTCAATGGAGTTTTGGTTTCGGTAACCGTCGCAAACGTTCTCATGCGTTGCTATGCGTAAAACTACGCAGTAATTCTTGCCGTGAATATTGTATTATCTAACAATTTTGTTTATTGTGTTCAACCCTATGGGTGAATTAATGGTTCTCTTCTGGTCCTTGTATCATGTATTGGTCGGCAAACTTGGATATTTATTACTCACGCTATGTTTAAATGTCTGTATCAACGTTTGAAATTTGTAGAGGGAGAGGGAGAGAGTGAGAGATGGATCACCTGTGCCATTTCCAGTAAATCCAAGTTCGTCACGTTAATCTTTGTGTTGCCCGGTGCAGGTATGGAAACAATGGCATCTTTATGGGTACTATCACGTCATTCTAACGCTTCTCAAACGACACTGCGAATACGAAGAGATTGTAACAACCCTGTGATATACATATAAAATATTTCGTATACGTAGGTCGGAGTTGCATGATTTTATATAGTAAATTTATTGCTGGTTGCCATCTCGTATGATTGTGTGAATCATTCCTGTGATATAACAATAAATTAATATCATTGTACCACATTCATCCGAGCGTACTAAGAATAATTTTGAAAATATATGTTGGCACGTAATTACATAATATTTCTCATAAAATATTCCCTTAAATCGAGACACTTCAGGAACGTTATATTGTTTCTAGTTCTGGTGGAATGTGAATTTTCTTTTCCGCAGCAAATTTCTTCAATGCCCGGTATTTAGAATGCCACAATTCTATTTCTTCTCTCATCCGATTGTTATCCTCCTGCATATTCTCCATATCTCTATATTCCTGTGTTTTCTCAGATTCCAATTCATCTTTTTGTTCGATCCTTTTTATTCGACAACTAGCAGCATACCCTCTATTCTTCAAAGTTCGCCTCCTTTGTTTCATCTGTACGATCTCTTCTCGAGACAACCCACGAAGTTTCAATTGTCGATTAAGATCCCTGACCGATATAGTCACAAGTTCATCATCGCTGATATCGAAACATGGTCCAGGTGATAATGGGTCCTATTTACAAAAATAGTAACTCTGATATTAAACCAAGGAAACTGTTTCCTGAACTAAATCAGTTTTGGTTTCAGACACATTTAAGGGTATTGAAATCATGTTATAACCATTATACACATATCTGTTCTATAATTGTAATCTTTTAATTTATATCGGTTAGGGTTTGGTTCTATGCTCCGATTAAAAGGACTAATCCATATCTTGCAATACTCGAATGCAAAAAAAAATAGAAGCCCCGAATTATGTAAAATATCAGAATGGGTTTCAGCAATTCGGCCAATGCGAGTAAGAGTGAAATATTTGTTTATATTGAAATTTATTTTATCCCCACATTATGTAGAACCAAAACGTAATCAATATGGTATTGAAAAGTATGAAACCAATATAATATCAAAGCTAAAGAACCAAAACAAAAGCCGAAATGTCCATAATAACATATTTTTCTTTCTCATAATTGTTTTAGTTGAAACCATTTTTTTTTTCGGAATCGTTTCAACTTATGTTTACGAAACGTATCGTGTGTATCAGGAACAAATGAGATGTCAAAATCGTGAGGAGGGATAGTAACAACTTACCATGTTTATAGGCCGTTTGCTTTCCATGGATATTACTCGCAATGTAATATCGCAGGTGCCGTAGCCGAGTCGTCACCAAAGCCTCTGTGGGTGTCAGTACACAATAATGATTACTTGCTTTTCCGTTTCATTAAAGATACTCTTTATCTAATACAGGTCTTTGTTCTGTCTCAGTTATTCTGCTACTGCTCGCTAACCGTTACGTGGCTCGGACCGCGTCCTGGAGGGGCGCGTGATGAATTTTTGGTTCAAAATTGCGTTTGATTCAAACTTGGTTAAACTCAAAAACGGTTTTATTGAACACAAAAGCTGCGTAAGCAGATTACGCTTAGTTAAAGCAAAGAAAGGGACGCGCCCGTAACATATATTTCGCGATATCATACAACCTTGAGATCAAAACAGCGTGGTCACAAGTAATCGTTTTAAGAACGTTTGTAAACGCGTTTGGCGCAGTAATAAAATACACACAGGATGAAAACTGGGAACTGAGAGAAGGACGGGCAGGGTTTTGCAACTTAAGGTAGAGTTTCGTTACCACGACCGATCGCAGTCGTGGACGACTACGACAAACGTTATCGTCGGTGCCCCGTTTTCGTTACCACGACCAGGCACACTCGTTCTTTTGATCATTCGCCGATCTTTCGCTTCCCCCACTACTCGCCGGTGCATGCTGTCTCTGTCTATCTTTATTTTCAACGTGCCTGTCGCCCGACGACCACGGTGCCCAAACCTCAGTGTTAAAAGAGCGTAATGAATATAGTTTGCGCAGAAACCCATGGCGGCGCTGATGTTCAATATATATAGCACACTATTGCTATATATAGTAGTACCCCCACTCACTCGCCGTAGCTATATATATATATATATATATATCTCTATTATTCTACCTTATACTTTAGAATCTAAAGGATCTTACTGAAATGAAGATAAAATGAATTCTGAAATAATACATGTATTTTACGGAACTGAAGAAATACATAGAAATATTATATTACAACCTATTCTCACTATATACAAGTAATCAGTTATACATATTGTAACGAGATATATATAATTTTATAATGTAGATTTCGCAGCCTACTCGCTCAATAGTATTTTCGGTATAATACAAATGTGAATCATATTATTTCATCAAAAAGCATTGTATGCTGTCCTGTTCATCTCATCCAGGCTGTCCTTCCGGCTGCTACGAAACAGCTTCGCAATTGATTCTAAGAAAGAAAAAAAACCTGCTGTTATCAAAAGAACTATGCATTATGATATACTACCTCTTTTTGAATCACTGACCACATCCCAAAGAATGGTAGACCTGAGAACAGACAGTATAACAAATTTGGTATATAATACATAGAGAATATACTTGCCATAATTCCATTTCTTCAACAGCCGTCTCTTCTTATTCATCCGTGCTTTCCTTGCTGAAAAAATTATACAATAATCATTAGTAATTTGTTATACGTTAGTAGATTTATTGACTTACAGTTTGATTGCTGTGTGGTGGACATCGCATCCAAGCTGGCAGCCCTCCCCACAGTGCAAGTAACTACAAGAAGATATTTAGTTGAATATGTTAGTCTATGATTTTTATACCGTTATACGCTTTGTGATATAAACTTACATGGCATCGGTTCTTCGATTAGCAGTTCTGCTGGTGGGTTTTCTTCGGCAGGTACTGCAGTTGATGATGATGATGCTACATATTCGTTGGTTTCAAGTTCTGAAAAATGTGTGCATACTGCGAATTTTATAGAGGTACAAGTACATATCTAGTAAATGTAACATTGTTATAAAACAATATCTTACAAAATTTGTGTATACACCCGTACCTCGAACCTTTACAGTCTAGATACGCTCTGGAAAAATTGATTGTAAAGCGAAAAGCTGCATAACGAATCAATTATTTTGATACATTCCCATACAAATTCAATTGGATTCGTTCCAATTTTTTATAAAATAATATAGTTTTTAGTTCATAAAGCATTTTATTTTTTTTAGACACTATGAAAATGCTAACAGTTCAACATTTTTTGCCATACAACGAAATTTGTGGGCTGTAAATCGAAAAAATACCATAATTAAAAAAGGCCGTTATACTGAAATGTTGGGGAGATTATCATTTCCGAGGCGACAAGATTTAATGCATGATTCCGATGGTATGCTTGATTAGAAACACAAAACTTCTTAGCCAAATGTCGAGATTTTTGTTAGTTTACGAGATATAAGGACTGAAAGTTTCGAAAATGACAGGTTAGGGCACCCGCCATTCGTGCTCACGGCACTGATTCTCGCTGACTTTGTTCGTACTTTTCACTGCACAGTAAACTCACTGACACGCAGAAACACACGCTATCGCACCCACTTCACAAACCTTACTACCGCGACCCGTATATGCACCCGTACATGTATATGCAGTCTATATAATATATAGTATATACTTATTCTGCATTAAGTTTATATTTCGTTACGTGGTTGATTGACTACGGCGAACTGGAATTAAATGATACGTCGAACTTACAAGATCGAAAAGTTACCGTATATACGCATATGCGCATATGCTTGCTTTAGGAAGGTTCACATACACGTATGGGTACTTTATGAAGATTTACATACATGTATGCTTGCTTCAGGAAGGTTCACATATGCGTATGGTTGCTTTACGAAAACTTGCACATGCATATGTTCGCTTTAGGAAGGTTCGCATACACGTATGCTTGCTTTAGGAAAGTGTACATACATGTATGCTTGCTTTAGGTAGACTTGCAACATGTATGCTTGCTTTAGGAAGGTTCATACACACGAAAAGTACGGTCAAAGCCAGCGAGTATCAGTGCCGCGACCACGAATGGCGGCCGCCCTAACTTGTAATTTTGAAAAGCTCAAGTCCTTATACCTCGAAAACTAACGAAAATCTCGACTTTTGGCTCAGGCACTTTGTGTTTCTAATAAAAAATACTAACAGAATCAAGCGTTAAATCTTGTCGCCTCGGAAATGATAATCGTGCCGAAATGTTGTATAAAGAGCGCAGTATAGTGAGGTATATATAGGTGTAATGTGAATTTTACAGAGCTTCAAATAAATACCTGGTAAATGCAATGTTGGAATTGCGGACATTGATAATTTCGAGGAGAGAATATATCTCTCCTCGAAATGGGCACCACACACCATCCGGCTACTGAGAGCATTGTTCGATAAGTTTTCTAATTTCGGATTCCTACACGCACTAATCCATTTCGGTAATCGCGGGTCCGAACATCGCGGAATGTTAAAAAATTTGGATGCACGTAAGGTGCACCCTCTCACCGAACACTTTTTCTTCCGAGACGACATTTTTTACGAGCACGAACGGTTTACGGGAAACGCGATATAACAAATGACCGAGATCACGTTGTAAATTCAAAAACAAAAGAAGGCGGTGACGTAGAATCTGCCGCGCTTGCGCAAATCACGACACTAATGCCACCTACCGCTACTGCGCAAACTACATACTTTGGACCAGGGGTGGTCCCATAAGAGTTTGGGTACCCTGCCGACGACCAGTCGTAGCACTAGACCGGGCTAGTGGTGCGATCGGTTGGGTCGTCGGACGACCGAAAGTCGTGGTAACGAAACCGGCCCTATTTAAAACAACGTGTCTAGGGTGTCGCGGTCGTCCACGACCAGGGGTGGCGATCTCCCCTCTTAGCGGACGGTGTCACTATTTTGGACGCCACCTAGAGCATCGAACAGAATTGGAACTAAAATCCAATACGCACATACACATTCACACAAGCACACACACACACATCGCTACGAATCACGTACATGCTCGGATAAAAAGCGTGCTATGAAGAAGGTAGTGCACAAGGAAATGACAGAGGTTTTCACTATTTACGACACAGTGGCCGTAAATAGTGAAAACCTATGTCATTTCCTTGTGCACTACATTCTTGCTGGATTACAGGGGAACTTAATTCTAAGTAAAAACAATAGTTATACGTTTTGAAGATCCTTTTTTTATTTTTTGTTTAAAACATTTCAGATGCGCCATATTTTCTATTTTGTTTTGTTTGTCGACATTCTCGAATTTTCCAAAAATTATGGCGTTAATTCTTTTTAACCATTTTTTAATGAAAGTCATTGTGGCTTCCTGCACAAATACCTCCGTACTCTTACATCGATGTGCTGTGCAGCCAAAGTCGGTGCTATTTATATTAGCCATCACAGATAACCATAAAATTGTTTTTACCAATGAACGTTTATTGTTTAGTTGAACCGTACAGGGTTCTTCGGGAAAACGTGAGCCGGAATTAAACGTCCTGATGAGCATTTCAGCACGCAGCAATAGCTCTTATTCATGGCTGCAATAATATTAACAATATTTTATAATTCGATTCCGGATTTTTGTATCAAGTGTTTCTAATGGTTCATGTACTTACTTGTGAATAAATGGTGAATAATCGTCAATTTCGGAAAAAAACGACATTCGTGTCGTTAACAGTGGATATTTCTTGAGACTTCTCTGTGTATTGTCTTCCGTGAATAGTAATATTAAGCTTCAAACTCTGATTCAAATATCCCGCATTGCTGTCGCCATATTGGAAATTGTAGTTCCGAAAACGGTCCTACCCTGTAGGTGGCGCGTAAAATAGTGTCGTCGGTGCTACAAGAGGGGAGATGACCACCCCTGGGGTCATCCACCTATTCCCACTTCCGACGCTCTTTTGCCCCGCCGTTTAACATAGTAGTAGCAGTCCTATTTGGACGAGGGGCAGGTAAATCCTAGTTGGGGTAGTTTACAGGGTAATAAGTATTCTTTTCCTACGCCACGGCACGGTCGCTTTGTCCCACTCAATCCCTAACAGTTTCGTTTGCTTTCTTCGTCGGGCATTTCTATGCGAGTTTATTAGTGTGCGTGGCAATTTGGTCAAGCCGAAAATGGGTGTGCCCCTTCCCTATGGTTGATTGGAATAGGTACGTCCCAAACGCTCGAACCAATCAGACCGCATTCTTCGCTGGGCTTTCTTCTCATCGACGAACAGTATGTACCTCACACCTGCTCACGCCGTAGAGTAAAAATGGCGCTCGGCAATCGCGCTTGGCGTGGCTTGCGCAGCCGCAATATGGCGTCGTGTCAGCCAATTAGCGCAATGCACTTGCGCTCCATCTGCAACTTTGACAGTCGAGGAACGAACTAGGCGAATATCGCAGGATTTGCTCCCAGTTACACCACCCTGCTCTACACCAGGAATTTTGGTAGAGTAACCGCAGGGGGGTGACACTTGGCTGTAATCTGCGTTATTCGTTAGTTCCGAAAGCCGTAGAACTGCTCCAGGTGGCGTGCAAGTGCTTTGTGTGACGCCCCGTTGCGGCTGCGCAAGCCACACCCCGGCAAATGTAATTGTCGAGCGCCATTTTGTACTTTAATCTGCTGGCGTATTTTTAGGCCGGGAGCACACGGGCCACTTCTGTCGCGCAACTGTTTCTCCGTTCCATCAAGCAGGGTTGCCGGGTCTGGGGATAAATCCCCAGTCTGGAGATTTTTAATGGTAATGGGAATTTTGTTGGGGAATTACCTTATCTGAGGATTTTTGGGGATTCTGGCGATTTTACGGTATTTTACATCGTGCGAGACACTAAGCAGTGAGACTTAAATTGTGCCATTTAGAAATCCTATACTTTTTAAGTAAGTACTAAATGTTCTATTATTAAATTTGTGCGCGCCTTCGCACTTCGCGCACAATAGAATTTCATTTTTTTTTTTAACGATTTTCCTTTAATTAATGTAGAAGCGAAACTAAATAAGGACAGGTCGGAACTTGGTAATGAACGTAGACATCTTGAGATATGAACGAAAAGTCAAAGATTGGTCTTTATTTCGGTTTAATCTTGCTCAATTCGCACTGTGTATACATGAGTTGTCGGATAGTAACTAACTGTTGGGCGCTCGCAACGAGGCCTACTTGGCCCGTTAGTTGTGTTTTTGCGTTGTTACGGGGTTTACTTGTATCGTCGCAAGATTTTCGACAAAGTCTCAAATCCAGCACGTTTATCACCTTCTATGTAGCTTCACACGTAAACCATGCCACATAAATTCGTTCCAAGATTTTTTACCACCACAAGTGCGCTCGCCTGTCGGTGTGATCTATCTGCCCTCTCTCTTGTCTCTTTCGTTTCTCTCTCTGCCATGGCGTCGCACGGTGGCAACGTCGCCGATCGGTCCTCTCTTTCTTTTTCGGAGAGTCCGTCCTGCTCGCACCACCCAGTCACACGGACGAGTAGAGGGCGCAAGTTGTGTGAGGGAGCAACCGTCGCATGCGTACAGAGCTCGTCGGTGAGGCTGCTGTGAGTGCGAGAGTGACGCTCCGATGGAAAGAGAGAGAGGGACCCATTGGGAGAAAATTTTGTCGTCGCACAAAATATCGTTCCGCTTTCTCGACGGCAGACTCCATAAGCGCACGTGTGTGCGTGCGTCCATGTGTCTCGCAAGCGAAAGGGCGCGTATAGAAGAATGGGAGAATGTATCGTAAGATTTCAAACTGCGAATACCAAATTTATGTTTTTTGGAAATGGTTCCCAAATAACGCTTAAGCCAAATATCGTTGAAATATGCTTTGTTAATATTTAATACCTAAAGTTCTCGCCACGATTTATATAAGGTCGGAAAATGACATTTGTTGCAATTATGGAAGAATAAGTAGTTCCTAACTCTGTAACTTAATTTAATGAATTATTTAATTATTTTATGTATTGGTAGAATGATATTGCAAGATATCTCGCTTGATTTATATATGTATATGATACATAAATTTTTGTATAACTATAAATTCATATGTTGCTTGACAAATAGATAATTTATAAAAAAAACGCAAATATAAATAACAAAATATATGGGATGGTGATTGGGAGATGGCATTATTAATAGGAATAACTCAACACATTGTTTAATTTGAAATAGAAAGAAATTATGTGTATTAGAGAATACACGTTCACACGTGGTCTCGAATCGATCGTGATCGAGAAGCACATGGAAGCAGTCTGTGATATTCAGCACTACCAACCAACACAGCTGGTAACACGTGTTTCATTGACATGAAATTCACCGGAGTAGCGAATGGTTTCTGTAGGTGTGCGTGCGTATCTGACTCTGTCGGGGGGCCCGAGCGGGACGTAAGGGGTACAGCGGGCCGGGGGGACTTCGACGCGTAAGAGCAAAGTGGGGACACTACTCCCCTCAAGCGCCTGTAGTTCGCATATTGTCCGCCACCCGTCGCTGAAGTCACGCACGGGTTTTGCTTAGGGTATCCAACGCCCTTAAGAGGTAAAGGTTCAAACAGGCCCCGAAAAGGGGGTGATACCACCGAGGCAGTAGTAATTGTGGTTCTAGCTAACAGGATTAAACGGTTACGATTCGGAAAAACGAAATTAGTGAACGCGGATTGGGTATGTTACGTTCTGAGTGGTACTTACGTGGCCGAGCGGATTGAACGGGCCATTCAGGTAACAATAGGAATAACTTACAAACTAATATCGCGACTACTCGCGTAATCACAGACATGATAGATGGGAACGTTTCACTCTCGACCTATACAGGTCGTTGGTTGTTCTGTGTGGCAGACGTTACAATTTGACATGAATAAATAAATTCTTCTATTATATGCTGAAATATAAATAACAATATAATATCAGTGACTCTTTTAAAGTAACAGGGTTCTCATACAAATCAAATCCTACCAAGGTATATACTGTGACGGCTTTTCTCTCGTCCTCGTCAGAAAAGCTCCGTCACGACTTCGGCCGGGGGTTTATCGGTCCTTGACGATACTCGTCGCGACAAAAGCCAGATGGGCGCCAGGTACTTTTGACCCTAAAGTACCAAAGGATTCGAAATGCGGCGAGACGACCGATTAACCCTCGGACGGACCGTTGGCCTACGAGCTAGCTCGCGACCCTAATGGTAGAGGGGCGGGGTGTAGCGGGCATGCGGAAAGCGGTAACGGTCAGGTAGGGTCGAGACCAGGATAAAATTAATAAATTTGGGACTCAGCGGGTACGGTGTAATTAATGCGATAAGACGTTTATTTTCGAACGGTACGCGATATCGGTTAACACCGAGTTGGAATCACCGCGCTCGTTGCTCGTCGCGGGAAACTCCCGATCCTTAATCTAATTGACTTCGCCCAAGCGGTGGGCCGCACGCTCGTCATGTCCTGATGACGGTTAAACGCGGTTAAACGGCAGCTTACCTTGCGAGGTTCTCTTACAGGGTCCGTTACGATATCGGCCCTTGGCCCGCTGTCTCGCAGGACACATTCGGCGGCGCAGTTACGAACAATACTTAACAATCCATCCCAATACAACGATACTGGTTCTTTGCAACCCGAAATTACAATACAACGTTAATGGTCCTTGGCGACCCGAAATTACAATTCACGGTAAAATCTAACAGAAACTACGGTACGGTAACCAAAACGCTCGCACGCTACGGCGGCCCTAGGCGAAGTGAGGAGCGGTCCTACTTCCGCATCCTCGCTCCCTCACTTCTAGCGGAACGTCGCCTAATTGGTCGTGGGACCAGCGGCGCATCTTGCGGGCGCCCCGACTGGTCCCCGCGAATTTTCACCGGCATTTTCGAATTTTCCCCCCGACTGCCCCTTGCTATCCCCCGGATAGTGGCTGGTGGTCCCGCAGCAGGCGCCCTCCGGAAATCGGAATCTCCAGGCCTCCCCCGCAGGTATACGGCCGCATCCCCCCGGGATGCGCCTGCCCGCCGCGAAAGGGAGCCTGGACGATCCCCCCTCGAGTCTTCCTGCTTCCTTCGGGATGGCATCTGCCCGGCGTGGCGGCCCCTGGCCGCGAAATCGTGGAGGGCACGGCGAGTCTCCCCCGGAGGTGGGTCCCTGACCCCTCGCCGTCCCTCCGATCCACGCCGGTGGATGCGTGGGTGCCCGCGATGTATCCCCTCCATGCGGCGCCTCGCCGCGAGGTTGCACGGCACCCCTGGCACCGCGCGTCCTCCGAGGACTCGTCGGGTCTTCACGGAGCAGTTTGGGGGTCCTCGGGTCTGCCGGTGCGCGCCGTACCTCGGCCCAGTTCTTCGCTGCTCGAGTCTGCTCGAGCCGCGGTCGCCATGTGCGATATTTCCGGGACTGCCCGTAGAAATTCGGGGCCGCTCGGTTAGCGGCCACCGTACCTTCTCTAACGCCTAACCGTCGGCGGTAATCGAATGTTGAAGCTGCCGATGCCCGTTTGAACGCGATGTTCTAGCCCTATCGCGTTAATTCTAATTGTCGCGGTACCGCGCCGATTTCAGTGGCGCACAGTGGTCCAGATCGCGTTTCTAGCTGGCCAAAAGTCGATTTTTTGATATTGAAAAATGGATTATATTTTTACGTATATCTGTTCAGTATTAGCTACTGATCACGAATATATCAATATTAATATTAATGATTATGACTTTACTATAGATTAGGCTTGTCAAAGATAGAAAGAACGCTGATCTGTATGAAACGAGACATTGGATTACGTTTCTTTACAAATTATTTTACATAACTTAAAATAAATTTTAAAAAGATTAGTGTCAATATTATTGAAGGGGGGACATTTCTGTTGAATATCCAAGGTTCCATTTTATTTTAATATATATATTTATCCTGCAATAAATGTTTATAGCTGTAATGTATTCAGAAAAATTGGGTTTTTACCTATTTTGGAGTGCCAAAAAAAAGTAGGGGCGAGTAGAGGTTCAAGCATTGTTTTTTCTGAAAGGCATATATGTATACTTTAGAATGCTTTTTTGATAATTTGCGTCTACTTGCGACTTCTCGAGATATGAATATTTTTCTAGGTAGAAGTTCTGGTTACGAGAACAGAATTATGCTCGGTTGGGGCATACGGCCAAACTATTGGTTTTTTGTTTATTACTCTTAGATGAAATTTTTGTAATTGTTCTCATTCTATTTTGATTTCCAACAGATACCCTATTTTTCGAAATATGACGTCATCGACAGTTTTTTTTTTAAATCGGTCATCCTTGAGTTTGTACATTTACAAATGGACACTTTCTCAACAATTACAATAATAGAGGATATTGATGGGTTAGCGACCTGTTTTTTTTTTAATATAAGATTTCGGTAGCGTTATCGCGAGGTTTCTACCCGCGCGGGGGGGGGGGGGGGGGTACCCAAAAACATATATATCTTGCAAATGTCGCAATCTCAAGGTTTTATATGGAACTAACGGATACGAAATGCTATTTAATCACGCACGACGTTTTTATGGGAATGAGAGTTAGAGTTACACTCGGAACTATTAAGTTACTCTTATTCTGTTCGAAATAATCATTGACAATACTGCGCTTAAAAGATGCTAAGTAAATTTGAAATACCGGGGAAGGCAACGCTACTCTATGCTGTGTAACGCTCGGAGGTTATGTAGACCGCGCGCACCTTTCGCCTTCGCATACATTACTGCACTTCCGCAAGATGAGATGATTTTACTTTAAATTCCCTATTTCTCACTTCTTTCAATCGCTCTAATATTACTCGAGATATTCGCATGCAAACATTCGACTGGTAGGTTTATAACCGCTCTTGCAATAAAACCCGGCGAATTTACAGGCTTTGTGCTTCCCACCGCGAACGCATACAAAGGTCACGACGCAACACGTGTCTCTAATATTCGAATCCTCAACAGCTTTGATTCCAGTCTAGAGATATTCTCGAGATTTTTCAAATCAATCCAAATTCGGGCCGGCAAGAAAACAATTACAATAATTACTGGAAAGGTCTTACCAATCGATGTTCGGTCTATTCAAATCTCAAATACAAGCCCTTGCTTAATCTCGTAGGTCGATGATGGTGTTTGTATATATGTTCCGTTTTCCGTGTTCCTATGTATTTCCTGGTCTTTTATATATGTGTTTTGATTTCCAATAAATGTTTGCTCGTGATAGCTTAAAAATCGAAATAGATTATTAGAAATACATCCATGAAATAATACATATACATTACCACGTATTCTTAAGGACACCGTGAGCAAATAGTGAAATGAATGACTAAAATTATCGTAATAAGATGGAATTTACGAAGTTGAATTTAACGAGAAGATTCAGAAATTTCTAGAGTATACAGCTATTGCTGCTCAACCATCTAGACAAAAGAAATATGTATGTCTCTCGGACAGACGACTACCCACCTTGCGATTCTACAGCCAACTGCCTCGAGGATCATCGCTGCCGGTTGGTCCTCGAGGCGTTCCCCCATGTCGGTGGGGTTACCCCGCGCCTACGTTAGGCCGGGCGCACACGGGCGACTTTTTGTCGCTGTGGCTCTCCAGTCGCTTCGATTTTTGAGAGCGCGGACACGGTGAGCAACTGTTTCCCATTATAAGCCTCCCTCGAAAATGTATTTCTTGGATACTGCAATAGTCTGTGCAATTATAATCAGACAGGGAAAGAATAAACAGAAAAGAAAATATTGGGTGCATCCGCTGATGTCGGAACAACTAAATAAAGGAATAAACTATTCATTTTCCATTTTCCGAATTTTAATAAAAATGATTAATTCTGACAACAAGGTTGTATAAAATTTCCCCGATTAAGAATAACTCAAACGATTGAATTTTGGTCCAAACGGAGAGCATCAATTAACCGCGCTAGCAACATACAATTTTTTAACACGGCTTCATGACGGGCAAAATAAAACCAATAAGTAATTGATTACTACTATTTAAAAAATGTTCATGTATGCCCAACAAGTAGAAGAACAAACTGCAACAAGAATTATGGCGTTAGACGTATTGGAATATTTAAAAAAAATTCATGAAATTTGACCAATTTTCGGTCCGTTCAAAGGTAGATGGCCCCTTAACCTAACACCGTGTAATCATATGTACGTATATGCGTATACTAGAGATCGTCCCACAATGAGTCTGGCAACACAAATTTTGCCCGTGTGCGCACGCCATGCTAAAACTATGGGACAGGAGACAGTTGCGTCGCCCTTCGGTCTGCGCTCGGACCAACTGAAACGTCATGTCGCTCTCATGTCGCTTCGTGTGCGCGTGTACATAAGACTGTACATGCCTTGGTGGACGAAACAGTTACGCGACAAAAGTCGCCCGTGTGCGCTCGGCCTAAGTCTCCTATTTTCAAGAACCTTCTCTGGTTCGTACGGTTTGTTTACATTAGTAATATCGAGAACAATGACGCTTTCAAGGGTACGATACATGCTTCGCCTGACTCTAAGATCCCAAACGACACTACGTGTATGCAGAGAATATTATCTCGCAATATATAAATTGCATACCCGCAGGTTGGAGATATAGAAATAAATGAAGTTAATAATACCGAAGTCAAATTGTGTGAGGATAGAGACTAATGCTCGCGACAAGTGCACTAACAAGAATAATCTAAATATACGGAACGTAACAGGTATTATTCGCGGAATACAAAAAATGAATATCCTGGCGACCGTGATAGATGAGCAGGCATATCCAGGCGAGTGCGGACCGGGACTTACAGGTCGAGGTAAGGAGGCTAGTCCGGTTACACTTTGACCTCGTTTTTTTCGAAAACGGGGGTGTAGTGACCTAAACCCTTTTACATGGTTAATTTTGAGTGGCTCCCAATCAGTATGCCAAAGCTCATGGAAATCGGATGGCCGAAGGGTCTAGCCCAGCGATACTTAACCTTTTTTGTTCCCGGGCCACATACATATGTTTGCTACGTAACGAGGGCCGCAACTTAGTACACTATAGTATACTACAGGGTGTCCCGTAACTAGCTCGCCACCGGGAAATGAGGGGTAGCTGAGGTGATTCTGAACAACTTTTTCCTTAGCAATAATGTCCTAAGCGCCTTCGGTTTTGAATTATTAACGAAACGGCTAGACCAATCCGAGCGCGTATCGAACGCGCGCTCGAAACGAGAGTGTGGTCTCTGACACGCTCCGCCGCGAGCGTGAACAAGTAGATCGCGTGGGTATCGTGAAAAGCATACGGCAAATATCACATATCGTCTTCAAATAAACTAATAGTCGTTGAATAACTGTGTTCAATACTGTCACTCGTCATTCGGGAGGTATGAAAAGTTGTAGTATTTGTGGAAAAAATGATTTTCTTAACAGCATGTGTTCACGTGGGTAAATTATGGTCTAAGATAAACGATGTGAATAACTAACGTTAGAAGAATCTTGTTGAACTCAACCTTTCGCCAACGAATCAACCTGTCCTCGACGGAAGTAAGTCGTTGGCAGTAGGTCACAGTGCCGATTTTGTCCTTCGTAAGAATCTCGAGAACTTCAACAGCTGATTATACGGCCGGTTCGGTGAACTCACTTGACACTGACACACACAGTAGGAACGGCACTTGTCTAATTTATGGCAGGGCGCACGGCTAATCGCAGGTACGCGGACACCCCCGAGAGTCGAGCGGCGATCGGCGATCGGGTCACTTTACCGAACGGGCATTTCACTGCGTGAGCACTTTCACCGATAACTCCGAATAAAACAATTATGTAGAGGAACGTAATTGAACCTACGTTAGAGATATTGGTGGCCCTGAAAAGGTACGATTGTTGTTGCCAAAATTGCCAAGATCGGCACGACGTACCCTCCTCGAGCGTGCATGCACGTCTCGGAGCACCGGCGGACGTTGCGCTGCACTTCTCCCAATGTTTCTCGATTAAGAAACGTAACAAATATCCTGTAAAACTCCGCGTTAGTTCGTTGCTGTATGGTATCCGTTCGGTTTGAAAAACGATTCTGCTGGTTCTAGCGTTTCTTGGGTCTTGCTTAGAAGGACGTTCGTTAGGGAAGGGATATTTTTACAATAGTACAACGGAGTGGCTCGCACATTTGGAGTCACCGTTCATTCAGCAGAAAAATACCCGCGCGCTCGGGGTGGCCGCACGGTCTTCGTCACTACGAACGCGCTACCGAAGACGCAGGGCAAGGAGTGCCATAAATTTCGCTATTGTCCATACCGTGTCGTAAAGGGAAAGTGTGGCTATTTTACGAAATACGTGCATCGTCTTAAAACTGCATCGGCAGCGTACACGCAACATAATCCTTTAATATTTTCTTACGATTCTTCCCGCAAAGAAGGAACAGTACATACAATTCCCAAAATTATCAATTTAGTATTGTATTGTATAGCGAAGACACTGTTTGCGACGCATACACGCTTGCCCGTGTCATTTGGAATATTATAAAATTAATGTTGTGGGATGTTTGGTGTCGAGTGCATAGCGTGAATAAAAGTACAAGCAAAGACACTATTTGCGGCATGTCGAAATGCTTAAACAGGCGGCTCCCTAAGAATCTCTGATTTCGATCTTATTATGATTTTCGCACGCGCGCGGCAACCGACTGTTTACGGGAACGCGAGCAGCAAAGCGTGCCGCGGTACATGGGCCCGATCAGGGGGATCTGTTCCAGACGACCAAAATGTTGATAGACATAACGATGTCTGTCTCGAAATGCGTATCAAACGGTGTCTTCGCTAACACAATACAATATTAAATTGATCATTTTCCAAGTTGTGTGTACTGTTTCGTCTTCGCGGAAAGAATCGTAAGAAAATATTAAAGGTTTATGTTGCGTGTACGCTGTCGACGCAGTCTTAAGCCGATGCACGTATTTCGTAAAATAGCCACACTTTCCCTTTACGACACGGTATGGACAATAGTGAAATTTATGGCACTCCTTGCCCTTGTCTTCGCTAGAGCGTTCGTAGTGGCGAAGACCATGCGGCCGCCCAAAATGCGCGTGTATTTTTTTGCTGAATGAACGGTGACTCTAAATGTGCGACCCACTCCGTTGTACTATTGTAAAAATATCCCTTCCCTAACGAACGTCGTTCTAAGCAAGACCCAAGAAATGCTAGAGCTGGCAGAATCGTTTTTCAAACCGAACGGGTAGCATACAGCAACGAACTAACGTGGAGTATTACAGGATATTTGTTACGTTTCTTAATCGAGAAACATTGGGAAAAGTGCAGCGCAACGTCCACCGGCGCTCCGATGTGTGCATGCAAGTGTGACGCTGGTACGTCGAACTAAACTTGGCAATTTTGGCATAACAACAATGGGCCCTTTTCAGGGCCACCAACATTTCTTACGTAGGTTCAATCACGTTCAAACATAATTATTTTATTACGGAATATCGGTAACAGTGCTCGTGCGGTGAAATGCGCGTTCGGTAAAGTGACCCGACGGCCGCTCGACTCTCGGGGGTGTTCGCGTACCTGCGATTAGCCGTGCGCCCTGCCATAAATTAGGCAAGTGCCGTTCCTACTGTGTGTGTCAGTGTCAAGTGAGTTTACCGTAAAATGAGCTGTTGAGGCTCTCGAGATTCTTAGGAAGGGCAAAATCGGCACTGTGACCTAGTGCCAATGACCTACTTTCGTCGAAGCAGGGTGATTCGTGGTCGAATGGGTGAGTTTAACAAGGCTTTTCTAACGTTGGTTATTATAAATTATTCTAACGATAATTTATCCACCTGAAAATGTGCTGTTAAGAGAAACATTTTTTCCATAAATACTACAATCGTCGTTCCTATTGAATATCGGGTAAGAGCATCGGACACAGTTATTCAACGAGTATTAGTTTATTTGAAGGCGATGTGACATTTGCCGAACGCTTCCGTCGATACCCAGGCGATGCACTTGTTCACGATCGCGGTCGAGCACGATCCAGAGACCACACTCTCGTTTCGAGCGCGCGCCCGATAAGCGCTCGGATTGGCCTAACCGTTTCGTTAATAATTCAAAACCGAAGGCGCTTAGGACATTATTGCTAAGGAGAAAGTTGTTCAGAATCACCTCAGCTACCCCTCATTTCCCGGTGTCGAGCTAGTTACGGGACACCCTGTATATCAAAAACGAAAGAAAAACATATAATTGTGTCCAAGCTTTTATTTATAAATTGGTGTGAGGCCACACACATAATCTTGGCGGGCCGCACACAAAAGCTTGGCGCGTCGCGGGTTGAGTATCGCTGGTCTAGCCTCTCCTTGTAAGAAAGTTCGAACATTTGTAACATAATGGGCGGGTGCCTCATCTTGCTGGAAATGCATGTTCTTCCAGATGTCTGAAGGAATCTCTACCACGAGACCCGGCAGAACATGCTTCAGGAAATTTCTGTTTGTTGGGCCATTCAACCTATCGCGTAGCATGTATGGTCCAACAACATAATCACCGCTGAAGATTGGTTAGAGGTTTAAGAAGTATTTCCATGTATTTCTGCAGAATCTTTTATTATCCTCTTGCAGGAATCGTCAGTTATAATATGTTTGGTGTGAGAGATGTTTCTAAGGCGTGCGCAAAAATAATCGCTGCGCTACAGATTTTCGCGCATTAGATATCCGCGGCATCGAGACCTGCCACGGACGATTGGCTTCAACCGGGCGGTGGGGGTCCCGATACCTTGGATTCGGCTGTCTGACGTCACGGCAGACGAGCCTCCGAGCCACTCGTTGTCACTCAAGCGTTGACTGCCGTGAGTTACACTTCGACGCTCGAGTACAACAAAACATTCTATTACAGAATATTGCAATATTCTGCGTTCGACCGATGAATTGTCTTCGGCTGGCAGAACGATTCTGCCAGCTTAAGCGGTGTCTGGGTCCCATCCCATTTTTCGAATGATACAATGTATCGTCTACAGTTCCATGACGAAGGTCCATCGTATGCCATACAATGCATCCCCTACACTTCAACTGGCAGAGTCATTCTGCTAACAGAACGAGAAGAACCGCATCGTACCGACGCAGAGCATTACGATATGTTCTTCACATAAGACAATCGGCCCTTTTCAGGGCAACCAATCTCTTTAACGTGGGTTCATTTACGTTCCTCTACGTAATTGTGTTATTACGAGGTATCTGTGAAGTCAAATGCATTTTCGGTAAAGTGACCGTCGCTGGACTCCAGCGTATACCCGCGGTCAGCTATGCGCTACGCGTTACCTGCGATTAGCTGTACGCTACGCGCAACCTTGCCACAACTTTCTGGATTACTGGAGAGAAGTGTATTTTTAGGTGAGCAAGAGAATTTAGTTTAATTCCTCGATAAATAATGTGGGTGAATTTTGTTTCTTACCGTGGACGGTCTCCCATCTCCGACATTGGTCATATGATCGTTCCTCGAAAAGTTCTGTTTGTAGGTGCTCGGGCGTGCAGTGGAAGTAATCGTGCAGTGAAGAGGGTTCACCGACCCAGCCTCAGCTGTTGACAGGTTCCTTGAAGTTCAGGATCGGCACAGTGTCAAAGATCCATTTCCGTCGAACCAGGTTTTAATTCGTGGATGAGTGGGTAAGCTTAACAAGATTTTCTAACATTAGTTATTAAAATCATCTTCCTTTAAACATAACTTATGCACGTGTTCGATAATTAGCATCACAGTGCCCTCCCGGGGCACCGTGCCGCGTTAAGGGCGTTGGATACCCTGAGCAAAACCCGTGCGTGACTTCAGCGACGGGTGGCGGACAGTATGAGAACTACAGGCGCTTGAGGGGAGTAGTGTCCCCACTTTGCTCTTACGCGTCGAAGTCCCCCCGGCCCGTTATACCCCTTACGTCCCGCTCGGGCCCACCGACAGAATCAGATACGCACGCACACCTACGGAAACCATTCGCTCACTCCGGTGCATTTCATGTCAATGAAACACGTGTTACCAGCTGTCATTTCTTGATCCATTTCAGTTACGAATAAGCACCGTTCATAGATTTTGGTAATCATTTCTGTTGTGAGTAACAATATAGGATTACAATTCGATAACTAGTATAAAAATGGTATAATTTATACAATTTGACCATGAGTGAAAAATCACTTAAAAATGTGAATCCATATGATATAATGTAGGTATGTATATGTATCAACTGTCATTGCATTGCATACGAAACTCAAGAACTCTGTCATAGTAGAACAAATTAGAATATAAAGAGGTATCGAATAAAGCGATAGCAGCTCGTTGCAAGTTGGTGACATTTTCCCAATTGTCAAAAACTTCCCAGATTTCACCATTTCGAGGTCGCTATTTTTGAAATCCAAAATCAGAGCTAGCGCGAAATACACGCGTCGGTGTGTTTTCTTTCGCACTTGTTCAAGGCCCCTTGAGAAGAGCTGGGACCCTGTGGATTTCGGTAAGCCTTGTTTATACCCGCAACGGCTAGGCACGGCTAGACGTTAGAGTTCTTTGAATTTTCACTGCACGAGAAGGAGTGATCGCGACGGAGCGAGGGAGGAAGAGAGAAGGCCTTTTATGTGGAGAAAATCGGGGTTCGCCCAACGTCTACTGGTCCCCCGGTATAAGCAGGTATAAGAGAGGCCTGCCGAAATGTACGTGCTACCTTTCTCGGTTATAGAATGCTACGGTTATCGAATGCACGATATGACATTTTTACGGCGTAAATAACGTATATCTGTTCGATTACCCCTTTTATCTGAATGTAAGTCACCGGGATTTTGTCACCACGTTGGGAAAACCTAGGATTTTTGACTTTTCAACAATGACAAAGACAAGAGTAACGTGAAATCTGGGAAGTACTTGTTTCACATATTGTTACAATATTCTTTAGTTATTCATGTGTTTCGTGAGAACTTATGTATGTATGTCTAACTTTCTTAAAAAAATGTTGGTTTCAATTTTTTCCCGTAATAGGAAAGATTGACAGAATAAAAATTGAATGTTTATTTGACGATCAATCTGACCGTGGATTATATCTCCGAACCAGATATAATTACCACTCGCTGTGACTTCACGGCGGCGCGCCGCTGAAGGCAGTGCATAGATTTACGTTATAAATTCTCCAACCCGTGTTAGATATCCGATTTCGATAATTAATGTCTCTTTTGATAGGTGAAAGATAAGTACACAATCGTTATCGTTCAGAATTTCTGTAAATGGCTTTTTTCTATTCCGGAAATTGTTTTTAAACTTTTGAACGTTCTTTTTTCCAAGAAGATTACATTTTGACAAAATTCTAAAACATCATGCGCATTCCTTCATTTTTTATTTTTCAAATGAGTCCTTGTTCATCGAAATTGGTCAAGAAGCATTCTATGGGAAACGCAGAGCGTTATACCCTTACGATGCATTGCGTGGTGGAGACGGGACGGAAAGTCAAAAAGGCCCGAGTGGCTCGAGTTGGCTTATTCACAAGAGTTTAGAATTTTAGAATGGGTCAGAGTTGTGTGACGTCCGTGTGATTTTTCGCTGTAACGGTGTAACGGAACACCTATACATTCGAGAATTTTCTCGAAGAATCCGGAAGAATTCAAAAAGAGAAAGTTACTTCCGGCTGAAAAACCGGAACGCAATAATCCGTTAGAATCCGTGGATGATGGTAAATGCGGAACCTGCCTTTTCGACAAATCGAAAAGGCAGATTCTCAAACATCGCCTGTCACGGACCCCTCTTACATAGAGATATCTCGAGTGCCCTACGACCTCCCGTCCTACGATATTCTCTCACTCACTTACTCTCTCATCCTCTCTCTCTCTCTAACCTATCCATAGAGCCGTGCACTGTACTAACCTACCATACCGATGCATTCCTGCTGCAGTTACGTAATTTTCCCTAATCCTTCTCTGTATGGCCACAGCATCTTCCCACTACTAAATTTCGGTCCTTATCGCAACCTCCCATACACCGAGAGACCTTTTTTTTTTGTGTGGTAGGGCAGGTGGAAAATCTTCAAAAAGACACCTGGCAGTTGACTAGCCAGGTAGTGTGGGATTCTTAGCCACTAAAAACCACCTCCCTCTGTCTCCCGGCACTTCCTGCGCGCTGTTTATCACATACCTAGCAGGAAGTGCCTCGACTGCCCGAGAAGCGGGCCTTCCGCGATGAACGACCAAGTGGTCGGCGGGTCATGAAGGGAGCGGCAGAACACACCACACTTCATCGATGGGTCCTGGGCAGACCCGTCTCCCGACTTCTAATGGCCCGGTGGGCGGGTCCGTCCTCCCCCCCTCCTTGTATTTTTTTTTTTTTTAAGCCCACCATCCTTTCCTCTTCAAGGCTGGGGTATCGCCGCGTGTGGCATGTCATTCCAAACACCTTGCCGGTTCCTCCGCCCGGTTAACCCGGCTTTTCTAGCTCTACGTCCCCCACATGGGAGGTTCGGGACCGGGTTCTTCGCTGCTTGACCCAGAAGGGGCCATGCCGCGGAATGAATCCCTTCTGCCCTCCATCTGCAAAAGGCGCAGGGGAGTCCAGAAGGAATTCTATCGCGAATTAAAATCCTGAAGGGATTTTTGACTAAAATGCCAGTAGTAATAGGCTTACTGGATAACCTAAACAATAAATTAGTAACAAAACAATAAATCTCAAATAAATAAAACAAAGATGACATCAAAACCTGTCTAAAAACCTGTTGAAGCAATAGCTTCTGTCTGTCCGTTTAGTCTCCGTCGTTCTGTTTTTTACGTCTCTTTTTCCAGCCCACGCGGCGTCTCTTTTCTCCGCGTTTCTCACGTTCCGTCTCTTCTGCCTCTTTCTGCTTTAGAATGGCGTTGGCAAAATCGGAGACCGCCTGCCACGCGCGCTTGTCTCTGTTCATGTCCTTGGTAAGTGCCTTCAGCGTCATCGTCGTGTCCAAAGTCGTCTCAAGTACGTTTCGTTCATGTTCCCAGCGCGGGCAGGGGAAGAACGTGTGCTCCGGGTCGTCAACTCTGGCCGGGCAAAACCAACACTTGGCTGAGGTTTCAGCCTTGATCTTATGGAGATACAAACCGAAGCAGCCTTTCCCCGTGAGAAGCTGGCTGAGATGGTAGGAGAGGCCTCCTTTTTTGGATCTTATCCAAACGCGGATATTCGGGATGAGCCGTCGGGTCCAAGCACTGTGTGGCGCGACGTCCCATTCGGCCTGCCATTGGTCCACCATGCTCTCGACCATGATAAGGTCGAGGTCCTTCTTGAGGAGGTTCCTTTCTTCCTCGGTTTCGGCCGCCCTTATCTCCTTCATCTTCTCGTATGTGCGGGCCCTCATTCTTGCCTCGAGATCAATGGGCAAAATACCCGTGACGACGCATAGTGCAGCGTAGGAAGCCATATTATAGCTCCTAGCTATGCGGATAAGGCCCTTCTTATCAGCCGCTCTCATTTTCTGGTAGATTTTCCGGGTAGTGAGTTTCTCACTCCAAACCGGGGCGCCGTATAATAAAATTGAGCGGGCCGCGCTCATAATGAGCCTCCTAGTAGGCTCGGCGGGACCCCCGGCATTGGGCATGATCCGGCCCATTGCTGCCGCGGCTTTAGCGGATCTTTTAGAGGCCTTGTCGACGTGTTCAGTAAAACGACGAAATTCGTCTATTTCTAATCCTAAATATTTTATCTTATTATCTAGCTTATAAGTTTTATCCTTAATTTTAAGATTGGCGATCCTTCGCTTCCTGTGTCCTGCAAATTGTACGACTTCTGTATTGTCCTCACAGATCTCGAGGCCGTGCTCGGTCATCCAGGAGGTGACCTTACCCACCGTTTCTTGCGCGGCTCTAGCTACGTAACCGAGGTTGGTGGAACGGACAACGATCACGAGGTCATCGGCATATGCGAGAAGATGGACCCCCTTGGTGACTCGGAGGCCTAGGACGCCGTCGTAGACGAGATTCCACAGGGTTGGTCCTAGGACCGAACCCTGCAGAACTCCGGCGTAAACTTCTTGCGTAGCTGTACCGTCAAGACAGCAGGCTTCGATGACCCTGTTGCTGAAGTAGTCCTCGATGATGTGGACTATATTTTGCCCCCCCAGCTGCTGGTTCCCCAGAGCGGAGGTCGCTGGAGCACACCATATGGCGCACCCCCTCCAGGTAGGCTATGGGTTTAGTCCCCCCACCAGACATTTAGTTCTGCTGGTGGGTCCTTCCCCTGCCTCCTCCTCTTTCTCCCTTGCCAGTTGGTCGATTCCGGCCCGCCCTCTCCCGGTCTTTTTCGGCCTCCTGCTTCGCAGTCATGACTGCGAAAGCAAAAGCCGAGAACGCCTCCCAGTTTTCCTGCTTTGTCAACATCAGGCTGACAAGATTATCGGTGCTAATCTCGCAGCCCAATGCGTCCTGCAAGGCAGTACGCTCATCGCCCCAGGTGGTGCAGGCAAAGATCGTATGCTCTGCATCGTCCCGCTGGGTGCCACATTGGGCGCATGACTCGTTTGGCTCTCTCCTAATCTTCGCCAAATACGAGCCAAAACACCCATGCCCACTAAGCATTTGGGCCATGTGGTAGCTGACCGTCCCGTGGGGCCTGTTCACCCATCCCTCGATTTGAGGGATGAGCCTGGCCGTCCACCTCCCCATGGGGTATTGCTCCCACCTTGTTTGCCATCTGGCAAGCGTGCGCTTCCTGGTGTCCCTCCTGGTTTGCTCCTTTCCGGTATGGTCCAATGGCCTCCGCTCCCCTCCGGTATGGTTCAGTGGCCCCCCGTACCCCCTTCGGTATGGTCATGTGGCCCCTCTACCGTCCTGGTCGCCTCGTAGACCTCCCGGGCCTCCAGAGCTAGGAGGTCCCAGGGTGGGTTCCTGGCAAAGGAGGAGTGCCGCTCCATTTGAGACGGTCCTATACGCGCTTAAGCAACGTAACGCGCATCTGCGCTGGATCGCCGCAATGGGCCCAACATGACTCCCGCGGCGTCTCCGCCATCCCTACGGGATCTCCGTACAGAATAACGGAGCGCACCGTACTCATCAGGAGTGATCTCCTGGGCTCCGAGGGGCCTCCAATATTGGGCATTAGCCGGGCTAGAGCCGCGGCTACCCTGGAGGCTTTGAGGCTCACCTCCAAGAAGTGCTTCTTGAAGGTGAGTCCCGAATCAAAGGTGACCCCCAGGTATTTGAGGGTCCCTCCGACAGGGATTCTGTAGCCCTGCAGCCTCAGGTCCATGGCAGGTTGATGTCTCATCCTGCCAAGGATGATCGCCTCCGTCTTGTGCGGCGCGAGTTCGAGCCCGTTCTTACCGATCCACCGGCTTACTACGCCAAGGGCGTCATTGGTGGTTTCCTCCATGACTCCTCAGTCGCTAGCCGTGACGACCAGGGCCGCATCATCGGCAAAAGCGATGATGCTTGCGTCCGATGGCAGACGCACCCGCAGTAGGCCATTGCCGTGACCCCCCTGATTTTAGGGCCCTCCACCGTACTGTAGAGGAGGACCCTATCCCTCAGGTAGTCGTCCACCATCTTCCTCAGATAGAGTGGGACTCCCTTCTAGGCCAGTGCCTTCATGACACCGGCTCAGTTCGCCGAGTTGAACGAGTTTTTAATATCCAGGGTCACCAAGAGGGCACGATGTTTGGTTCTCTTGGTGTCCCTAGACTTGGCCGCCGTCGCGATGTTCAAAACAGCCCTCATGGCATCCACCGTGGATCTCCTTTTACGGAAACCGTACTGGTGGGATGCCAGAGGGCTGTTCCTCTCTAGGTGGTCCTCAATTCGGGTCACCACCAGTCGCTCCAGCACCTTTTCCGCAGCCTCATAGAGGCAGAGGGGCCGGTACGACCCGGGCTGACCGGGCGGCTTATCCCCTTTCGGGATAAGCACCAGCCTCTGCCTCTTCCCCACCGTCGGGAAAGTGCTCGTACGTAGGCACCGGTTGAACACCGACAACCAGAACCCGGGGGCCACCTGTAACGCCGCCCTGATGGCCGCGTTGGTATGCCGTCCGGACCGGGCGCCTTGTTTCCAGCCAGGCGGAGGCTGGCCCTGGCAAGCTCCTCAACAAAATCATGCGTCCAGGGGGCGTTGTCTGGTGTCGTTAGGCTTGTCTTTGGTGGGTGGGACGGGAACAGCTGGTCGATGATGTTTTCCATCACCGATGGTTCCAGGTCTGTTACCCCTCCCCCTTTCCCCAACCTGTTCAGCACGATCTTGTAAGGTCGACCCCAGGTGTCCTTATCGACCCCGTCCAGTAAGGCCCGCCAGATCCCGAACTTGCTGGCGTTGATGGCCCTCCGGAGTTTCTTCCGGTCCGCACGGTATCGCTCCATGCGGAATATTTCCTCCTGCGGGTGCCGGTTTCGCCTAGCTTTGTGTGCCTTCCGCTTGCTGCGGAAGCACTCGGCTCTGGCTTTGGCGATGTCGGCATTCCACTAGTATACCTGCGGCCGGCGTTGTCCGGTCCTGGGGAGGCGGGGCATGGCCGCGTCACACGCCCTCCGAATGACGCCCATGGCGACCTCCGCGAGTTCGCCCGCCGTGAGATTTACCTCCCACGGCGTCCTTCCCGCTTCCTCCACGATACCACGACGGAAGGCATCCCCGCCGAACTACCGTATGGCCCACCCAGTTGTTGTGGGTGGGGGAGGCCGCCTCCTGGCCGTGGACAGGGTGAAGGTAATGTAGGAGTGGTCACTTAGCGTGACCGCCTCCAACACCCTCCAGTCCCGAATCCTATTGCCCAGGGATCGGCTCGCCATCGTGACGTCGAGATGGGACCCATAATCCCCCCTTCTAAAGGTAGGGGTGTGTCCCACATTCAACACGACCATGTCCCCGCCCATGAGGAGGTCCTGGACGGCTCCACCTCGAGCGTCCAGCACCGGAGATCCCCACTCTGGTGCTTTCGCGTTAAAATATCCCCCCACCAGAGCGGGGATTCTGGACTCCTTAAGTCCCGCCTCCAACCTGTCCAATCCGGACAGGAACTCCCCCATGGTGTCATTAGGGGACTAGTAGGAACTCACTATCCTCCAGCTTTTGTCAACCTCCACCATGACAAAGCCCGCTTGGTCGGTGATTGCCCCTGACACCCTGATGTTGGGGTCGAGCAGAACGATCGCCGCCCTGCCCGTGGTGTCAGAGTATCACCTGTGTCTGGAGTTCACAGGAGTCCGGCAGGTCTCACTAAGCAGTAGGACGTCGGCTCACGTCTCTACCGCCGCCTGAGCCACCAGATCCTGCGCTGCCCTGCAATGGTTCAGGTTAACCTGCAGGTATTTGATCGTGCCGTTCAGTTCCTTGGAGGCGGGATCTCCCTTCTCAGTCCAGCCGTCTTGCCCAGCTCAGCCTTATAGCTGGGACACTTGGCGCTCCCCAGGTAGTGACCGGTGTCAAGAGGCTTGGCACCGGCCCCCTCGCGGACATTTGCCTCTTCGCAAATTGCGCAGTGCGGCTGCCCGGTGCAGTTCTTCAGGAGGTGTCTTTTCTCACTGCACTTCCTGCAGGCGTCCCTCCTGTCGGTGGCTCGGCATTCCGCCGCGAGGTGGCCATATGCCATGCAGCGGTAGCACTGCATGGCCACCACGCGCTCCCTCACCCTGCACCGGAGCCATCTCACCTTCAGGTGTCCCAGCTTGGCCAACCTGTTGGCCAGTATCCTGGGCATGGACACTATGCCCAGCTGGGTCTCCATCCAAGCCGGCCTGAGCTGGGAACCCGGATCTCCGGGTTTGAGACCCCGTCAGTCCCCAGGGCCTTGTGGATTGCGTCGAGGAGGTCTTCCCTCGTCGTGACGCAGTCCACGTCCCAAATTTCCACCTCCGTGGCCTGTTGGAGCTGCCTCACCGCGCCCCCATCTCCCAGTGCCTTTTGCACCAGACCTTTGAGCTTAGCGGCCTGGCTGCTTTGCCCCTTCTCCAGGACCATCAGAAGGTCCCCCCCACGGGTCCTCCTGATGGTCGAGACCTTAATCCCCTGGTCCTCCAGGGACACGCCACTTTTGACGGTCCGTAGCGTCTCCGCGTAGGACCGTCCTTTGCAGGCGACGGCAACCGCCTCCGGTAGGGGGCGGCGCCGTCTAGCTTGCGTCTCCCTCGGCACTGGGGGGGGGGCACGGCAGCAGCGGCCACCTTACCCGGCCCCCTGTCTCTGGCCATTCTGGGCCTCCAAACGACGGTAGCCCAGTTTGAGGCGTTTTCCGCCTCATCCCCGGCTTCCTCGCCCTCCGTGGTCCCGCCCGTCCCCTTAGTTTTTTGGGGGACCGCCCCTACCTCCGGTGACGTCTTCTTCCTTTTATTGGACCCACCCTCTGTTGTCAGGGGGGGGGGGGGGTCTTCAGGACGTCCGACGCCGTCTTCATACGCTGGTGGGCCGGGTCGGTCCTGACAGGACGTTGCCTGTCCTTGGCCGGGGGGGGGGGGGCATCCTTCCCCTCCTTGGAGCAGGGGGCCGGCTTCTGGGGAAAGTTCCCGGGCATGGTCTGGGTGCCCATGTCAGCCACCACGGTCTTCTTTGTGGGGGGCACTCTCTCCACAATTCCTGCGAAGAAGTCGGCTGCTGCTGCTGAGGACGCGTCTCCGACAGCCACGTCGCTGATCTCTTGTTCTCCGGGTTTTGGGGGGGGGGGGGTGCCTAACTCCCGGCCCCCTGGAGAGGTAATACGCCTCCGCCTCCCGGTGAAGCCCTGCATAGTCGCTTTTAAGGGCCAGTCGCTCGTCCTCTATATGGGATATGGTCTTCCTTACCCTCTGCATATGAGCTCGAGTGCCCCTATTGAAGCTCTGAATGGATGTGCTGAATGGATTGCTGCTCCCTGTCCATCTCCTTCCCCGCTGGCGTGGCCCACACCTCCCCCGCTGGGTGGCCTGCCTCCAAGGTGTCCCTTTGGGGGTGTCCGGCGACAAATAGGCTGCCGTGACCGTGCTAAGGTCAACCCGCGCGGCCGTTTCTCCCTTCCCCGTCCTTATGGCTCCCTTGCCAACCTCCCTGTTCACCATATTTTTTTTTTTTTAAAAGGACTCATATTTTGTTCCCACGAGTATGGCAGGAAAGAGTGTAACCGGGAGCATTAATTTAATTAATATGATGATTTTATATGTTTCTATGTTTTTGAAGTTGTTTGATATAATATTTTGTAATACAGTTTTGATACCTACCTAATGGCATAGAAATTCAATGCGTTGTTAAAAATTAAGGAAAAATATTTGGTGTTGAAATATTAAAATATTTGTAAAACTAAGTGATATGGTTGATTTATAGAGTCCACAGAGGCGGAAAATCCGTTTAATAATTATCTAAGTAAAGATCCTAGCACCGAATAATTTGTTTAAATAATTGTTGTTAAATAAACTTTAAAGTCAATTTAAATAGTCTGAGAATGTCAGAAAACAGTATGCAATGATAAGTTAGATCATACGATAAAGTTTTAGCACCGGATAATTATAACAGAAAAATAGCAAAATGCGACAAAAGATTGGGTGCTGAAAGTTTATTTAAATATAACGTATGATAGCTTAAAAGAAAGGTATTTGCCTCAGGATTACAGAAATCGAATAATTTTAAAGATCAAACAAACGCTTTGTTAGTTATAAATGTTTAAACAATTAAGTTGCGATACAAAGTTAATAACAATTCCAAATGTAAAAACAAAGCGATTTTTGTAATCAGTAAAGAAAACTGAACGAGGTATATGTAAATAATCAAGGATCCGAGAAGTTTCTAACACCGGATAATTTGGCCTGAATGAATAATAAATTATGTGGTGCTGAGTGAATTAATTAAAAATATATAAAATTGATTTCCCATCGTTCTGGATGCCAGGGAATAAGAAAATCAAAACAGAATGTCGAAATTCCAAAGTTTTGGTACCGGATCGAAAAAATGTTTTTTTTTGTTAATAACTACTGAACAAAAAACCATAAAATATTTCTGAAGCGAAATTTGAACTCAGCGGATTTTTCTGCATAAGATGAACCTGTAAAAACATTAAATAAAAAATATCTTAGCACCGTATAATTTTAGATTAGGGGAGCGCCGTAGAGCGGGGGCCTTTATAAACGAGCGAGAGCGGCAGCTCGAGACAATCGTAGCCAGACCCACGTAGGGGTAACCCCTTTGCCGGTCGGAACCAAATATTGGACTTAGAAATTTTTTGCACGTTTAGCTTTTTCCAAAAGTATCCAATTGTTTTCGCGAGTGATACGTGCGTTTCAAAAGAAATAATTTTTTGTAAATTACCTTTTTCCCACAACTTGTGAGGACGATCCAGAGGGAAGGAAGGACGAAACCAACACCAGCCAGGACAATTCTGGGACAAACTGGAAGCTGGGAAAAGTCAACATCTGCCACCACAACCGACTACAGGCCCTCCCATAAAAGTTTAGGGTTATTTAAATATAATAATCGGCGCGTGTCGGGAGGTAATTAAGTTTACTAAACTGTGTGTGTGCAACGAACAAAAAGTGACTATAAGGCCTTTCATAGTTTTAAGTGACTACTTAGTGTTTAAGTGCGCTTAGTGGCATATGGATCGATTCAACGTAAGGTATGGTACTCCCTTGTTAAATTAAGTTGTGTGACTAAATGTTCATTTGGAAAAAGGATTAATCTAACGTCAAACGCGTAATAGAATAATTAGCGTATTGATAAGCGCGACTGTCAAATTAGAATTAATTTTCTATTGTTAAATAATATTGTTCAGCAAGATCCGTGTCATGCAAGAGACACGATGTTTTTCTTATGTTAAAATAGCTGTTCTATGTAGAAGTCAAGAAGGAGATTATTATATAGAATATATATGGTCGATTCCACGTCAAATCGCACAGCTAAATTCTTCGAAATTCTGATTTTTAGATATGTTATAGAGGGAGGTGAGACAAGCCACCCGAATTTTTTTTTTATTTTTTATTTTGACTTTCGAGGAGTTATGAGACTTTGAAAAATTGGGACACTTTTTCTTCAAACATTTCTAGGCGCGGTCTGGTTTGCCGTAGAATAATTTGCTTTTTTAAGTTGGATTCAGAAAAGATTGTAGTTTAACGAGAATTTTCAACCCAATTCACAAAGTTTATTTTTCAACGCATAATTCATAAAAATAAAACATAATCGTTAATTTGTCTGTCTGGGCCCTCATCGAATATTATGAAAAAATTATATCCTTGTAGCGCGTTTCGAGACGAAGAGTTTGCAAAAAAAGGCAGCCCCGAGTACGCAGTAACTTCGGAGTAATTAAAGAGAAAGTGTAACCGCCTCGGAATTACTGATTTTGCCAGCAAGGACGCTGAATTGGGAGGTGGGGGTCGTTACGCAGGGCCGCGGCACCTAAGAGATACGCGATAAAACATTGAAACTGATTTTTATCGGGAATAATCGTTGGTGCTCGCGACTATTACGCATACCACCGTGTGTATGCATCATCAAGGCACCCTCGTGAATTTTTTGAGAATTTTCGGGAATGGCCTTCATGTGTTTTTAACTGATTGAGAACACGTAATGTCAACACGACTCGTCATCGCGTCATCGCGCAGTTATGTGGGATATCGCGTATCTCTTAGGTGCCGCGGCCCTGCGTAACGACCCCCACCTCCCAATTCAGCGTTCTTGCTGGCAAAATCAGTAATTCCGAGGCGGTTACACTTTTTCTTGAATTACTCCGAAGTTACTGCGTGTTTGGGGCTGCCTTTTTTTGCAAACTCTTCGTCTTAAAACGCGCTACAAGGATATAATTTTTTCATAATTTTCGGTGAGGGCCCAGATAGTCAAATTAACGACTATTTTTTATTTTTATAAATTATGCGTTGAAAAATAAACTTTTTGAAATGGGTTGAAAATTCTCGTTAAACTACAATCTTTTCTGAATCGAACTTAAAAAAGCAAATTATTCTACGGCAAGCCAGACCGCGCCTAGAAATGTTTGAAGAAAAAGTGTCCCAATTTTTCAAAGTCTCATAACTCCTCGAAAGTCAAAATAAAAAATAAAAAAAAAATTCGGGTGGCTTGTCTCACCTCCCTCTATAACATATCTCAAAATCAGAATTTCGAAGAATTTAGCTGTGCGATTTGACGTGGAATCGACCATATATATATTCTATATAATAACCTCCTTCTTGACTTCTACATAGAACAGCTATTTTAACATATGAAAAACATCGTGTCTCTTGCATGACACGGATCTTGCTGAACAATATTAATTAACGGTAGAAAATTAATTCTAGTTTGACAGTCGCGCTTATCAAGACGCTAATTATTCTATTACGCGTTTGACGTTAGATTAACCCTTTTTCCAAATGAACATTTAATCACACAACTTAATTTAACAAGGCAGTACCATACCTTACGTTGACTTGATCCATATATCACTAAGCGCACTTATACACTAAGTAGTCACTTAAAACTATGAAAGGCCTTAGAGTCACTTTAGTTCAACGCTCACACACAGTTTTTATAAACTTAATTATTTCCCGACACGTGCCGATTATTATTTTTCAATAACCCTAGTTCACTATGGGAGGGCCTGTAGTCGGTTGCGTGGGCGGATTTGGACTCTTTCCCAGCTTCCGGGTTGTCCTGGCTGTTGCGGCTGACGTCCTTTTTTCCTTCGGGATCGTCCTTCTCCGTGTTGGGGAAAAAGGTAATTTTTTGAAAAAAAAAAAACTATTCTTTTTGTATCACTCGCGTACTTGGATACTTTTGGAAAAGCTAATTGACAAAATTTTCTAAGTCCAAGATTCGGTTTCGACCGTCAAAGAGGTTACCCTAGCACGGGTGTCGCGACAACTGTGTCGAGCTGCCGCTCTTGCTCCCTTATAAAGGTTCTTGCCCCCACTCTACGGCGCTCTCCCACTCTGAAATTATTTGGTGCTAATATATTCTGTATCGCATACTTTTATAAGTACATCTTGTGTGGAAAAATCCACTGATTTCGAATCTCACTTCCGCAATATTTTATAATTTTTCGTTCGCTAGTTATCAACAAAAAACTGTTTTTCCGATCTGGTGCAAAAACTTAAAAATTACACCATTCTATTTGGATTTTCTTGTTCCCTGGTACTTGGAACGATGGAAAATTAATTTGACATATTTTTAATTACTCAACTTAGCACCACATAATTTCTCATTAATTCCGGCTTAATTATCCGGTGCAATTACCTTCTTAGATCCTTGATTATTTACCTCTACCTCTTTCAGCTTTCTTTGCTGATTATAAAAATCACTTTGCTTTTATATTTCGCTTTGACATTAACTTCTTATTGCCGTTCAATTGTGTAAACATTTATAATTAATCAGGCACTTGTTTGATTTCCAAAATTATTTGATTTCTTTAATCCTGATACGAATATCTTTCATTTGAACTGTCATACTTTATGTTTAAATAATCTTTCAGCACCTGATCTTTTGTTACTTTTCGTTACTTTTCCGTTATATTTATCTGGTGCAAAAATATTAATTATATTTAATATCCTTTCGATATTCTTAGTTCCCATAGCTATCTGATTTCAAATTTCTAAACATTTTTTTACTTAATTAATTTTTTAGCACTGGATCATTTTTCATTGTTCACCAACCTTTTTTCTATATTCTGCAAACTTTAATTATTATTGATTCTAACTTGAACTCTTTGCTTTCTAGGACTATTTGACTCAAATTATATCTTTAATTCTTTCGTGCATTTAACTTTTGGCAACCGGTCTTTTTCTAACAAACCGTTAATTTTATCCGGTGCTAGGATCTTTAGCTATTTAATTATTAAGTGGAAATTCTGCCTCTCTCGACTCTATAACTCAACAATATTGCTTAGTTTTGTAGGGTGGTAGTTTTCAATAACTATAAAGTTCTTTATTTTAATTTAAAACAATATATATATCCCTACATTTAAGTTTGTCACGGTCTTCATTCGCTCACAGTTGCACGACACTCGAATCCAAAACGGAAAAGGGGGCCGACTCGTGGTCCTCACGAGCCTTTATGCATTCACACTTACCACACATTCACACATGTATTCGTCACACGCATTCACACACTCTTGCCACGTGCCGCCTTAAGACACGGGCACCGATACTGCCCGGCAATCTTTGTTTTAAGGCGGACGTCTCAATCACACCCTTATCGACATTCAATAAACATTCACATCCGCACACCGCACACGCATCACTCGTCCTACTCATGCCAATCATTCCCGGAAACACACTCTTAAACATTTAAAGAATCTAAAAACTATGCCGCCGTTATTTCCATTCCTACACTCGGCCATACCTGCACGCATATCTGTCCTCAGATATCTTGAAAATCTTCACACTCACAATCAGACATATCACTCACTCTCTCTATCCACGGTTTCATATAATCGGCAGCTGTGGAAGTTCGTAACGGCCCTTCATGCTCACCTACTCTTTGCACCATATATCGGTTGTTACGCATCACCCTTATTACGCCATAAGGCCCGAAATATTTGTTCGCAAACTTCAATCCTGGTCCATGTTGCATGCGCGCAATCGCTACTAAATCACCTTCCTTATAATTTCTCGCATCTATTCGTTTCCTATTATACGTTTTCCGATTTTCACGCTGTATTTTCGCAATATTTTCTTTCGCGCGATCTCTTAGGTCATCCCGGTCAGTTTCGAAAACTTCGACCCATTCTTTTTCTCGGTCCTTTCATTCCTCGAACGGTTGTGCCTCTCGTTGCCGATCCTTGGACTCCTCGCTGCGTTGACCTGGCTTCTGTCTCGCAAATCCACTTTCTCGAATGCTTCTAGAAGATCCGTCTTTGTACGAAATTTATGGATACGTGCCTGGTCTCTCAAATTTACGTCTGGTATGCCATCGATAATTAGGTCCAGTATTTCGTCTTCGGGTATCGGCACTTTATTACCCAGTACGACCTTTTCGTGGACATACTCGTGAAAGGTTTCACTTCTCTTCCACATCCGCTCTTCAAACATCTTTCGCAGCACAGTTTTATTCCGTCGATGGTGATACATTCCTCTCAGCTCTGACAGCAGCTCTTCAACGGACATTCCGATGTGTTCGGGTCTCGAATACAGCCACTCGAGAGCTTTCCCTTTAAGACGCATTCCAATTAGAATTTTAACTTGTTCGTCGTCCAGCCTATACGTCTCTCTTATCAGCTTCAACTGCCTTTCCCAATTTTCGTAATCGCCAACTTCTCCTCTGTAGATATTCAACAATTCGGCTACGTGTAGAATATTAACTCTCTGCCTAACGTCGGCGTGCACTGGTATTCTCGCTGCATCTTCGGTTTCTCTATCGCTCGAAACACTTATATTGCGCATACCTCTCAGCAACTCGAGTTCGCGGCGAACGAGTTCCAACTCTCGTTCGGCCAATTCTTTTTCACGCCTGCAGTATTCGGCTTCTCGCTGCATGCGAATTCTTTCTTCGTTAAATGATGCCCCGGCGACTGTTCCTTCGATGACGGGTGTCCCTGCAGCACTCGTTTCGCTAGCAACGCGTACAGCTTCGCGCGCTTCAGCAATGGTTTGGACCCACGCCCCTGATGGATCTGCTTCCGTCAGTCGCTTGATTAATTCCGCTTTGTTACCAGTCGTGGCGGATCCCAATTCTTTCAGCTTCTCTTTCAATTCAACCACAGTTGCGTCGTTTGGATTCATCGTTACACTTATAATTACAACAATACAGCTTTTCCAACTTTAGTGCATCTACAGCTTGAATGCACAACGATACAGCACTTCAACTTTTATGCACTCGCAACTTGAATGCACAGCAATACAGCACATCAACTTTTATGCACTCGCAACTTGAATGCACAACAGCAATACAGCACTTCAACTTTTATGCACTCGCAACTTGAATGCACAACAGCACAGCTTTTACAACTTTGACGCACTTTCGGCTTTTTGGCGCGTGAGCAATGAACTTTATGACGAGGATGCTTGACCACTAGCATCGAAACACTCAATCGACTCTCAATCCCGGACGAGCCCCCAAAAGTTGTAGGGTGGTAGTTTTCAATAACTATAAAGTTCTTTATTTTAATTTAAAACAATATATATATCCCTACATTTAAGTTTGTCACGGTCTTCATTCGCTCACAGTTGCACGACACTCGAATCCAAAACGGAAAAGGGGGCCGACTCGTGGTCCTCACGAGCCTTTATGCATTCACACTTACCACACATTCACACATGTATTCGTCACACGCATTCACACACTCTTGCCACGTGCCGCCTTAAGACACGGGCACCGATACTGCCCGGCAATCTTTGTTTTAAGGCGGACGTCTCAATCACACCCTTATCGACATTCAATAAACATTCACATCCGCACACCGCACACGCATCACTCGTCCTACTCATGCCAATCATTCCCGGAAACACACTCTTAAACATTTAAAGAATCTAAAAACTATGCCGCCGTTATTTCCATTCCTACAGTTTTGCAAATCTATTATTATTTTAGCACCAAATATCTTTTCTTACATTTTTATCAATGTGTTGCATTTTTATACCATGAGGTAGGTCTATATTAAAGGATCTTTTAACCAATGTTTTGTACTAAACATATAGTGAATATACTTTATTTATCTTTGAACATTTATGTCTTACATCTAAAATCGCAAACATATCGCAGATAAGTGGTTCTCATTTTCTACATAGGAATGAGGTAAGTATTTTATTATTATTATTATTATTATTATTATTATCAGTCATTAGGAACAGGGTAAGTATCTTAACCCGCGATATTATTATTATAATGCGCAAAGTAAGTGAGTATTGTTGTACATCAAATAAACATTAATAAACAATATATCGCATATATCAACTATTAATAGACAAATATATTCAATATAATAAAAAGCCGTTTTCAGCAGTGAGCAACGCAAATATAATTATTACAAAATGCCATTTTGGCAACGAAAAAAAATACATACCGACATGTATCAACGAATACCACTTTAGGCAATGAACAAACATATATTAAATATCGAAAATGCCCTACTTGGCAGTGAACAAACATATATATATTAAATATAAAAAATTCCATATTTTCGCAGCAAACAAATATATGTTAAAATATCAAAATTGCCATATTTTGGCAGCAAACAAATATATTAAGTATCAAAAATACCACACTTGGCAATGAACGCAGATATATTAAGGGCGTTGGATACCCTGAGCAAAACCCGTGCGTGACTTCAGCGACGGGTGGCGGACAATATGCGAACTACAGGCGCTTGAGGGGAGTAGTGTCCCCACTTTGCTCTATGACGGCTTTTCTCTCGCCCGCGGCAGAAAAGCTACGCCACCACTACGGCCGGGAGTTTCTCGGTCCTTCTCGATACGCGTCGCGACAATTGCCAGATGGGCGCCAGGTACTTTTTACCCTCAAGTACCAAAGGATACGGAATAGGACGGTATGACCGATGAACCCTCGGACCCCGCGAATTTTCACCGGCATTTTCGAATTTTCCCCCCGACTGCCCCTTGCTATGCCCCGGATAGTGGCTGGTGGTCCCGCAGCAGGCGTCGTCCGGAAATCGGAATCTCCAGGCCTCCCCCGCAGGTATACGGCCGCATCCCCCCGGGATGCGCCTGCCCGCCGCTAAAGGGAGCCTGGACGATCCCCCCTCGAGTCCTCCTGCTTCCTTCGGGATGGCATCTGCCCGGCCTGGCGGCCCCTGGCCGCGAAATCGTGGAGGGCACGGCGAGTCTCCCCCGGAGGTGGGTCCCTGACCCCTCGCCGTCCCTCCGATCCACGCCGGTGGATGCGTGGGTGCCCGCGATGTATCCCCGCCGCGAGGTTGTACGGCACCCCTGGCACCGCGCGTCCTCCGAGGGCTCGTCGGGTCTTCACGGAGCAGTTTGGGGGTCCTCGGGTCTGCCGGTGCGCGCCGTACCTCGGCCCAGTTCTTCGCTGCTCGAGTCTGCTCGAGCCGCGGTCGCCATGTGCGATATTTCCGGGACTGCCCGTAGAAATTCGGGGCCGCTCGGTTAGCGGCCACCGTACCTTCTCTAACGCCTAACCGTCGGCGGTAATCGAATGTTGAAGCTGCCGATGCCCGTTTGAACGCGATGTTCTAGCCCTATCGCGTTAATTCTAATTGTCGCGGTACCGCGCCGATTTCAGTGGCGCACAGTGGTCCAGATCGCGTTTCTAGCTGGCCAAAAGTCGATTTTTTGATATTGAAAAATGGATTATATTTTTACGTATATCTGTTCAGTATTAGCTACTGATTACGAATATATCAATATTAATATTAATGATTATGACTTTACTATAGATCAGGCTTGTCAAAGATAGAAAGAACGCTGATCTGTATGAAACGAGACATTGGATTACGTTTCTTTACAAATTATTTTACATAACTTAAAATAAATTTTAAAAAGATTAGTGTCAATATTATTGAAGGGGGGACATTTCTGTTGAATATCCAAGGTTCCATTTTATTTTAATTCATATATTTATCCTGCAATAAATGTTTATAGCTGTAATGTATTCAGAAAAATTGGGTTTTTACCTATTTTGGAGTGCCAAAAAAAAGTAGGGGCGAGTAGAGGTTCAAGCATTGTTTTTTCTGAAAGGCATATATGTATACTTTAGAATGCTTTTTTGATAATTTGCGTCTACTTGCGACTTCTCGAGATATGAATATTTTTCTAGGTAAAAGTTCTGGTTACGAGAACAGAATTATGCTCCGTTGGGGCATATGACCAAACTATTGGTTTTTTGTTTATTACTCTTAGATGAAATTTTTGTAATTGTTCTCATTCTATTTTGATTTCCAACAGATACCCTATTTTTCGAAATATGACGTCATCGACAGTTTTTTTTTTAAATCGGTCATCCTTGTGTTTGTACATTTACAAATGGACACTTTCTCAACAATTACAATAATAGAGGGTATTGATGGGTTAGCGACCTGTTTTTTTTTTTAATATTAACCAAAATAATTCACTAAACAATTGGGTTTTTGAATATTTTGTCACGGCTATCGGATAAAAAATTAAATAATAATAAAAAACCATCCAAGGAAAATGGCAATTCAACAGCAAATACTATATTATTATTATTTAATTTTTAATATTCCTCGAATTACAAACAAAAAAAGGATAATAATAAAGGATTAAAACAAAATTTTGTAAACAAAAACCAAAGAAACAAAAACTTTTTTTAAACAACGAGAAACAAAAATGTTTAAACAAAAAACAAAAACAAAATTTCAGCTAACAAAATTTCAATTAACAAAAATTGTTAATCACCGAAAATGATTCTGAATCCGATTCAGAATAAAAACGATGAAAGATATTATAAAAATGTAAAAAATGAAAAAAATAAAAGAATAACAATTAAAAAAAAATAGTGTTCTATACTCAAACATACATTAAAAAAAAAAAGTTTATAATATTATATAATATTATATAGTTATTATTAAAAATGTTGTTGTTATTTCATTACAAGTAAGGTGGGTAGGTTAAGTAGGTTAACCTACACCAATTTTTATAGGCTTTAGTTCAATATTTTATGAAATAATAGTTTTGGCCAGATAGAAACGCGATCTGGACCACGGCGGTATCGCGAGGTTTCTACCCTAGCGCGGGGGGGGGGGGAGGTCATCCAATTTGGGACGTGCAGAATTCTGCAACGTCACAACTATGGGTAAAAATTTCTTCTGCAGCGCTATTTTCTGTTCCAAATACTGCTGCTGAGGTTTTGAAGATGCAGATGTTATTCAAATAATTTACAAACTTTTACTTTGCCTGTATTAAAAAATGTATCCGTTGTATCGCATCCAGTGGCAGCGTGTAAAAATAAAATATTTTCTTTTGTAACGTCCGCAAGCGTCTAGTATAGGTAACAGTAATATTAAATAATAAACCTTATTCTTTCATAAAAATCCATTACGTTCCCTCATTATTATCGAAATCTGGTCTATTCCTTTCCTTTCATTTTTGTATAAAACTAACTTGCATATTTAGAAAACGCTGATTTAATATAGAAAACCGAATAACCAAATAATATAACCACTGAGTAAGATGTAACGAAACGAAATGCAAGGATAGGAAGGGCAATAAACCAAGAGAGTGAGAGACACGGAAAACTTGAATAGGCCATTGACAACCACCCACGGACTTTTCTGCGAAGGAAAGGTAAGAGAGAGAAAGATTCTCTCTGTCTCTCTCTCTTTTCCTTGTCTCTCGACTGCTAAAGTCATCCCCACCAAGAAAACCCTTAAGGATGTTTTCCTTTCAAAGGAGGCTTTTTTTCTGCGCTCGCGTCAATCGCTAATTCTCGCCAGTACGCATCGCACGCCCCCGTCGAAACTTCAACTTTAAACTATTTGGAAGTAACCGTACATCGGGAGAATCGTAGTATCACGGTTTGCGGGTGATAGAAGAATTTTCCTTGAGAATTCACATATCCACCAACCCAGCGTACAACCGAAATAATAACCGAACTACGAATCCAAATCACCGCCAAAAATTTCTTCAAAGTCACCAATTAACAAAAAGTAAGACCATTTACTTTCATTTCTTTCTTTATTCCATACTTTCCGAGATCTGTGTCGAAAGGGTTGTGGGCAAGATTACGGTTTCCCTGACAAGACAATTTTATGATGGTTTTTATAGGAAATTTTCTCAAGATTACGGGAAAAATAATTTAAAAATTCAGGCGCAAGCGCAAAGATGTCAAAAATTAATGTAAAAATGGAAAAATAGCATTGTCTTGTCAGGGAAACCGTAATATATCTGGGCTGTGAACCACCTACGCAGACACAATCCTTCATTTTCCTATTTCATACTTTCTAAGCAAACTAAAGTTCTTCTTTTTATTTTTATTTTTAAAAAACCAATCCAGAACTCAACATTTCCACAATTTCACTCACACCTCATTCTTCTTTATCTAGTGCAGGCCTGGACAACCCCTGCTCTTTGAGTAAATTCGTAACCCACCGCGCAGCACGTCATTACCCTCTCCTCGTGGCTTTACTCACACAACGTCTCCGGCGTTCGACTCTGTGATAGCGTTGTTTTGTTTTTTTTACTGGATCGTGTTACCGAAACGATTGATGAAAAACCTGTTACCGCTAAATTTCAACCATCCCGGACGACGGAAATGATTGCCTTATTCAAAGTGTTCAGTATCCTATTTATTCTTACTTTCATACTTTTCGACCGGTATTATTACTATTATAACTGTTTTCCGCTTACTGGTCTTTACGACACGCTTAGCGTTAGCTGTAAAGTTATGTTACGCTTATCAAGTTATATTACGGATATACAGCACGAATATGTATAGGACCCGTAATGACGATGATACACACGGTATAAATATGCATGTATATTTTATTTTTAATTAATTGTTTAATACAGTTTGACCACCTCGAAAACCCCTGTTCATTCTTTCCGGAAAAGATACAAGGTCTAGTCTCGCGTACTTGTACTTGGCCCGAGGCAAGACCTTGTCTCTTGATCTGTGATCTGAAGAGATATTAACTTCGAACGCGTACGCCTATGGTTACCGGCTATTTCCTAACGCGTACGCTTATGGTGTAGCGCTGTCCTTCACGTTCGCACGGCGTGCGTACGACGTAGGTCTAAAAGCTGACGGTTGGGGGTAAAAAAATCGCGTGAGGAGAGTGAATTTCCCCAACGTTACCCAGGCCTGATCTAGTGGGTAAACCTCATAGAAGCGGGGTATTGCATCGATACAGCCAATACTTGACAGAACACCCAAAGTTAATCAACAACCGAGATTTCACCTTAGAAACTTTAAAGCAACTATAAAACCAAAATCACCACCAACACCAACTGCAAATATTTTTAGGAATAGAGTGAAGCGCCGCCGAAAGAACTCCAGTTAGACTGCGATATTAGAGTGAATTTCTAAAGAAATTGTTGAAGCCACTTCAGCAGTTTCCCGTGATCCAAATTCATATTTTTCTCCGCAACGCGTTTCACCACCCGATTCTCCTTATCCTATCTATAAATTCACTATCCCAAATAATACATATCAATTTCACATTCCGACCATAATTGAAATCCTAACAAAACTTCCTCCTCGTTCTTCTGTTACACTTTCTTTTTTATCCTCCCTACTTCCCTGCGCCCCTGTCCCGCTCAAAAACCTAATTGACAAATTGAAGAACGGCATTACAATAATTGAATTGTGAAAGCGGGGACTGTCCGCTGAAATTCAACAGACTATTTTACAATTATCAATCTGCATTTTCTTATTTACATACACTTTTGTTTCTCCATCGCAACTTGTTTGAGAATCTGCCCTTTCGGGTTGTCGAAAAGGCAGGTTCCGCATTTATCATCATCCACGGATTCTAACGGATTATTACGTTCCGGTTTTTCAGCCGAAAGTAACTTTCTCTTTTTGAATTCTTCCGGATTCTTCGAGAAAGTTCTCGAACAATCTGGAATGCTAGCCAATCACGTGTCGTTTCGTGTACCCACGCCACATGCGTGGTGCACCACCATGCGGTCGTCTTCACTTTTCGTTCAACGGTCGAACAGCAACAAGTGTTTTTTCGCTGCGCAGCATCTTTGGTTTTTCTTTGTTCTTTCGATTCGTATACGACCCACGCATTACCACGGCTTTGATTTCTTGACTTTCTATTCATTCACGGACCACCGCATATTCACGACTTGGCATTCACACGGACTCGAAACAAGGACTCGACACTGAAAACGGACGCCACGTGCATTGTGCACCCCACGGTAATATTCATGTATCAATTACATCCTCGGCGCATCGCATCACACTAACGAAACGAACGATCCATGGCACATATTCGGTGTAAATATCAATCTACGTTATTCACTGTAAATATCCATCCGCATCCATTCATTGTAAATACATTGATGCAGTCATCGTCGCATCATTGTGAATAAATTCATAAGTTTTTTGGCTCATTACACACGCGTGCTAGAAAGTGATTTTCCACCGTCCGCATATTATTAGTTCATTAAAATCGAGAACACAACTGTATTTTAAATACTGCTTTTCTTTGCTGTTTATTTAAGAATACATGATTTATTTTTATTATTTAAACAAATCTCAAATTCATTTACATACCTATCCTCCTCTGACGAATTACTTCATTAAACTACTAAGGATCCGGACTGAATCCCAGGATTCTATAGCCGAAATTTACTGAAATTACATTTAAAATAATTTTCAAAATAAGTCGCCCCGGCTGCGACGTAATACTTTAATATACTTGTAGTGGTCTAGACTTACATATGAATATATAAGGTTTCCCATTTTAATCAATGCTGTTTTATCCCGATTCTAGGGTTTCGAGGGGGAACAGTTTTTGTGAAAACAATAATGACCTTCGGGTGGAGGGTCAACGTCAAATCAAAGTCACCGCCATTTTTTTAAATGGGATCATAGTTTTTTAAACAACTATGTTTGTAGCCTTTTTTATTGCTAGTTCAACGATATATGACTCAAGGTGATCGGAGATCATGTGACCAAAAACTCTTATGAAGAAAATGCTGGCATTGCCGCCCCTGGCTACGAATGCAGAGCACGATACGATAGCCAAGTCGCCGGACATTAAAAAAAAATCAGTGTTTTTTCTGGGATTCGGAGTCAGGTCTGAAGAACAGCATACTGTCGATCTATTCCTTCGGCCACCGGCCAATATTGATTTCGGTTTTATGTTCAAAGGATAAGACGGACAAAATTTTTGATTTTTCAAAAGTGCTTGTTTATGAAGCTTGGGAATTGCCGAGCGAAAAAAAAACAGTTTTCCTTCCTATAAAAAATGAAATTTTTAAATTGAATATTTCGGAAACGGGAGCGTTTTGATAAAAAACCTTGTACAGTGGAACCCAGCAACCCATTTTTTTATTTTTGTGTTATTTCCCTTGAACATAAAATCAAAACCAACAGCGGCCGTTAGCAGAAGGACTGAGCACTGGTGCGAATCCCAATGGACACTTTTTTTTTCATCATTTTCTTCCACATTTCTTATTCGTGCAAGCAAGTGCAAATTACTGTCGTTCTTCATGTAGAATTCTAATTTTCATTATTAAAAATGTAATGATTTTATTTTCGGGTGTCTTTTAGTACGACTCCGAATGTGTAAAAACGCTCTATTCTCCACAGCCTGCCCGTCCCCCCGTCTATCCTGGCTTGGGATATTCAAGTGATCGGCCGAACAGGGCATCACTCAGGCCTCCACGCTGTGTGCCAACCGTTGTGTAAGGTACATATACGTGTGATTTTTATCGCTTCTTAATTATTCCTCGAACAGAGGGGATAGGTTCTTTACACTTCGCTTGATGTCACGGCGAGCGGTTTTCACCATCACTACGTGGATGATTCCATCGTTGCCTGGATGGGGAGCGATAACGAGTCCGAGTCTCCACTATATTGGTGGTGCGTGGTTGTCCTTGCCGTTACGAGGCTTCCAATGGAGATGTCCGTGGTCGAATCGGCGTGCCCTTTTTTACGCACGGTCAGTTCATGTAAATATTGCTTGGACTAACGAGGCGAGGTCTTGGTTGAGAGACAAACCAAAACTTGCGATATATTTCCTTGATCATTATAGGACCGCAGTAATTAACTCTGGTTTGTAAGAACGGACGTTCGTATATTACGCGGTGTCTCGGAAGGTGCGCCATAATATATGCCGGAAAGGCAGGTTTGGCTCTGCGATACGCATTCGTGTATTACCCGTTTTACCGCGTTTCTCCCGTATGTAATCCAATATGCTTGCCATAAGACCCATTTCCCACATACACGACGGTCGTTTAAACTGCGCCGGTTACCTGGTTCTTGGTAGCCATAGTATACCGAGTGCGTTCACACTTTCAACCGGCACCGGTACCGTTTAAACGTTACCCGGCAGGCGAAATGTGTACTCCCATTGGACTGGTCGCTTGCCGGGCCCGTGTAGCCGACGGTGAAACGCGTGGTGAATACAGAAAAACATTGGTGCGTTCACACTTGCCGGGCGAATTGCACACAGCAGCGACTTATGTGTACCAATTATAGTATATTGCGATTGAACTCGAATGATTTTGTGTGTACGCTCTTGATAGTTGGATATTGACATGGGTTGCCTAGCAGCCGAGGTTGGTCACCGTCTGGCTGACTATCAATTGTTTCAACAATGCCTGTCAGCAGTTACTCTTTACGAAACCTCACTCTGAGCACAACGTGGAGAACTCACGCCCTTATCTAGTTGTTCGATATTAAGGTGGACTGTATCTCGGATGGTGGAAAGGTGATGAAATTATTCGTACACGTGCATTTATGATGAGAAAATATAATAACCGATTTATTGAAAATTGATGCGTGCCGTGCGGATGAATATATTTACAATGATACTTCCCGAAATGAATATATGTACAGCGAGTATTTACATACGCAGTTTCAATGTGATGCGTGTGAGGGATGTAATAGTATAAAGGAGATTTTACCGTGGGGTGCCTATGCACGTGTGGTCAATATGAATATAGAAGTCCTGAGTCGTTTGTCCGTGTGAATTGCCTTGTTACGTCTGTGGATGTGGTCACTGAATTTATATATGTGTATGAGAATGCCGTGAGATGAAAATGGAACGTGAAATGATGCTGTGGTCAAATTAGAACAAAGATACAAAAAGAATTCTCGACTCGATCCGTACGACTTCGCGGTTCAACGGTTACTGGAGAAGACAGTATGGCGTCGCATCATGCCCACTGCGTAGGGCATGCTGGGCATCATGTGACGACGCGCGCATTCCAAAACGTCCTAAGACGCCTTAGAATGGTTTTTGGACATAATTTGACTTCCGGTATGAAAACTGCCGTGAATAACGAGCCTCGTGAAACCTGCTTTCCCGATCCGTCGGGAATGCAAATTTCGCGAACACTAGTCTTATTAAAATCAATATATTTCTTATTTTCTGAGTACACTGTACAATTTTAATTTAAGTTTATTTAACAATTTTTTATTCATTTATCTGTTTTGCAATTTTACGTTTCTGTGTTCATTATAAATTAGAATGAATATCGATAACGACGAGCTGATATCTTTAGTCCAGGCAAAACGCGTACTATGGGTTAAAAATCTTGAAATCTACAAAGATGACAACGAGACAAAGAAAGCTTCGGTTGAGGTTTTCAGTGAAATGAATAATGAATTTGAAAATATGACAGACAACGAAAAAAACGATTTCGGTCAATTGCATTTTACATTTAAAAATTATGTACTTGTATTCTTATTAATATCTATATTAAATTTTTAACAACTGCCATGTCACAGATCCAACTGTTGTTAAAAAGTAATCTCTCAGAATTTTTCTCACTTTATTGGCTGCTATACCCCCTCGTACTTGGCGTACTGCAGCTATATTTTCAAAGCCTGTAATCGTCATTATGTCTTCGGTTTCATACCCGTCTCGGTCACAAACAAAATTGTGTAAAAAAACACAGGCTTTGACTATATCTATTGTAAAATTAGGATCAAGGTTTATTGGTTTGTGAAAAATCCTCTATTTATTACTTAAAATATTCCCCCCCCCCCCCGCAATATTCCGAAAGCACTCTCAATGTACTGCCGAGCTCCAGAAATGTGAAAATTGAAATTTATTTTCTTAACCGTCAAGTTATTTCCACCATACGGGTGAAGAAGATGCCTGTCTAGTCCAAATGTTTCATCCGTCACCAAAAATATGGAACTTTTGGATTTGTTGTTCCACGAACGAATTTTTCTTCAGGGAGTTCCACTACGTTGTTTTGTATTGCTGCCCAAAGAGAAGAATTCTTGAATATGTTTGAGTCACAATCTTTTCCATAACTTCCGACGTTAACGTAGGTGCAACAATAATCTGAATCTGCTATAGTTATTAGTAATATGAACGAATAGCTCTTATAGTTGAAATACATCGAATGTGACGGATTAACTGTTCTGATACGTTTTCCATCGAGAGCCCCAATACAGTGTGGAAAATTGGCATTTCGCTCAAAGTTTTCAGAAATAGTATCCCATTGTTTCTGACATGTACGGCGTACTATGTTGTGTATAGTAGAAATGCCGAGTGTGTAACTATAGTGTAGATCTGTGAATGTGTAATCGCTTGCTAGGTATCCGAAATAGAACCAGTACATTCCATACGACCAGAACATTCGCGATTCTTTTCAGAAATGCGGAGAGCGATAAAAATCTTTGAAGAAATCAGGAAGTGGAAGGGTAACGTTAAAACGCACATTTATGGTCTACGATTACAATTAAGAAAAAAAACTTTTGAAGAACTTCCATCAGAGGATTGTTTGTTAAACGACAAGCAACAGCAGTATTCACAGAACAATTGCGGCAACGCGTGTGCTAGGATATGCAGGTTTCTTAGCGTGATCGGGCAGTAACTCCTCAGATCTGGCATTCGAGATAAAGCATGTGAACCATACTTTTATTTACTATCTTTCAACAGTTATCTCACTAACATAAGTGCATGGTGTGTTGTCATTGGCCAACCTCGAAGTCTACATCTTGCATGGAGTGTTGTGAAACTAAAGTGCGCGATTAACCAGAAAACGAAAATTCAGTTTTAGACAAGAAAAATTAAATCTTTTATCAATTTCAATTCATGTAACTTCTTTTTAGTGCTTAAACGCACAGGCGTTAAAGCTGCTTTCAAAGCGCCTCTGGAGAAGCACCCAGAGTTTAAAAACGACCAGAGTTTTACTATTGAAACTTTCCGTGCCCAAGCACCGACGGCCCTGAATAGGCTCGTTGCTTCATACGCAACCTCCGCCGACCGCCGCTCTCAACATGCTCGTAGAGCGTTACGGAAATCTGCCGCTAATTTAAACTAGAATTATACATCTACTAAAATCAAGATTCCTTCTCCTCCTCCTGAAGATCCCATCCTTCCTCCTCATTCTCCACCCCCACCTGAAGAAACATTGTATAGCTTTATCTCCCCTCAAATCTATCCCCTCCACCTTCCTCGTGGCCCTATTGACCCCATAAAAACCCTGAACCAGATCGGTTTTCTGTTCCCCAGAGAAATAACACACACCACCATTTTTCCGGTTCCTCAGATCTTGCCCGCTGTTATCATTAGAGGTAAGTTGCGTAACTGTGAAAAAATAGAGGAGATCAAATAATGTTTACAATTATATTCCTAGTCCTTTACCCTTGGTAATTGTTGAATATACTTTTACTTTTACCAGATTCAATGATTTCAATTCAATTAATATACCTAATCCGATATTCGTGATTTCTTCCTCAACGACATGCATAAGCGGTTTCACCCCTTGGTAAGGCTGAGTTTACTGGTTGACCGAAAAAGAAACCGGCGGTCGAGTAGTAGCATATGAGTGAGAGATAAATTGGCTTGGCAATGACCTACTCTGTTCCCTTAATACTGCGATAGGCCGTGAACTTTATTTTTCACGCGTTGTCACGTTTTCTCTCCGTGATAGACGTAACAATCAGTTAGAATCGGGATAATTGAATATTTCCATTTCTATAGTTTAAATTCAATTATCCTCTTTAAGTGCCAAAACGTACGGGAGTGAAAGCCGCCTTTAAGGGACCATCTACCTGTGAACGGCCTGAAAGTTGGATTTCTTGAATTTGTTTAAAACATTCCTGTACGTCTAATGAATTACGTTTTAATGAATTGTTTATTGATTTCATTTCGCTCACCAAAAAGCCGTGTTTGAAAATTCTATGTTGCTGGCGCGGTTGATTGTTACTCTCCGGTTGCACCAAAATTAATTTTTTTTAGTTATTTTATGTTGTATGCACAACTACGCAACCCTACTGTTACGGATGCATCCGTCGAACCAAATTTTTCGGCTCTCGAATTTACACTTGGCGACAAGAAGGCGCCTTCATAATATTATTTTAAATGCATAGAACGTTAGAGTTTTCTTCTTTCCTTAAAATCGTCGCAAGTCGCCTGCCACGGACTCCTCCTACATAGATATCTCGAGTGCCCTAGGAGCCCCCGTCCTACGATATTCTCTCACTCACTTACTCTCACATCCTCTCCCTCTCTCTAACCTATCCACAGAGCCGTGCACTATACTAACCTACCATCCCGATGCATTCCTGCTGCAGTTACGTTATTTTCCCTAATCCTTCTCTGTATGGCCACAGCATCTTCCAACTACCAAATTTTGGTCCTTATCGCAACCTCCCCTACACCGAGAGACCTATATAAGACGAGGTTTTCAGGACCTCGTGGGTTCTTCCTAGTTAGACTTTCAAGCAGTACATAGCGATATTGAATTATTTCCTTTTGAAGCATAAATTTCAACCATAGAAGAGTACGCGTTTTCTTACGGCAGTTTTAAACTCGTTCAGTCTTGAATTTCCCCCGTAATACTCAGGTGTTAGAGTCAACTCGAAGCTTAGGCTGTTGATTATAACGTACAAAGGAGATCGTAAATCGTCACTGCCCAAGGGTAAACCTCGACTCACTAAGTACGGTTATATTATATTATTTCATTTCTCTGTATTCTATTACACAGAACACTAAACAAGTACTGTAAATTGACCAAAGACTTTTATTGTAAACTCTTGTTGATTTTAGAATATACCAAAGAATATTTTAAATTCTAATTTGATTCCAACATTATTTGAAATTAGAATAATACCTTTCCTCACGAATATATATAAGAATAGAAGTACTGAGTAACGTCTCACAATAATTCACTCTTACCGCTCAGAGTGAAACAAAATATAAGTTACGGGTATTTAGTTCTGTTTACGTAAATTGTTACCGACCGAAAGTCCACGTCGCCGAGACCAGCGGATTCTAGTTCGTTATTCCTACTTCTTCTATCCTAGAGTCACTTAGATAATATCCTTGATCGACGCAAAGGCCACGTCGCCGAGGGTGCTCCGACAAGCTCATTATCGCACCTTTTCACGCATTGACGTGCAATAAATCTTCATTGTTCGATTTATTTCTACCGCGTTCAAACAAACTGGCCCGGCTCGTAACACTACTATTGAGTGTTTAACGCTGACATCCGAATTTCATGTGTGGCAACCAAGTTAGCTGACAGGTCCGTGCCCTCGTTTGACACAAACGAGAATGCTGACCAATTCCAAGATTATGAAATAGCAACCTAATTGAACAGCGACCCTGGTGCCCCACCGACACAGTTAACCAGCAGAGTTTGGGAAATCTCATAAAAAATAAAAAAAGCATTAAAAATGCAAATACATGGGCCAAGTACAAGTACGAGTATGTCTATAAAAATTCAAGAGACATGGGTTAGTCTCGCGTACTTGTACTTGGGTCGAGACAAGACCTTGTCTCTTGATAAAAACACTGGATCCTATATTGCGGATGAATTCGAGCAAGTATCTTTAAGCACAATGTGTGCAACGGTATTAAGTCAAAGGACGCCCCGTAACCACGTTCCAATATTATATATCTTCAAGGGAGTAGTTAGCTCTGGAGCAAACTCTCGGGAACGCGAGCGGTAGTAAGACGCTCATATTGTTCAAAGTCCGGTGTAACATATTGTTACGAATCGTGTGCAAACGCGACCGCAAAATAGGCATATTTAAGAAGAAATGTTTATTGCTAAAATACAGGGAGCACAACCATTCCTTCTGAGAACTCGAATACAACAACTCATATTTATAATTTGAATCTCGGCGCCCGGCAACTAACAACTGCCTATCGGCAATGCCGGACGCCAAGAAGGCAATGAAATACATAGACATTCGTAACAATATTTATAGATAAATATAATTCCTTCACTGTCTTGTACGCGGGGTTTTAACTCCAAATTGGCAAAGATCCGTACTATATCTCTGACAACATCTTGCACGAGTCTATCCTGTCCGGAGCGGTATCTCAGAAATCGCACCAACCAACCCGGCCGAACAACATTTAAATAGGAAAGATTGTCGCGATTGTTTGCACCAGAATTAATCTGTTATTGAAAATTGGGTAAATGGCTGACAATTACATTTCGAAGTATGAAAAGGAATACGCGGTCAATTTTGTGATAATAAAGTATGATATTGTTATTTTATAAATAAGGTTTTCACAGGAACGATAGTCAGTAGGATGTGGAATATCCTGTTCAAATTTTCGAGCAATTCGTCGTATAGTTCTTGAGATTTTTGACGCGGCGAGTGAAAAAATTGTTACTAGGCAGGATTAAAAATTTGTTCACTCAGCGTGGCGGGTCTAAAATCTCAAAAACTACACGACGTATAAACACATTCCGTGAACAAGCGCCAGCGGTGCCGAATAGGCCCGCGCCGGCATACAGTACTCCCGCTGAACGTCGCCGTGCCGAACAGTACCGAAGAGCTGTTAGGAAAGCCGCTGCGAGACTCTCGCAGAATTACACCCGCCGAAAAATTAAGACTCCCTCTCCTCCTCCCGAGAACCCCGTCCTTCCTCCTCCTTCACCTCCTCTGCTTGAAGAACCCTCATACTACTTCATTCTTCCTGAAGTTTATCCCCTCCGCCTTCCACATGGTCCCATTAATCCCAAAAAAATCCTAAACGAAATATCCTACGTTTTTCCCGGCGATATAGAGATAACACACACTACCCTTTTTCCAGCCCCACAACGATTCCTCGTCGCCAAAAACCGCGATAAGCTTCGAAACTGCACAAGAATTTAAGAAATCAAATAGTGTTTAATAACTCAGTTTCATAAGAATCAATTGGTGATAACCTTAGTTCTTAAGCATCTATAATCCGTGTTAACTACAATTTCAGTATATTATGATTTTACCAGATTCAAAAATTTTCAAATTAATTAATTATAACGGATATTCATAATCCCTTCCCTCGGCAACAAGCACAAGCGGTTTCGCCTGTAGCTAAAGTAGAGTTTCTCACTGACCGAAAAAGCAACCGACGCGACGGGGTGATTATCATTTCCGAGGCGACAAGATTTAACGCTTGATTCCGATAGTATGCTTGATTAGAAACACAAAATTCCTTAGCCAAATGTCGAGATTTTTGTTAGTTTACGAGATATAAGGACTTAAAGTTTCGAAAATGACAGGTTAGGGCACCCACCATTCGTGCTCACGGCACTGATTCTCGCTGACTTTGTTCGTACTTTTCACTGCACGGTAATCACACTGACACGCAGAAACACACACTATCGCACCCACATTCACAAACCTTACTACCGCGACCCGTATATGCACCCGTACATGTATATGCAGTATATATAATATATAGTATATACTTATTCTGCATTAAGTTTATATTTCGTTACGTGGTTGATTGACTACGACGAACTGGAATTAAATGATACGTCAAACTTACAAGAATCGAAAAGTTACCGTATATACGCATATGCGCATATGCTTGCTTGAGGAAGGTCACATATGCGTGTGGTTGCTTTACGAAAATTTGTATATGTATATGCTCGCTTTAGGAAGGTTCACATATACGTATGCTTGCTTTAGGAAAGTGTACATACATGTATGCTTGCTTTAGGAAGGTTCACATCACGTATGGTTACTTTATGAAGATTTGCATACATGTATGCTTGCTTTATGAAGGTTCATACACACGAAAAGTACGATTAAAGCTAGCGAGTATCAGTGCCGCGACCACGAATGGCGGCCGCCCTAACTTGTAATTTTGAAAAGCTCAAGTCCTTATATCTCGAAAACTAACGAAAATCTCGACTTTTGGCTCAGGAACTTTGTGTTTCTAATCAAAAATTCTAACAGAATCAAGCGTTAAATCTTGTCGCCTCGGAAATGATAATAGGTGTAATACGAATAAGATCATCTTATTGGTGAATAATAGTGAGTGGTAAAGTGGTTCGTCCATTGATCTGTTCTATTCCCTTAATATTACGATAGGCTGTGAACTTAACTTTTTCATGTGTTGTCGCGTTTTCCTTCCGCGGATTACGTAACAATAGAAAGAAACAAGAAAGAGTAGAAATGGGAGGAAGGGAGGAGGCATTTTTTGGAGAGCAGAGGGGTGGGATGCGAGGGAGGTGCATAGGAGGAGGGGGAGGGGCAAATCTAATACAAAGAGATAGCAGAAAAAGATAGAAAGAGACAAGAGTAAAAGAGGTGGGAGAGAATCGGGGATTCGGGATATTGTAGGTGGTATAAGGAGGTATGGGAGGAGGGTGTGACAAGGAATTCGAAGAAGAGGTGGCGAGAGAGCAGGTGAAAGAGGACAGCGAGATTTAGGTTAGCGAATGAAATAAGGGAAGCGACATATTGGGAGGAAGAGGATCAGAGAGTATGTAGGGTGTGCGGAGGAGGAGAGGAAACATGGGAACATGTGTGGGAGAGATGCGGGAGGGACAAAGGGACGGAAAGAAGGATGGCAGGCCAGGGTAAAAGAAATATGGAACGGGGAGGAGGAGGAGGAAGCGTAGATGAGGGAGGAATGAGGGAGGAAGCGTAGAGGAAGAAATGAAAGGAGGAAGAGGAGGAATGAATGCAGGAGGGGAGAGAGAGAGAATAAATGGAAAGAAGTTTGAGTAACTGGATGTGGAATGAATGGGAAACGGAGGTCGGGGAAGAAGGAGTATGTGTAAGGAATAGAAATAAGGAAGAGGAGAGCGAGGGAATAACGAGAAACCGAACGGGCTGGTGTAAGAAAGAAAGAAGGGGAAAGAGAACGGAGAAGACAGGCCTAGAATTAAGTTAGGGATAAGATAGGTTAAGGTAGTAGTAAGTTAGGGATAGGATAGGTTAAGGTAGTAGTAAGTTAGGAATAAGGGGGATTGTAACCCCAAGGGGAACCAATAAACATTACATACGTAGAAGAACTTATCCAGGGCACTCAAAAAAAACAGTGTACGTTCTATTTTTATTGTAAAAAATAAAATTAAGTGAAATAAAAAACACAAAATACATTTTCTTTTTCCTATAAGCTACAATCAATAATATATCCATTATATAACAATAAATCAACATAAATCCTGGTGTAACATTAAAACAATCGATCTAATTAAGTTTTTATTAAAAAACCTTTTGTTTATGACATTCAATTTTAAATCATTTTTATCTAAAACATTTTTTCGTATCTTAAGTAACCGTATTAAATAATCGTGAAACAGTCGATTTTACCGAATCAATTCCATATCTTGTATTTTATAATTTTTCTTGGAAAACAAGGGTCTATATTATAACAGTAAATTACAGATACAGGGTGTCCCGTATCTGATCGATTTCCATGAAATGAGGGGTAGCTGGGGTGATTCTGAACAACTTTACTTAGCAATAATGTTGTAAGCGCCCTGGATTTTGAATTATTAACGAAACGGCTAGGCCAATCCGAGCGCGTATCGAGCGCGCGCTCGAAACGAGAGTGTGGTCTCTGACACGCTCCGCCGCGAGCGTGAACAAGTAGATCGCGTGGGTATCGAGAAAAGCATACGGCAAATATCACATATCGTCTTCAAATAAACTAATAGTGGTTGAATAACTGTGTTTAATACCGTCACTCGTAATTCGAGAGGTATGAAAAGTTGTAGTATTTGGGGAAAAAATGGTTTCCTTAAGAGCACGTTTTCAGGCGGATAAATTATGGTTTAACATAAACGATGTGAATAACTAACGTTAGAAGAATCTTGTTAAACTCACCCTTTCGTCCACGAATCAACCTGCCCCCGACGGAAGTAGGTCGTTGGCAGTAGGTCACAGTGCCGATTTTGTCCTTCGTAAGAATCTCGAGAACCTCAACAGCTGATTTTACGGCCGGGTCGGTGAACTCACTTGAAACTGACACACACAGTAGGAACGGCACTTGTCTAATTTATGGCAGGGCGCACGGCTAATCGCAGGTACGCGGACACCTCCGAGAGTCGAGCGGCGATCGGCGATCGGGTCACTTTATCGAACGTGCATTTCACTGCGCGAGCACTTTCACCGATAACTCCGAATAAAACAATTATGTAGAGGAACGTAATTAAACCTACGTTAGAGATATTGATGGCCCTGAAAAGGGCCGATTGTTATTGCCAAAATTGCCAAGGTCGGCTCGACGTGCCTTCCTCGCGCTTGCATGCACGTTTCGGAGCAGTGACGGACGTTGCGCTGCACTTCTCCCAATGTTTCTCGATTAAGAAACGTAGAAAATATCCTGTAATACTCCGCTTTAGTTCGTTGCTGTATGGTACCCGTTCGGTTTGAAAAACGATTCTGCCAGCCCTAGCGTTTCTTGAGTCTTGCTTAGAAGGACGTTCGTTAGGGAAGGGATATTTTTACAATAGTACAACGGAGTGGCTCGCACATTTGGAGTCACCGTTCATTCAGCAAAAAAATACCCGCGCGCTCGGGGTGGCCGCACGGTCTTCGTCACTACGAACGCGCTAGCGAAGACGCAGGGCAAGGAGTGCCATAAATTTCACTATTGTCCATACCGTGTCGTAAAGAGAAAGTGTGGCTATTTTACGAAATACGTGCATCGGCCAAAAACTGCATCGACAGCGTACACGCAACATAAACCTTTAATATTTTCTTACGATTCTTTCCGCGAAGATGGAACAGTACACACAACTTGGAAAATGATCAGTTTAATATTGTATTGTGTTAGCGAAGACACTGTTTGATACGCATTTCGAGACAGACATCGTTATGTCTATCAACATTTTGGTCGTCTGGAACGGATCCCCCTGATCGGGCCCATGTACCGCGGCACGCTTTGCTGCTCGCGTTCCTGTAAACAGTCGGTTGCCGCGCGCGTGCGATAATCATAATAAGATCGAAATCAGAGATTCTTAGGGAGCCGACTGTTTAAGCATTTTGACATGCCGCAAACAGTGTCTTCGCTTGTACTTTTATTCACGCTATGCACTCGACACCAAACATCCCACAACATTAATTTTATAATATTCCAAATGACACGGGCAAGCGTTAATGCGTCGCAAACAGTGTCTTCGCTAACACAATACAATATTAAATTGATCATTTTCCAAGTTGTGTGTACTGTTACATCTTCGCGGAAAGAATCGTAAGACATATTAAAGGATTATGTTGCGTGTACGCTGTCGATGCAGTTTTAAGACGATGCACGTATTTCGTAAAATAGCCACACTTTCTCTTTATGACGCGGTATGGACAATAGTGAAATTTATGGCACTCCTTGCCCTGCGTCTTCGCTAGCGCGTTCGTAGTGGCGAAGACCATGCGGCCACCTCGAGCGCGCGGGTATTTTTTTTGCTGAATGAACGGTGACTCCAAATGTGCGAGCCACTCCGTTGTACTATTGTAAAAATATCCCTTCCCTAACGAACGTCCTTCTAAGCAAGACTCAAGAAACGCTAGGGCCGGCAGAATCGTTTTTCAAACCGAACGAGTACCATACAGCAACGAACTAAAGCGGAGTATTACAGGATATTTGTTACGATTCTTAATCGAGAAACATTGGAAGAAGTGCAGCGCAACGTCCGTCAGTGCTCCGAGACGTGCATGCAAGCGCGAGAAGGGCACGTCGAGCCGATCTTGGCAATTTTGGCAATAACAATCGGCCCTTTTCAGGGCCATCAATATCTCTAACGGAGGTTCAATTACGTTCCTCTACATAATTGTTTTATTCGAAGTTATCGGTGAAAGTGCTCGCGCAGTGAAATGCACGTTCGGTAAAGTGACCCGATCGCCGATCGCCGCTCGACTCTTGGGGGTGTCCGCGTACCTGCGATTAGCCGTGCGCCCTGCCATAAATTAGACAAGTACCGTTCCTACTGTGTGTGTCAGTTTCAAGTAAGTTCACCGACCCGGCCGTAAAATCAGCTGTTGAGGTTCTCGAGATTCTTACGAAGGACAAAATCGGCACTGTGACCTACTGCCAACGACCTACTTCCGTCGAGGGCAGGTTGATTCGTGGACGAAAGGGTGAGTTTAACAAGATTCTTCTAACGTTAGTTATTCACATCGTTTATGTTAAACCATAATTTATCCACCTGATAACGTGCTCTTAAGGAAACCATTTTTTCCACAAATACTACAACTTTTCATACCTCTCGAATTACGAGTGACGGTATTAAACACAGTTATTCAACCACTATTAGTTTATTTGAAGACGATATGTGATATTTGCCGTATGCTTTTCTCGATACCCACGCGATCTACTTGTTCACGCTCGCGGCGGAGCGTGTCAGAGACCACACTCTCGTTTCGAGCGCGCGCTCGATACGCGCTCGGATTGGCCTAGCCGTTTCGTTAATAATTCAAAATCCAGGGCGCTTACAACATTATTGCTAAGTAAAGTTGTTCAGAATCACCCCAGCTACCCCTCATTTCATGGAAATCGATCAGATACGGGACACCCTGTATAATCAATTTCGTGGACATTAAAAAAATAAATAAATTAAAAAGTATAGTTGTTGAATTAAATATAAAATCTACAATATTTCAGTCTTCTATCATTTTTCAACCCTCTTGCGGCACGGGAAGGAGGTGAGTTGCCATGACCAAATTTGGCGCAGATTAATTTTAGATGGTAATAGAAAAAATGGGGGGGTTCTGCATGAAAAGCATTAATGTTAAAAAACAAGTACCATCCTAATACTAGTGTATACTTTGTATCTACGTACTTTGTTAGAAAGTAATTAGCCGGGTATATACAGTTAGCTGAATAAAAATATTTATGGCGTTCAATTCGTGCTCGTATGCATTCGTGGAGGGCGGACTCAATAACTAGATCAGGTATTCGAATCGGGGTGATTTCCAAGGCTACCATATAATTGTCTCATTTATTCTCCGCGAAAAATCTCACGTATCGCGGGTAACTAATGTAAGTAGGTACATATGTACGTATATGGTCGATTCCACGTCAAATCGCACAGCTAAATTCTTCGAAATTCTGATTTTGAGATATGTTATAGAGGGAGGTGAGACAAGCCACCCGAATTTTTTTTTTATTTTTTATTTTGACTTTCGAGGAGTTATGAGACTTTGAAAAATTGGGACACTTTTCCTTCAAACATTTCTAGGCACGGTCTGGTTTGCCGTAAAATAATTTGTTTTTTTAAGTTCGATTCACAAAAGATTGTAGTTTAACGAGAATTTTCAACCCATTTCAAAAGGTTTATTTTTCAACGCATAATTCATAAAAATAAAAAATAATCGTTAATTTGACTGTCTGGGCCCTCACCGAAAATTATGAAAAAATATATCCTTGTAGCGCGTTTCGAGACGAACAGTTTGCAAAAAAAGGCAGCCCCGTGCACGCAATAACTCCGGAGTAATTGAAGAAAAAGTGTAATCGCCTCGGAATTACTGATTTTGCCAGCAAGAACGCTGAATTGGGAGGTGGGGGTCGTTACGCAGGGCCGCGGCACCTAAGAGATACGCGTTAAAACATTAAAACTGATTTTTATCGGGAATAATCGTTGGTGCTCGCGACTATTACGCATACCACCGTGTGTATGCATCATCAAGGCACCCTCGTGAATTTTTTGAGAATTTTCGGGAATGGTCTTCATGTGTTTTTAAGTGATTGAGAACACGTAATGTCAACACGACTCGTCATCGCGTCATCAGGCAGTTATGTGGGATATCGCGTATCTCTTAGGTGCCGCGGCCCTGCGTAACGACCCCCACCTCCCAATTCAGCGTTCTTGCTGGCAAAATCAGTAATTCCGAGGCGGTTACACTTTTTCTTGAATTACTCCGAAGTTACTGCGTGTTTGGGGCTGCCTTTTTTTGCAAACTGTTCGTGTCGAAACGCGCTACAAGGATATATTTTTTCATAATTTTCGGTGAGGGCCCAGACAGTCAAATTAACGATTATTTTTTATTTTTATGAATTATGCGTTGAAAAATAAACTGTTTGAAATGGGTTGAAAATTCTCGTTAAACTACAATATTTTGTGAATCGAACTTAAAAAAACAAATTATTCTACGGCAAACCAGACCGTGCCTAGAAATGTTTGAAGGAAAAGTGTCCCAATTTTTCAAAGTCTCATAACTCCTCGAAAGTCAAAATAAAAAATAAAAAAAAAATTCGGGTGGCTTGTCTCACCTCCCTCTATAACATATCTCAAAATCAGAATTTCGAAGAATTTAGCTGTGCGATTTGACGTGGAATCGACCATATACATTACGTAGGATCATCGCGGTATGCTCAGCGTTCGTGTTAACCACGGCTGTTTTGTAGTTTAATATAACCACCTGACGTGTCACGATCACTTTGCCGTGGCAAGCGTTTACCTAACTCACCGCAGTTGCGAGCATAGATCATATCGTTAATGCCGTGTTTCCTAAACTCTATTGGTCGCGTTTCTCACTTCCGCGGGAGAACGTCACGACGCTTCGACGCTTCGACTCTTCGCCAACTACCCAACTTGTCGCAATGCGGCGGATCGAGTGTCCAGGTATTTTGGCGTGTTCTCGTCGGAGTGCCCAACTACCCTTTAATTGATTGGCGACCCGTCAATAGATTTTCTAGTCCCCTGGTAGAGGAGAATCAAGGGTGCTACACCGTTTTTGAGCCTCTTGGGAGAGGTGCCAGAAAAACAGCGAGCCAAGGGGTTGCAGGATTTCTTTTAATTTTGTGAATTTTGGCAGCACAAGTTTTGCAGATCTTGGAATCTAGTACCGAGACGTTCGTTATTTTTTCTATGGATGTCGCTCTCGTAGCCTTTCGCAAAAGATAAAATTTAATCTTTTTGAAACCTCTCTATAAGAGAAGGATCACACATTTTTGAACATTTATAAGTACGATATCGTATCGTACAGAATATCAAAATAACAACCCAAAGGAGTTCAACTTTCAAGATTACGTTTTGGAAGGAGAATCGCCGATATTATAAAAAACAAAAAAGCATCAAAAATGCAATTACATGGGCCAATTACAAGTACCAGTATGTCTATAAAAATTAAAGAGACAAGATCTAGTCTCGCGTACTTGTACTTGGCCCGAGACATGACCTTGTCTCTTGAATTTTTATAGACATACTGGTACTTGTACTCGGCCCATGTATTTGCATTTTTGATGCTTTTTTATTTTTCTATTTCACTACTTTCGTATAATTGATCTCATGAAAAAAAAATTAATAAAAAAATTTGTTTTATAAACAAAAAATTCAAATGTCGAGTGGCTCGGGCGGCCAGATGAGTGCTGCGAAAAGGTCGCTATTGTCTCGTGGGGCATTGGTAAATATTATTAATTGCGTTACAGAGAAGACAACGTTTCTTACGAAAAACTGCCATTTTTGAGATCTCATATCTCGTGATTGGCTGGGCCAATTTTTATCAAATCATGCACAAATTACTCATCTCGGCGCGGCCTGTCCGAAGGATATTGCACTTTTAAAAAAATTCATTTTTTAATACAGTTTGACCACCTTGAAAACCCCTGTTCATTCTTTTCGGAAAAGATACAAGGTCTAGTCTCGCGTACTTGTACTTGGCCCGAGACAAGACCTTGTCTCTTGATATGCATTATATCTCATCATCTCGTCCTCTAAATCACATGTAGTAGCAGTTATGATGCACGGTATTGTCACAAACTTTAAAGTATTATAATTTAAAAACAACTGACTATAGTATCTTGTTTCCGTCATGCTGATGACCTCATTACATTTTTTGTGCAGTAGAGTCAAGATGTATAAAAATCTGTGTTATCCTGTTTATAAAAGGTATGGATAAAGATAATATCAGTGTTTCGTCGAATTCTTCGTAGCGATCATATTGTTCTTATCCGAGATAGAGGAAAGGAAAAAAATACTTTGACGAGAGTTTGAGTAAAATTCGCAAACCCAAAAATAAGGTTAAAAGACGGCATCGACATGAATTGAGTCGAAGTCCATCGAGCGATAATCCGGGTGAAGTTAGCAGTGTTTATAAATCACGCCGATTGAGAAGCGGTGACCGGTTAGACGGACGTACAATCAGGTACAATGTTCTGCGAGACTTTCCGAACCGTGACTGTCACAGATCTGCATGTACTCGAAAATTGCGGACAAAAAACTTCAATCGTAGTCCGAGAAACTGCAGAAGTTTTAGTGCAAATTTCAAATGTGATATTGCTGGAGCTGAGATGTCGCATTCTCGAGATGAAACAAATGCAGATGGTTCGCTCGAGGATCGGTTGGAAAACGCCACCGTTCAGGTAACTGTAACTATCGATTTAGGTGATTTGACCTTAAATATGCCAGGTATCGATTCGTCCAACTGCTGACTGGAAAAGATGTTCACGATGCGCTGGTCGATACATGGACAGATATTTTTAAAAACGGTCTGTCGGGCGAATCGAGACATGAAATTTTGAAAAATACCTTGTAATGGGAAACTTTTCCCGCTGTCCAAGCTCTAAAACTTAATTTAGAAGTTAAGTCCCCGATGACCAAGTCAGCGTTAAGAAATGATACTTTTCAACCTGTGTTTCAGAAACAGACTTTTCACAATTTACGCAGTTGCTTCGGCTTTAATGCGTGTTTGTTAAAGGAGTTTCAGAGTTAATGCCGGAAATTATGTCTCTCATGAGCGATACGGCTAGAATTCTGGCTAACTTTTGTCATCCAATTTCGGTGAACTGGTCTATCATTTACTTCGTCAAATTCAAACAGAATGGTGAAAAATATTCCCTGGAAATTAACCGTTGACGATTGATTATTTGGTGAATTTATTCTTACAAGGCTGCAGAAAGCAAAAGCTATGAAAAACATTTGAAAGAGTTTGCAACAGTGCCCTTAAGTGAGTAACGTTGGCATCGCTAGTTTAGGAAACTATACCGATCCAGTTTTCAGAGCAGTCAGAAAATTCGTCAGTTTTAGAGCCACAAGCAAAACTCTAATTCGACCAAGAAATACTGAGTAAATCGACAATACGGTTAAAAAATTATTTAAACGCAAAGAAAGAATTCCATTCGATAAGAACGTTCCTGCATATGTATGTCAAAGTTTATTTTCATCGAGTTATGCAATTTTAATTATTGGGTAGCATTATCTTTATTATAATGGCATAAGTATTGTTGTGTTTTATTCGATATATTCCAATTCGATATTTGGTTGAACGGCTTTCTATCTACAGAAGCAAAACTAACTAAATTAAATAATAATTTCTATAATAGAGTCAGTTGTCATTAAATTAACTCGCGATATACTCGCTACGTATGTGATCCGCGCTCGCTCCGCTCTCGACTCGCTCTCGCGTTGCACCCACTATGTGTGTCGCAGCACTAATTGTAAGAGACTACGCGATACGGTGTATAACTGTGTCATCGCAAGTCACGTTGACACCACGTATTTGCAATCGGTTAAAACGGATGAAGGAACTCTTCGAAAATTTTGAAAAAATTCACAGGTGTAACTCGATGATGGATACACGCAGTCATTTGATTAATTGTTTTTCGCATCCACGCTTGTTGGGGTTATAAAATATTGAAACGGATCGTTCACGGGTAGGCGTTTTCCGCCGTCGCAGATTCTTAAGTCTAAAATTTGTCACAATACCGTGCATCATAAATGCTACTATATGTGATCCATTCGGACGAGATGGTTCAGATAATGACGATCGAACTTCACTTAAGGTAAGTTCGTTTGACCGTTCAATATTGTGTTAGAGAATCCCCGAAATATTTGAGGAAATAATTTGTTGGCGAGAGGCATTCTTTTATCCGAAGCTGAGACGACTCTTATTTATGGGCACGATGACCGATCACATTTATTATTGTTCGATCCAAGCTAGGGATGTGATTTTCTTTTGAGACTTTTTGGAAAAGTGCCAGGATAATGTCACGGGGTACTCGTCTTGTGAGGTAACAGAAAACGAGTTTGGCTGTGAGAATTATGTGACGAATATATCGGATAAGATGAGAGACGTAATATCTGAAAGCCCATCGTATTTCTATGGAGTTCAATCAATCTTTGTCACGAAACGATACGACCTCTTCACGAGATCAACACGTTCAACGCCACCCTTGATTAGACGTCCGCGCCCTTGTGGTTCCGTGTAAAAACTGAATAAGACAAACCACCTATGTGACAACACTGTGTTGTCATGGGGCTATGAGCGCGCTGTCGATCATGACAACGCCGTGTTGTCATTGGCATTGAACGTGTTAAGGGGGAATCACTATGTAAAGCGCTGTTTTGAAGGTGATTTTTAGGATGGAATAAAATTTAACCTACTCGAGTTTTCTTTCTGAAATTTGTTACACACGTTTATTCATCCTTCAAGAATATGCATAAATTAAAAAAAGAATTATTGTCATGTACTTTTGTACATTTGTTTGCGCTGGTGTGCAAACATATTCTTAATCTGTATAAGTATTGTGATGGTTGGTACCAGATTCAGCAAAAAAAAATTATTAGGCATAGCGGCGGCATGGCATGCTAAACTTTTATTATCCATTTATTCCATTTTTCTGACCACTCCACGAGTGGCCAAATTTATACAAAAAAAATTATTTCGACTCAATTCTGTTACAAACTTGAAGAACAGTCTACTGAATGTGGGTCATTCCGCGTCAAAAGCACTACTTTTTACACACATGGTCGAGAATTTTGATGAATTTTTCTGACCATGAAGTGTTCGCGGAGAAAAGAATTTGGGTAAAAAAAACTTCGAATTTTTGAAAACTTTTTGAGTTACAGCCTCTCAAACTTTTAGATAAGGTTATTTTAAAAAATTCACATCTCCCGAACTATTAACAATATCGCATTTCGACAAGTTTGGCTACATTCATAAAAGATCAAACTTTCAATAAAAAAATACATAATTGTTAGATCATGTTTATAAACATGAAAAAAGTTAATTTGCAAAAAAGAAATTGCTGTATCTGCGAAAACAGAGCAGCAAATTTTTTCGTTATTTTTTCACAACAAGTGCGAAGTCTTCTCTAAAGAATGACGCAAGAAACTCGATAGACGTTTTAAAACTTTTGGAGATATGATTTTTTATTCGCCAGCGCGCCCCTCAGACGTAGCCCTGCCAATTCAGTCAAATGGTAGTTTGAAGTGAAAAGTTGTGGTGAAATCTGAAGTTGTATAACAAAATTTTTCACGGCAAATATGACAAATCATCAAAAAACGCTAAAAAATTTTGTTTTTGGCTTATTACTTGAGAAGTGAGCGTTTTACGCAAAAGGTGGATCGATGTCAAAATAAAGATGAGAAAATTACCTACAATTCATGTTCTTATTATTTTTTGGTACGACATATAATTTTGCGGCAAAGGGGCCTTATAACTGGATAACAAAATTACGTGCTAATGTTGGCGGTAATGGAATGCACACAAATGCATAGGTAACTTTGATAAGCCATAACTTGGCGAAAATAAATCGTACGGACATCATCTTTTTTTAATTCACAGGGAAAGTCCATATTTCACAATGGTTGTCATGATAGTTACGAGAAAAATTTTGTGTACCCCGAAGAATGTGTGAAAGTATGCAATTTTTTGGAGACATAATACGTCTTTACCTTTGTTAGGACGGCGAGAGGGGGAGGCTAAATTCAAAATTTAACCGCAGTTCCTTAAAGAACCGAGTTCACCCTTTAAAATAAAAACAAAAGCTTTCAGATATGATCATTTTTCGCGCAGTTATGCTCATTTGAAGCCGGGAAACTTTTTGACGTAAATTTTTGTTGCGTTGATTTTGATACCCATTTATGACATATGGTTTTCCCGTAAAGGGGCGGTAAAACCATGTGTCGTACCAAAAAATAATAAGAACATGAATTGTAGGTAATTTTCTCATCTTTATTTTGATATCGATCCACCTTTTGCGTAAAACGCTCACTTCTCAAGTAATAAGCCAAAAACAAAATTTTTTAGCGTTTTTTGATGATTTGTCATATTTGCCGTGAAAAATTTTGTTATACAACTTCAGATTCGTGTTCAGCACCCCAAAAAACATAAAGTAAGCCAATAAAAACAATTACACTACAACTTTTCACTTCAAACTACCATTGGACTGAATTGGCAGGGCTGCGTCTGAGGGGCGCGCTGGCGAATAAAAAATCATATCTCCAAAAGTTTTAAAACGTCCATCGAATTTCTTGCGTCATTCTTTAGAGAAGACTTCGCACTTGTTGTAAAAAAATAACGAAAAAATTTGCCGCTCTGTTTTCGCAGATACAGCAATTTTTGTTTTCAAACTAACTTTTTTAATGTTTATAAACGTGATGTAACAATTATGTATTTTTGTATTGAAAGCTTGATCTTTTATGAATGTAGCCAAACTTGTCGGAATGCGATATTGTTAATAGTTCGGGAGATATGCATTTTTAAAAATAACTTTACCTAAAAGTTTGAGAGGCTGTAACTCAAAAAGTTTTCAAAAATTCGAAGTTTTTTTTTACCCAAATTTTTTTCTCCGCGAGCACTACATGGTCACAGAAATTCAACAAAATTCTCGACCATATGTGTAAAAAAAAGTTTTTTGACGCGAAATGACCCATGTGTGTGCCAAATCTCAGCTTAATCGGTCAATTGGTTATCGAGATATCATGGTCGCAGATTTGAAAAACATAGGTTCGAGAAAAACGCGTTTAGAGCTTTTAGCTATGTCTCACCCGCGCTACCCCAGCAGGGTAATTTTATGAATATCATTAAACGGTATGCGCTGTCGTATTCAGAAAGGTCTGTAGAATTATAAAATACATTTAAAAATAAATCAACTATTTTTAGATTTGTACATAGCGATACTCCCTTAAGAAAATGATTTTTCCCATTAGTTTACCCCACTAGTTTGTTCCAATAATTCATCCGATCGATATTTACCTTTCCCCGGGAACTTTTCGCAGGAGCGATGCCGCGAAGCTTTGATTTTCAGTTTCGCTTCCTTGTTCCGCCTGTTAATTGCAACACAATCGGAGCATCAAGGGTGCAAACATATCGAACAATGCCAGTGCGATTTCTACGAAGCACTATTGACATAACGGTAAGTTGTTCTAGCATGAGCCACGTCGGATATAGCCACTGCTACGTCAAACCATCGTTCCCTCGACGAGTAGTCTGTTTCGAGTGTTTGCTATTACTGGAACTCCTAATAGTCCGACTCGATATACCACTTTACTACTAATGGACACCAGGCCCAGCGGATCTTCGAGTTTTAACCAAAAGTTCAAAGTTTTAACAGCCTTGCTCCTATTCCACTAACGAGCCGTTCAAAGTACGACGGTTTAATAAATCCTTCGGTGTTGAGATTATTCCGCGCAGCGTATGGAACGCTTGGATAATCAAAGTTAGTATGTATTGCGCGAATATTATCTAAATCGAAGTCTTTACGGTGCGGTGTCTGTTTCCGGCGTACCGCCCGAGAGCGTATACGGGTTTACGTGGCGAGGTTCGTTAGTGAGTACAAAAAGTTTTCAACGATATCTTGATTTTCATGTCACGCGATCGGTGCGCGACCTAACGATAAATGTACTACACACGCCTAATGTCTTTCAATTTACTTTTTATTGCAGTATTCGTCGTTTTACACGAGCGGCCATCGCCCGCTTACTTATGAGGCTATTCAACAATATTTACACAACTGAAGAGCTCAGCCAAAGAACGAGACAAGCGCCAATTTTGGAAAATTGCTTTTTTCACGCAAACATGTAGAAATGGGCACAATTTAATGTATTCGATATACTCGTGGAACAACGTGACACGTGTCAGTTCTATCATCTATAAGGTACATTGATTACGAGGAGACGAGTGGAACAACGAGCTACGTGCGAAGTTTAACCAAAACGTTTAGAAAACGGGACGTAGACTATAAACACCTCTCCTGTAAAATACGCGCAGTGGCACCTGTCTCGTCGTCAGACGACCCCTTCAACTGTAAAGCGCAGTTTTGGTGGTGATTTTTACGATGGAATAAATTTTAAACTGTTCGAGTTTTCTTACTGGAATCTGTTACACATGTGTTACATATTGTTGTTAAACATATTTGTTCATCCTTCAAGAATATGTACCAATTAAAAAAAAAGGAAAACGAATTCTTTATCGTGTACTTTTGGATGTTTGTTTGCAACAGTGCGCGGAAAACGCCTTCAATTTGCGACCAGTGTTGCGGACGGTGTATGAATTAAAAAAAGAAAATCAAATAGATTCTAAATCTATATGAGTTTTGCGATGGTTGGTGCCAGATTCAACAAAAAAAAAGATTTTACAAAACGGCTGCATGCTAAACTTTTATTATCAGTTTTCCCATTTTTGTAACCATTCTATGAGTTATATATACTTATATATATTGTTACGAATGTCTACGAACATCTACGAATGTCATTGCCTTCTTGGCGTTCGGCATTGCCGGGCGCCGAGATTCAAATTGTAAATATGTCAATAGTTGTATTCAAGCTCTGACTACAAACGGATGTGTTCTTAATGTTCGACTAGAAACGTTATTTCTACAAATATGCCCAATTTACGTTTACGGTCCCGCACGATTCGTAACAATATTTACAAATTATATATTTCTATATTTATAAATAATGGTTTCGCCTTAAGGGGAATCCTGAGTGCCCTAATGTTTTTAAACGGGCGTTACGTCTGTGGCTTCAGAAGCGAGGAAAATGCTGTAAAATAAGCATTTCCTGGGGAGGAGAACCCGGTATGAATAAAAGAAGATTTCGTTCTACGCAAGGTCTCAAATGAAAGATAAAAGTCCAAACGAAGTAGACCTGGTCCGATTTCGACTCGACGTCCAGAATTGGACAAACTGCTGAAAATCGTGTGACGGCCACCTGCTGGCGGCCATTTGGAAATCTCATCGTGATCGAAAAGTTCAAATTTGCGATGAAATTGTGTTACTTTAGAGTGATTGATCTCTGATTTGGTGACCAGGCACACTTCCTTTGGATTTTTATCTTTCATTTGAGACCTTGTGTAGAGCGAGACGTTGTTTTATTCATACCGTATTTTCCTCCCCAGGAAACGCTTATTTTTCAGCAATCGACGTTTCGACGTCACTGACGTAACGCCGGTTTAAAAACATTAGGGCACTCCGTATTCCCCTTAATTCTGCAACGAACGTTGAAAAACAACAGTCTACTGTAGACAACAGTAGACAACAGTCTACTGAAGGTGTATGCCAAATCTTAGCTCAATCGGCTAATTGGTTATTGAAATATCGTGATCGCAGATTTGAAAAATATAGTATCGAGAACGACTCGTGGAAATCATAGCTGCGTCTCGACCGCCCTCGCCGAGCGTACTCCTTATAATTTCTATAACTCGGGTAACTCTATGAGTATCATTAAACGATTTTAACAGACGTACTGAGAAAGGTATATAGCATAGTAAAATAAAATACGAAATATAAAGATTCTTTCAAAATTTCTATACAACAATACGTCCTTAATCCTTCGATTGGCATACTCTGTTTTCTAGGATGATTTAAAAATTTCTTTAATTTATACTTGTATTTTAGTAAAGAGCTATTGATTTTAATCGATATTTACGTATCATCGGGTCGTTCTTATGTTTATCGCAGAGCTGGTAAACGTAACAAAAGTTGTGCACATTTTAGTTTGTTAACGATTTACACGGATCTACGTATCAAACATTAAAAAGAAATGTATTATTTTTCATTTTGATTTACACGGTTTTCTGAGAAATCTATCTTCAATGCAAATCAGAAGATAGATTACTCTCATTTTGCCACCAAAAATCCCACTACATCCTTGAGCACAGCCAGCGAAGTGCGATCTGAAAATGATCGACAATCGCGAGATGAAAGCTAGAGGAATATTGGAGGAGCTAGCCAAAACACTCGTTCTATCGCGAATCGCGTGTATGGTTTTTTCCTTGATCCTTGCCGCGCACGATTCCCTCGCTCCGTTCTTTCGGCACACCGCACGTTCGTTTGTTGCTGCCAGTCCGCTCATTCCGCCATCTACACATCAGCAAAAATGAGCGTGCTCGCTTTCGCTCTGTTCTGTTTGCTATCCCTGGTTTATCGACAATTTTGTATTTTAATCCCAAGCCAAATATCGTTGAGAAACGCTATCGTTGAAACGGGAGACAGAATAGAGATACGGAAAAGATACAAGGTCTAGTCTTGCGTGCTTGTACTTAGCCCGAGACAAGACCTTGTTTCTTGACCCAGCTACTGCGCCTTTGTCGGATAAGCGTAAGGGTGTGCATTTTTTACTATTTTTATGGCGGCAATGTTAATTTTCTATTTTAACGGATAGCTTCGTTCACCTCTAACGGGTTCGCGTAATTTTGAGTAAAATTTGACCGCTATTATTGATTACCTTGTTTGTTATCGTTTTCTATTCAGATAGTGGGAATAGGTACTAGTGGGAATACTACATTTCTATATATTTTACACGAAAGAAATCCCCGAAAACGTACGAGTCCTGATAAAAATTGGTAGAATTCAATATCCGTTACCCGCAAGTATTAACGCTTTGTTTCACGACAATCGCCATTTCTTTTCGGTCAAATCGTTCGAATTAGCCGAATATACTTTCCATGACGGGAGAGTGGAGGATCCATCCTTTAAAATTAACGTTCGCTGGAAACAGCAATACTTTCCCGACGGTACACGGGGTAATTGGATTAGACCGGTGCACTTCTATATCGCGTTATCAAATTGTCCGAACGGAGTGGTAAAAGTTTTCCAAGTTCGACAAGGGGTACTGAAATTATCCTTTAAAATGAATAATGCTTCTTTACGTACATGCAGCACGTGTGATTTATCACTATTATTCGAATATACATACATACGATATAATCGTTACCCGTTGCAATCGTTAATAGTCTTATCCATTAGCGAGTTAGATTTAGTGGCATGCAGGCAATTACGTTAGCCAATTGAAAACGGTTTCAAAGAAAATTCAGAGGTCGTGGGATTTTCGATCGGAATACCAAACTATAGGAATTTTGATTTTATTGAAAATATCCTGGTGTCGAAAAGATGACCAAAAATGTCCCGTTTTCACACGTTTTGTGCAAACGTTCTCAGAATGGCATGAAAGTTTGTACCTGCTCCCCGTGAACGCAAAGGGGGTACGTATGTACGTTTGGGCGTTCTCGGGTGTTCTCGGACGCCTTCGGGCGTCGCGCCGACGTCCTGTCGCGACGCAGCTGACAGTCGGTGGCTGGACGTCTCGACGCGCGGTTCGTACACGTGTGCCACACGGGACGCTCTTTAATTCGCGAATATAGCACTCCCTGTTCTCGACAACTCACATCCGGACTTATTTCGTTGACAGTTTCCTCGAATCATTGACTATTTTTTTGTTGTCTTCCGCGATTGCCGTCGATCATCGTTGAGTCGGAACTCGACGTCGCGTATAGCGGGTGCATTTAACGCACAGGGAAAACTTGCGGGTAATGCATAACAGCTGCTGTTTGTCATACGGTTCGTATCAAAATTATGTGGAGGAAAATGTACGGTGCGATTTGAAATGTGAGGGCGGCGCGCGCGGGGCGAGACGCTTTGGGTAGAGTGTTATCGGGTTATTGGTGGCGTCGGATATGGTGAAAGTGCGTTTGGAATAACGAGAGACGAAGGCGCAAAGAGCGACGCACCGGATTATCGGACTGAGATCTGGTTTTCTTCCGGAATACAGATCCTTGTGCCCGCAAAGATTTGCCAAATTATTATTATTCCAGTGAGCGTGAGTCGACAGTGCGAGGGTAGTCGGTATCGATGGCTCCGTTGTAGTTCGTTTGATTTGTGCTACATACCACGGAACGTCGGCTACTTTGCAATTATTCGATGATATTTATTGTAGTAAAAAAACGTGTCGTCGCAACGATCGTAATGGCAATATCGGGATGTATGAAGTCTGTACGTTTTTAAAAGTTTTCGTTTACTTACACGTGTGGGGGGTAGTGCGATCTCTATTCGTTATCGTTCGAATCTCGTGCAGGTGTCGAGCGTAATTACGATTTGCAAAAGTCGAAAAAGCACCTTGAGATTATTGATAAAATAACGCCAAACACGCATATCCACACACCTTACATTATTTACTATTATTCTGTCGATTAAAAAATTAATGCCTTCGCTCGTGCTGATTATTTCAACGCACGACACATTACGCAATTACACCTTTCAAAGTTGCAAAATATAACGTTCCCTTTTGTTATGCTTCTCGATTATATATATGCGTTCCAAGTGAACGCGTCGTTCTGTCTTTCGTCCGTTCGTTGAAAATACTTGCACCGTGTCAAACGGTGCGCCCTCGAGTACCCAGTTGCTATTTGTCACTACTCGAGCGTGTCGCTTCCTTCATCGCGATTGAACTTTAGACTTTCGGGTACATCGGTTTTCTTCGGTCCACTCGGCAGCCCCCACGCGTCATGAAGAGATGTTATGAATTATTCAGGGTGAGGTGGCGACGTTCGTCTTCCGGCAAAAAAGAATGAAATAGGAGCTTTCGATTATCATTGCGACTATCGCGCCGAAGGCTCTCATGTTTTTCTGGTTTCTTCCTTTTTCTCCGGCTAAGTACATCCATTTGTCAGTCGCTTCGATCTTCGTTGATACTCTTTGCTTTTTGCACGAAATTGTATTTGTTTCTGTAGATTGTATTTATCGCGATGTAAGTTTTACGTTTTTATATCGTTATTTCTGTATGTCTCCATATTTCCCATGTTCTATTACGTTTTGCATCTAATGTTCGTGACGACCGACATTAATTATTTCATTATCACTTTTTCCGATTCGGAGAAACTTGTCCCCAAATGTTATTTTTTTCTTCGATACGAACTCAAACAAATCGTGAAGGTATCGAAAATACTAAGAAGCAAAGAAATTTCGAGTGTTTCCTGATAACAAAATACTGACAAACATTTTGGCTTTCCTGTCAGCCCCGAAGCATCGGAACGTCTTTCTTTAAAGGAGCAGAGGGTCTTCCACCGTATATCCACGTAGATACGAGCATTTATTTTATCGAGTGACCGTGCAATGCCAACTTTGCGCAACTCTAATATCGTGTTGTTCGAGGACTGCCACTATCGTTGTATCATACAATTCGAAAAAGCTATCAACGCGATTTTATTCGTATTCCTCGGTTCGTTTTAAATTTAGAATTTCGTTTTCCATTCCTTGCGAAAGAACGTTTTAACGGGAACCCGTGTCGGCTTTGGTTGCAGCATCGTGCAAATACGCATTTCTCTTGGATCATTTTACGCGATCCTTTTCGAACGCCAGAATATCGTCTCTATCTCTGATATTTAATTCTAAACTCTTTCGGTCATCTCGTCATACAACCTAGCTTTGACGATATCAATTTTATACGAGTCGTTCTATGACCGTACCAAAATATTCTTCTTCGATGGTATACACCACCGTGTTTCTAATCAGAATCTCCGTCAAGCGTCTCCCTTCACTATATTATTCATATTTACTGACTCGGTAAATTTGTTATATTCAACATATCGCTCATTTGCTGCAACAACGTCATAACTAGAAAGTCATGGTTTTTCGGGAGATGCATTTGAATTTTCAATATCGTTGTAGTTTTTGGAATATATAACAGTTTGACTACCTCGAAAATCCCCATTTGTTCTTTCCGGAAAAGATACAAGATCTAGTCTCGCGTACTTGTACTTGGCCCGAGACAAGACCTTGTCTCTTGATATCGGAATAACAATATGGCATAATTTGGTCAAGTAACATCTGCTTACGACTTGAACGTGAACTAAGAACTTAAATGTATACTACGTAGTTTCCCCTAACTTCAGAACTACCCCTAGTTTCACTTATGACGTTCATGCCGCTAATATTAGTTTTGTAGTGCGACCTAAAAAAGCTCAGAAATGACACTCTACTAGTTAAAAGTACACTTCGTTATTATCGTCACTGTGGTATTAACTCCAAAATCATGATTTCCGAGTAATGACGTTGCAGCGAATGAGCGATATATACTCCAGCCAATTTTGCAAGTTCTCTTCTTCCCCGATTACGCTTATTCTTTTCCCTTTCCACGTTTTGTCGTGGATTTGGAGAAAGTAGGAAAACCTTTCTGCCCTCGTTTCAGCTACGTATTTCCAGACACTTCTACCAGAACTGTCTTACGTTAGTCATGAAATTCGACGTTTCGTTAGGATAACTTCCTTTACGCTCCAACTTTTTCCGTCCGTGTCGCCGTGATAATCTGCGAAAGGTCGATTTTATTGCCTCCGATATCGCCCCGCACCGTATTTGAGAGATAGCTAATGGAGTCCTCGGGATTGAACTCCGACTTTTTTGCTCCTAGATGTACGACGGGTAATCGCAAAGTTTCCGGACGATGGTGCTCCTTTTTCACAGTGTGTTAACGGAATTGTGAATTATAAAAAATTGTGCCGTTAAACGTTTAATATCCGATCGCGTATTAATCGGGCGATCGTGGTAACTCAATTAACGACGAGTGTATCCTCCCACGAGAGTGAAAATAATGAATAATTAGTAATAAAAAATGTACAGTAATGTCAGACATCTAAATACGTATACCTTAAAAAGACTTATATTAACGTGATCGTGTGCCGTTACTCAATTGTTTTATATGAATACATACGTAAGAATTTAAAAAACATTAAAAACAAAAATATATTTAACACCCTGACCTTGAGTTTTGCGCGTAAACTTGTAACAACTCTGACAAAAGGAACGATAGATACCTTTAAAGAATTTCTTATTCCATCATTTAATTAAAAAGAGTGCTATTTAAACTGATCGCGATATAACAGAGACGCTTGGTAAGCATATATACGTACTTTACCGAATGAAATGAGAAGTGAGTCATGGAAATGTGTACCCGGTGCTTCAAAAATAATCTTGACGAATAGTTCGAGGACGAATATAACTGAATTTAGTGAATTAACATTTCGGCGCGTTACCGTTGTTATCACACCTCCTCGTAAGTATTACTGTTACACCTCGCATGCGATTAATAGATATTATGTGATTCCCCTTTCCTTGCGAACAGTGGAAATTATAAAAAATCGTATTTTTAAAAAATGGCAAGGCCTGGGTAGAGGACAGACGATGATAACTCGAATGGACTACCTGTTTTCTCATTAATAAAAGTTACAACGGCACGCGTGTTTATAATAATAAAGTTTATACGTTAATCATCTTTCTCGGCAGCACCATAAATATTTGAGGAACCGATTAAGTAGAAATCCGTCTACAACCGCGTTTGAAATATTGGGAACGTGAACATTTTTGTAATGCTGAAATCGATCAATATTGCCGAGTACATTCCCCGACGCCGAAATCGATCAATATTGTCGGTTACATTTCGCAGTCCGCAATTAGCGAGTTAATAAATTACGAGCGGTAACTGATTATCTTTCGGATACGAAGCCAGCCGTATCTATAACTCGTAATACAAGACACGTGTACAAGTTTAATCGTTCTCTGATATTATCTTTGTGGTGATGGGGCTGCTATTTAGTTCTTACCGAATCATTCAATTACCGGTTTGGATGTTTTTCTGCAAAGGAGAAGTTATCGTGTCAACCTAATAGCGCACTTAACTAATATTCTCCTTGTCGTCCCGAGAAAAAAGATGTACATACTGCTGTACGCGTCAACAAAGTTCAATGTCATAGTTTTACGAAATGTCCATAATTAACCTTGGTTGAAGGAAACAATGGCTTTCAATTTCTTATCCTGTATTTTCATCCGCCAGAAAACCGCCGATTTAAAGGATACGCTCGAAATGGAATATTATTTTTAAGTTGTAAATCGCTTTGAAATCGCGATGATAACGGTGAACCGATTTTCCGCGAGAGAAATAATAATCTTCGGCCGGAGTAACGAGAATTTCAACGATCGCCTGTAATTAATCGCATCACCGCGCCGCACCGCGGCATTGCGTTACCGTCTCGTTTCTACCGGGACTCTGTAGGATTTCGCGCGATACAGCTTTGTCCTCGCAGAGAGAATACTTGAAATCGTCGTTTTAATTTTACCCCTTTATCTAAGTCTGTGCAGAATGCGATCTGGCATATAATCTCCCATTTTCAGTGGAAATTTCGAAACTTGGGTGTTTCGTGCCTGAGAGGAGTTCTTCCGCGAGTCGTGGGATAGGAGAAATAAATTTGTAATTGCGCGATATTCGTCCGAGGTACATGGAATACAAAATAGGACCGATTAAACGTTTTTTCGTCGGGACTATGTAATCGAAACTTGCGACTAACGCGATACCCCGGAGAATTTTTAGCGTAAGAGCGAAGAACGACTCATATAATAAAGGAGGAAAGTAGTATTAAGTCCAAAGCGAATCGTCCAAACGATGTGTACTCAACGCACTCATTATCCGATCATTCTCGTTCCTCCGTTTTCCGATTAAACATTTTCCATTTGTTCGTTCGTAATTTTAGTTGCAATTAGGTTGTTGGATGAATTTTCACGAGATATCAGCGCTTTAATGCGAAGCTATATGTATTGCGAAAGACACAAAATTACGAATAGCTATTTGCTTGGTAAATATTGTGTCGTTAGAGCCCACCCCCGAAACGATAATATTTTTATGCCTTGAACAGTTCATTCTAATAATAGAATTATTCGGCACACATGCTTTCCTTAAAACTATAAAGAAGAGAAACTTACAAAATTACGTAATTCAAGAAATTAAAGAAAATCAATGAGATATATTCGTGAGAAGCTCCGTTGCCGTGGTATTTTGCGTTAGCTATGATCGCGACATTTATCCACGGTTGTAAATATTACGAGCGTCGGATAATATTATCAAATTTGTGTAATAGACATCCCGAAGAGTCTACTTTACTGTAAGTAGAATCACTTTCGACATCATCCTCAATAACGCGATACTTATTTACCGTTTTTTGTTCACGAACGAGAACGTAATTTCGCGCTACGATCATTTTCGAGATAATAAAGTTATTCCGGGAACCAATATCAGATTTTCGTTTTCCGTTGCTAAGATCCTTAAAGCTTTCATATTCTCACTTTTATAGCGTCGGAACGCATTATCCCGCGTTCAAGACCAAATATTAGTTGCGATTCGCTACTTCTGCAATGATACGATAACAAGTAGATAATTAAATGAGAAACTATTGTGGTATAACTCATGCGTTACGCTTTTAATAAGTGAAAAATATTAACTCTTTGCACTTGGATGCCTCTCTGTGGGGACATCAGAGTTTATTAGTGACTACGAAAAATGGACTTATTCCACTGCGACTTTTTGGGGAATAGTTATCAAAATAATACGAAAAAATGTACGCCGATTTTACATCGAAAGAGAACTCGAGAAGTGCGTTCACGAGGAGCTGAGCGCTTCTCTACTCCAGTTGAAAAGAGCGATAAGGAGGATTTGGAGAACAAAGGGTGGTATGCAAGTACGATCCAAGTACGAAATTTGAACATGCAAATAAGTCGAAAATTGGAGAAAAAGTTTTTCAAAGGTGAATTCAATTCGTATCGAAGCGTCAAGCAGTTCATATAGGTCCCTGCACTAATAACTCGAAAAATCGGAAAAGTAATATCCTTTTGATAAATATAATTTTGTGATTTGGTAATTTACAGTTAGAAATTTCCAACTGTAAGACGACAAATACGACAAACCTTTAACTGTGAAACATGTACAAGCCAACCAGTAATCCATATTGAGGATTGCTTCAGGGTGTACCATACTATGGAAGATTATAAGAAATAAAATGTTGAATACTTCGTAGAAAATATGTCCCCCGATATCTATAAATTCATATAAATCAAACATCATTACAATACATTACTTGGTTCAAAAGTTATACTATATAATATAACGCGATACCCAGGTACACATTCTTGCAGCAAAGTGCCATCGAGTTGCTGGTAGCTAGTGCTCGGAAAGGCACCGACTGCAAAAGGTTAAAGTTGTTTTGCATTAAAAAGATATTTTCAGGATTATAGACGAAGAAACTCGGCTAGGTGGGCGGTACGGGTAATTCCGTGATAATGAGAATGTTTTCCATGAAATGGTTACTTGGCCCGACACAAGACCTTGTCTCTTGATGGAATAACATACATATTAATTGATGTAAATATAAATGCGTCTTATAACCGAAGAAGAAAGAATTTCGCGTCTCTCGAGTACCGAAAAATTTGACTATGATGACGAGCCTAGTCACTTTGACCGACACCGCGACGCATCGATAGTTCGGGTAGCCCCGGACGCTTGAACGCAATACACAAAAAATCAATAGATAACAGGTTTAAATATATATTTTCATGCACATAATAAACTTTGGGCCTCGTTTAACAATTATAATAAAACGATAGAAACTTCTATGGATCGTTTAAATAATAACGATACAAAAAGTAAGTCTTCAATTTTTGGCACTGAAAAAATGACGGGTAGCCCCGGACACCCTCGTTAGCGATGGCCAAAATTATTTTTGGCCACGTAAACGTTACGATAGCAATAAATATTTGTTGATCAAATGTTAATGAGAGCTGCGCGAACCCAATCTTTGCATTTATGGCATGGAATCCAGTCTTCCTCAAAGGCTTGCCCACAAACAACATATTCTATATTTTGCTCGTGATTCTGGGGGATTTGAATATTTTTTTGTTCGTTTCTAATCGTTTATTTCAGTGCATTTGAATCCGTTTTGAGCTATTTAGAGTGTAACCCTTTCAACGAAGGATGATTCTACGAGCGCGGTAATATTGTAATCAGTAATTGTAATATTCTAATTACCATACTGCGCTTTCCAAACCACAAAAGCTATTTTGTTTGCTAAATTTAAAACTTATAAAAGTGTCCGGGGCTACACGATTACTTGGGTCCTATGTTTTTACATCGGTCGAATTTAGATTATAAACGGAATCAAATAATAATTATTGTAATCGTGAAGTATACGTAATGGCCGATAATGTGATCAATAATTCAAGGAGGAATATGTACGTTTTGTGTGCAATAAAAACCTTTGAATTTTTATTTGAACAAAACTAATTGTAACTTGCATCCTGCTCGGCACTCTTGCCATTGTTAAATTCTATTTGTTCGTACGGTAGGATAAGCTGAAAAAACTCAACATTTTTTTTCAAGTTGTAATACCGCGGAAAAGTTGTTAATTGGAGAGAAAAGAAGGGGTTAAAAAACAAATAAAATCGGTTCATATCTTCCGGTCGCGCCGGAATACTGATTCTACCGGAGTAATTCCGGCAGTAATTCCGGTAGAATTACTGATGTGCTGCAAAAGTTTGCCGAAATTCGAAAAAATTTGTATTTTCACGACAATTTTTTATCTTTCTAATGGTCTAAAATAATTTGTTTTTAAAAATTCAACCTTGTATTCAAGAAAGAAAACCAAAAAAGAAATATGTAAGTTGTTAGTATATTTTTCCTTCAACTGTGATCTACCTTTGTTTGTAAATTTTTCATTAACTTTGAAGGCTGTCTGAAGTGGATCCGTACAGGAAGGCAGAAATGAATGGACCAGATTTATTATAGCACACTCAATTACTATTTTAGTGTAAGAAATAATATTCCATTTTGCGTTACAAAAATCTCTTAGAGAGCACGTGGTAAGGAGGCGGGCATCGCACATGGCGCAACAGAACAAAACATAAGCAAGATTAGTAGATTCACACCACGCATAATAACGATAGTTCTCACTCGCCATCTGGCGGTGGGACTCTCTGGTCAAGTATTGAGCGCGTATGAATCGCATAGCTCAACAAAGGCAATTGGCGACCAAAAGATGTTGATGACTTAAGGGAATCAGTAGTGCTACAATGTTTTTTCGTAACGACTTTACTTCTGTACTATGCCTGAGAGAGAGAACCGAAGAATTCCGTTATGAAAAGCGAGAGAAGAGAGAAAAATTAAGCAAATCCTGGTGAAGAAGAGTCAGCTAAAGGATGCAACGTGCTACGGTGTACAAGGTGTCAATCATAAGAGGAAAGTCCAAAATGTGTCCGAAACTATCGATCTCGGCCGAACAACGTCCAGAATTGGAGAAATAGCTCAGAACTGTGCGACGGCCACCTGATGGGCGGCCATCATGAAATATCGTGATCGCAAAAGTGACAGGTGAAAGTTTGCAGTGAAATAGCGTTGTTATAGAGTGATTTATGTCTGGGTTGAGATAGTTTCGGACACGCATTGGACTTTTATCTTTGACATGAGTCCTTGTGCAGAGCGAGATGTTGTTTTATTTAGTCAACCCTTCTACCAGCAAAAATACTTGTTTTTCAGCATGTTTCTATAGCCCGTTTTAAAAACATTGGGCAGGTATTGATGCCCCTTAAAATAGTATTTAAACGTTATTTTCTGTGATTATAATACATAAGAATTCGAGCTATACATTCAGGAACAGGCTAATTTAAAAATGTTAAAAATTATCGTAAAAATGTGAATTTTTTCAAATTTTGACAAGCTTTTGAGTACATGCGCGACCGGAAGATATGAAACGATTTTATTTATTTTTACCTCCTTATTTTTATATGTAACGTAAACTCTTTTGTAACGTAAAATTAATCTTCAAAATGTTCCATAAATGGTGCTAGTCCGTTAAAGGCGCGAGATATCGAATGATGGATAATTCGATGATTCCATGCCAGTGTTTCCTTATCAAAAATGTTGGTTTTGTTTTAGTAAAAGAGATATTAAGCTAGGTTTAGACGACGCGAGTCTGCCTCGCGTGATGCGCGAGTCAACCTGGAAGCGGGCGGAACCTCGGTCGGTTTTGGAAACGAGTCAAAGGAGATCTATTTATTTGACTCGCGTCCTGTAAACGTGTATCTTGCCTCGCGCAAGGCAACATACATTCGCCTGCCTTGCGTATCATCACTCATTTCCTGTGAACAGTTGGGCGTGTCAGCTGCCCCGCGAGGCTGACTCGCGTCGTCTAAACGTACCTTACACCGAAAACAACGGTCAATCGAAGAAGAATCGCCATAGGCGATTGCGTCAGCCGTCGGCCATCTTCGGCCATTTTTCTAAAGTCTCGTTAACCGGGGCGTCTCGAGTATTTTCTACGAAAAAAAACCTGCTTGGAATTATCCTAGGTACTGAGCCCGTAACGTACTACCAACATGTACGCGGCACTCTGTACGTAACTAGTATGTATCAAGAGACAAGGTCTTGTCTTAGGCCAAGCACAAAAACACGAGACCTAGACCTTGAAGGTCTATTCCGAAAAGAACAAACGTGGGATTTTGCAATGGTCAAACTGCAATAAAAAGATCATTTTGTTTTTTAAGTGCAACAACCTTTGTAGACTCCGTCGAGATGAGTAATTTAAGTATGAGTTAATACAAATTTGTCTAGCCAATCACGAGATATGGGATCTCAATAATGGCAGTTTTCATTAAGAAACGTCGTCTTCTCCGCCGTCATTGTGTCGGCCCCTGCCAGGCTGTAATAAATATTGGTTTTTATGCTCTCTGTGGTTATTTTGACCCTCTTGCTCGGGTGATTCGGCTGTTTGACTCTTCCACACACGTCCTCACTCTTTCTGATCCCCTCACCCCTCTCGATCCCTTTTCACTTACTTTCTACTCTCTTATTTTTTATTTCCCTCGACGTTTTTAATTTTTAACAATGTTCAATTGTTATTATTATTCGCCTCTCTCCCGCCCAACTCTTCTCACCCCTCCCGCCACTCATACCGCTGCTCACTCCTTTTCACTCACTCTCTGATCAGTATCTTTCCTTCTCAATTTCTGACAACGTTTTATTTGTTATTAATATTGTTGCGTGAAATGCTGCGCGTGACGCGTCGCAAAACCATAATTAAATAGGAAACAGACAACTAACTATAAACTGATATTTATTAAAAGCGAAGCAGACACGTGTCACTTCCGAGATGGTTTCAAACAGATTCAAAAGCGTAGCTGTTAAACAACAACGAACCCGTTGCTAACAAAAGCCTATCGAACTGTAAACGTTCGGTAAACTTAATGCAAAATACTGCATCCGTAGCAATCTCATGTTCGTAACAATATTAATTTACCTCATCTCACTCTCCCTAACCCCTTTAAACCCCTTTCATCCCCTCTCACCCACCCACTTTCTGATCCCTTTTCGACTTTCTCGACGTTTTTAACTTCTTAAGGATACGTTACGAATATAAAGTTGGCGGTGACTGTACTCTTTACCGTTCAGTCTTTCGTAATCAAAATCATTGTGAGTAATGTGTATGCATGAACATCAATTTCGGTTCACTATTAAGACCCGTCCAGACCAACGCGGCATAGCCCGCCGGCACGCTCTCGTGGCTTCTTATCAAAATTGCCGCGCGACCAGGTACCCGTCCAGACAGGGGATGGGACACCTCGCCGCCAGGCCGTTTCGCCGCCGGGGCCATCTCGTCGCCGGGACACCTCTCTGCCGACCGTTTCGTCGCCAGGCCATCTCGCCGCCGGGCCATCTCGCCGCCAAGATTAATACAGCGTGAATAGCACGTCGGCCGTATCACCTTAACGCCCGAATCTTAATGCATAATCGGCACAAAAATACCGCCCTTATGGAAACATCCTTTCGGATAAATTACGAATACCAAATTTATGTTTTTAGGAAAATTGAAATGTCTATCCAGAAAGTCATTTGATTTATACATAGTTAAGTAATATGTATCTTCTTTATCATTAGGTTTACATTTCTTACAATGTATATGTTGCTATAATGATATTATATAATATGTATCTCGCTTTATTTATATATGGTCGATCCACGCCAAATCGCATATTTAAAATCTCCAAAATTCTGATTTTGAGATATATCTATATAACATATACATATGTTAAGGAGGAAAGGGAGTTAAGCCACTTGAACTTCTTAAAAACTGTTTAGCCTCGAATTCGTTTATGTGATTTGACGTGGATCGACCATGCATAAATAAAGCGAGATATTATATAATATCATTCTACCAACACATAAATTGTAAGAAATGTACACCTAATGATAAAGAAGATATTACTTAACTATGTATAAACCAAATGACTTTCTGCATAGACATTTCAATTTTTCTAAAAACATAAATTTGTTATTCGCAATTTATCCGAAAGGATGTTTCAATGAGCGCGGTATTTCTGTGCCAATTATGCATTAACATTCAGGCGTTAAGGTGATACGGCCAACGTGCAATACACGCTGTATTAATTTTGGCGGCGAGATGGCCCGGCGGCAAGATGGCCTGGCGGCGAGGTGTCCTAGACCCACCAGATATAAGCGGTATGCATGTCGCGGCTTTAAGCAAACGCGATGTGCGAAGACGAACCAACACACATGCGTCCAGAGCACATCCGTGAAGCTGCTGTGAGTGCGAGAATGACACACCGAAGGAAAGAGAGAGAGAGAGAGAGAGAGAGAGAGGTGCCAATAGGCCACGCGCGTTTCCTTTGATCGAGACCGCTCCCTTACCCGATCGCCAAGTCAGCCCGCGCGGCATGGAAATGCTGCGCAAAGATAATTTTGTGACGTCATAACGAGGTCTCGAGAGCGTGCCGGCGGGCTATGCCGCGTTGGTCTGGACGGGCCTGAACGTTATGAGTATCCTTGAGTTTCGTCTAGTTCGGTAGTGTAGTGTTTTTACTTTGGAAAAACAGGTACGTGGTCAATCTAGATATTTTGTGTGTACTGTATTTTGTACGAATTAGTTGGTCGCTTTAACAATTTTTTACACAGTAAAAATGAGGTTAACTAACAGACCGAATATTTCAATGAAATCAGTAGATGTATAATTTAAAAAACGACTAGAAAACAAAGCTAATTATTGTGTATCTATTAATTTCATTTTTTAAAGTTTATATTTATTTCTTATACCTGACGTGGGTGTATGATAAAAATCTTTCATGTACAATGTGAAAAATAAATTTTAACTCATGTTTTAATTGTTTTTTTTTTTCACCACTGCCGCAGTAGACATTTAATTCTCAATACTAATATATCAACGTTATCAATTATCCGAAAGTAGTAAAATATGCAATATCAAAAGCATTAAAAATGCAAAGGCATGGGCCAAGTACAGTATGTACAAGTCTGCCTATAAAAATTAAAAAAACCGAGTTTATAACACAAGTCGTTGTTCACTAATAGAAAGTTCTTCATATAAAATATGTGAAATCAAGTAACGAGAGCAAGAACAAATTACTTATTTTCAACTCAATAAAACAGGTATTAGTATATTATATTAATAAAACGTGATCTTTACTACCGTATTAAATGGATATACTTGCTGGGCAGCTTTTTATAAAGGTTCGATGGTATATAAAAAATTGGTCTACCAATGTAGAATTGCTACACGTTCAATCTTCTGTTACTTGAGTTGCACTACTTGTTACTGATTTGTTCTAGTTATTAGTAACTAATTAATTAAATTGCTGTAAGTAGTTGTTAGTAATTATTTGTTAGCAAGTAATTAAAACTAATAACTTAAAGTTTAATAGGAGAGAGACGAATGATTCATTTTATACAGAATTCACTTTGTTTAATATAGATCCACAATTACACATGATGACTGACATACTGTTGCCAATATTGGTATAGCCGAGCGAATCTTCAACTTTAAAATGTTCTTTTTCGTATTGAAATAAGCCGAAACTTGTGAGGAGATGTGATTTCTATGAGGGTAGTGTGCAGTTTAGTTTCTATTACATCAAATTTCATAAAAAGCCGGACACCAAGTACATTTAATAGGGTAGTAAGGCGCAGTCGTAGATTTATTAATATTGTATATCAATAGCTGTTTTATTGAGCTGAAACTAAGTAATTGGTTCTTGGTCACGTTTCTTGATTTCACATATTTTGTATGAAGAACTTTCTATTAGTGAGCAACGACTACAAACTATTGTTTTCAAATTTATAGTATCATGAAATTGACTGGAATCGAAGCGTCCTTAACTATTTTCATTTAATTTGCCGGTTTTACAATGTCTCCCTGTCGATACGTCAAAGAATTGAGGAAATTCGTCCGAGTTCGCGACACTAATCGTAATAAATTCTGGCTAAATTCAGTGATAATAGAATCTTTTTTAAAAAATTTTTAGATTTTGGAATACTATGATTAAGTTTTATTTGCCACGAAAGGGAAAGTTGTGTGCTTCGAACAAGGTTTACGTAGGTATGGGTCATTCCGCGCCAAGCCTGCCACTTTATACATACATGGTCGAGAATTTTTATAAATTTTTCTAATTATGTAGTGTTTGCGGATAAAAGAATTAAAGTAAAACAACCTCGAATTTTCCAAACCTTTAAGTTACGGCCTCCGATACCTTTAGGTACGGTATTTAAAAAAATTCATGTCTCCTGAACTATTAACAATATTGCATTCCACCAAAGTCTGTTGTATTCCTAAAAGATCAAACGTTCAATAAAAACGTACATAATTATTGGATAACGTTTATAAACGTTAAAAAAGTTCATTTGAAAAAATTGCTCTATCTAACAAAGGGAATTTGCTCATTTTTTTTACAACAGCGAAGCTTCTAAAGAATGCCGCCAAAAATTCTAGTGGCGTTTTAAAACTTTTGGAAATGTCAGTTTTTATTCACCAGCGCGCTCAACTAGCTCGCGCCTCAGAGGCAGTTCGTGATGCACAAAGTTTATAATAAATCCTTAAGTCCAGTTCCAAATTGATTGCTGCTTTTTGTGCAATAGTAAGAAACCCCTCTCTAACGACCTGTGCACAGATCAGAGATAACGCGTTAATATTTTCTAAGTTCTGGGCTTGAAGGGGAGAGAACACCGATAACGATATTTTTGTTCTTTTCATTTTTGTATTTGAAATATGTTCAAGAGTATGCTGTTAAATTTGTGTGAAGAAATTCGTAGTATTTCCGAAGTTATAAAGATTTTAACGGATCAGACACTGTGGAGTGCTCGTGCCGCCCGAAACTTCAGACGCGTTTCTCTTGGAAAGTTTTTTTCACCTGGTTGACATGATATCTCTGAAATTAATGGACCGATCGATTTCAGATTTGGATGGGTTAGTTAGCGACTATCTGGCTATAGCCCGAACTAGGATTATATTTCTAAGATTATTTTTTGCAAACGTAGTGCGTGTATAACGAAAAAAACTTTTATTCAATGTTTTGAATCAATCTATCATTGACGGGCTCGGGCGAACAGCGAGACAGGCGTCACTGCATGCATTTTGCAGGAGAGGTGTTTAAAGTCTGCGTCCCGTTTTCTGTACGTTTTGGCTCAACTTCGCACGTAGCTCTTTGCTCAACCCGTCTCCTCATAATCAATGTTCCTTTATAGATGATAGAACTGACACGTGCCACATTGTTGCACGAATAAAAACTATATTTGATTTACCTAAATCGAGTCCTAACCTATTTTGAAATCAAATATGAACGCAATAGTCATCAAATATCTACATTAAATTGTTCCCGTCTCTTGGCGCTTGTCTCGTTGTTCGCCCGAGCCGTACAATTTATTAATACCATCAGTTTCAAAAGAAAAAGTTATCGCTAGTTCGGGCGATACCCAGATAGTTGCTGAATAACTAAACTGACCATATATTTTTTAAGTTACTACGGGACAAAAAAACAATTTAAATTCCGTACACACCCGATATGTTATAATAAACCTATTTTTATTAACCATCAAACATTTGTCCTTCTCAATGCTGTCTGTTTCTGTCACTGTGGCTCCAAACCACCTTACCTCATTTCGTAAAGACACATTGATTAAGCGTGTAAAAATAGGAGAAAATGGTTTTCTCACTGTAGAATTTTCAAACTAGTAAAAATAATTTGTCAACAAGAATTGATTTTCGTTATTTTTTCGCTTGCTTTCTGAAAACGGGAGATTTTAGTGTTCTGAAGATTTTCCCGGAGTCAACGGAAGAGAGACCCTAAAAACGGGACGGTCCCTCTCAAAACGGAACGTATGGTCACCTTAGGAGTAACATATAAAAATTTGATGTCACCCATAAAGTGGCCCACTTGACAGGGAATCACCTTGTAACGTCCTGTAGACTGTTTCGCTTGTATAATATCATTTTCGGTCCCACGCTGGTTATCACCCTGGAGTGTTTAGCTAACAATAAGCACGTAAAAATACTAAGACCGCTGACGCGAGATCTGACGAGGGACTCTCATTATATTATATTATAAATTCAGTGTTAAACGTATTCTTCTCGCCGGCCACGACTACCAAATTCCCATCACAACCCGTTTATCAAATAACACAGATAATTGTATGTCACGATAATGAAGTGCTCACTTTGCATTTTTCTCCCGATAATTTTAATCTCACCACGCGATTATCTCCCAAAATGTTTAAAAAGCAAGAACGCGGTAAGTTTTAATTCGAGGGATAATTGGGTCGACAGATTATATCGGGTTATCCCGTACACGCGTGTGTACGTACTTACGTAACTCCACGTAATCCAATAGGTGGATGTAAAATCGTAGTGTGCTTGTAACACGCGTAGCATCATTAAAGGAATTGTTTGAGTTTCAAGTTTCTTTTGAGTTTCAACGGAGTTCTCTTCGGTACTTTGAGTAGAACACATTTGAAATCAAGGTACGATAAACGCGTACACGATGTACCAAACTTATGTACATACGTATGTAAATACGTACGTACGTATAAGGTATAAGTCATATTTACTAGAATTGGATGATTACTGTTCAAATACGATATCGTTAATCCAATTCTTCTCGTGTACGTTCTTGAACATTCCAATGGGAACGTAACGGTCCGTAAAAACCTAAAAAATCAGCGCTCCTGCCGCACCGTGTAATATCGAAATTGTAATGATATAAAATTAGATTGCGGCGCGACTATTTGCACGATAACGAGGCACCTGCCGCGAATCGACTTGTAATTCATGAATAAATCAAGGAACGCGCAAAAACTCAAATGAAAGATCTTAGAATCTTCGCTATATTTATTTTTCGATTTGGATTTCTCTCTGTTGAAAAAATGTAATCAATTCTTCGTCATTCCGGAGACAATTTCGTGAGTATATACTACTACTTATAACGTGGGCGCCCCACGCTAAAATGAACGCAGTATACATGATGTTAAGATGCCTATATTCGACACTACAATAAATTTTTTAAGAATTCTTCGTTTTTCAATGAGAATTCCAAGCGGCCTGAACGAAAAGTTCAACGGGGTCGTATACGCTCCACGCAGCATGAGATGGGTTTGCGTCATGAAACCTCCGCGAAACTACGAAAATGAAGACGTTTGAAATCACTCCACGCGTTCGGATTCGTTCGTGTAGGTATTGTTTGCGTTTAAAGGTTCCTAATTCTTCGTAGATTCTTGGTAGATCCCGTTACTCATTTTCGCGAGCTTCTCCCTACACGAGTTGATAAAGTTTCTCGTTCGCTTTGGAAAACTTGAATACTTTCCCAATTCTGCCATAGCTCGGTTTGTCGATAAACACTCGACCTTTTTTCTCGTTTTCCGCCCTGCCTCTGTGGCTTTTACACCGCCGAACGTTTCCCCGAGATTTTCGATACCCACCTGTCAGCGGAAAATAAACAAACCGTTGCGATATAAGCCCCTTCTTCCGTTTGGCGATGTGCCACGGGGACTCATTGGAAGAGCTCGTTTTTCTAATTTCGCGCGCCTGTTCTCCCCAATGAAGGGCGAAGGGAGATAGCGACGTAGAACATGGAAACGCATCCGTCCATGTTACCGGGGGAACGAGACTGATCCCTCGAAGGAAAATAAGCGCGGATTACGACAATTCCTCTTTGGAAATGGAGATTTCACAAAAATGGAAATTTCATCTTTCTCTCGTACCATCGAGAAAGTACGAAAACACGTTGCATCATTCCTTTTGTTTATTCTCTTTCCTCGTTCTTTCTTCTGTTTTTTATCGCTAGCAAACCATGTCGTCGCGTCACCGATTCGACGGGTTGTTCTTGGAAATGATTTATTCAGTACCGGTACTACAACAGGTAGAGAACGAGATCTCGTAGCCGCCGAGTCTGGTTAAGGATTCGCATTGAATGCATCAGACGTGGAAGAAAGAAATGGCCGTCCTATCTGTTTAGCGTTTGGATGGCTTCTATTGATTCGTTCTTGCCAATACTCCGGGTGATCAATTTACGTTGGAGGACCCTCGAATCTGGTGTGGATCTCGCTTGCTATTTGTTGGAAAATAGCGGAGTTTGCACGCATTGAATTCTGTAGCGGTGCGATGGAGCGAAGCGGATTACGCCACGCAGGATGGTTATGAAGGTCGCTGTCAATGTGATGTGCGTGAAAATTTGAAAAGCAATTATCGTCTTTTCTTTGCCGTCTCTATTATCTGGTCTGCGAAAGAGGAAAATAGCGATAGCGAAAAGCTCACTTTTTCTTCGCGTTTAGAGAAAAAAGAACGGTGTGTAGAAAAACATACAAAAATGGAAATGCCTCTAACAAACGTTCGAAGCGTTCGAAAACTTGATATCCGAACAGCTAGTTTGATGTTGTACGGGAATAAAAATATATCACGATCTTAAAGGATAGAACAGGAGATAAATGTGGAGTTTTCAAATCATATATTAATTTTGAATGGAGATTCAAATCACAGTTTGGACCTGGATGAGACGGTAAGACAGAAAGTTTTCTTGGAATTGGCGTAAAACATATTTGCATTTTCGGATAGCGGGACGAAGTGGAGCATATTAATTCGGTCGTACCTTTGCAAAGTGCGATGCCGAGAAAATGTTGGTAAACTAGTTTAGTTTGGAAATTTGCTGATATGACTTTGAAAGAACATTAACACTTTCCGAACGCATATTCAAAAATGACTGGCGTTGAGCGATACTTTACATATCAAACGGGGTTGCTGACGCTTTGCGTACTAGCGACGCAAAGTATATCAATTTTAAGTAAACAGCGAATGTAGTTTGCTCGAAGGAATATCAAGAAAATCAAACTTTGTAGCACGATATATAATTGATTCCCTTAAGGTGCAAGAGCAAGAGCGAGGGAGACAGATAGAGAGAAAGAGAGGAGAGAAGTAAAAGGGTGCCGCCTTCAAATTAAACGACGTTATGATATTATACATTGTTAATCCTGAATGAGATGACTGTATGTTCATTACAGTAGGAGATGAAGAGTTTATATTTTTTGAAGTTGTATCATTCATACTATTTTCAAATTCTATATTGTTGACTATGTTAAAAACTTATGTTATATTATTACGCTGTACGTAATAATGTTACGAAATAAAAAAAAGGAAAATAACTTAACTACAATATTTTTGGCGACGAAAAATGGGATAAATGCCGAGAGGTTCGTCTCAGTTTTTTTTGCCGCAAGGCTCACGCTTTTCCCTCTCCGTGGCCAGAAAAAAGTTCCGAAATGCAGTGCCCCTTACAAAACGTTTTATGCCACACAATACATCGAGCACAACGTGTCCGTCTTCTTTAAAAAATATCTGTACTACTACATATCTATACTACTTATGTCAGATCGCCCGCGGCCGCGACTGGACATCTCTGGGAGCAGTCACGAAAGCGGTACATGTACCAACATATAAAATAACGCCGCGCGGCTACAATTTTGATCGCTCCGAGCCGCGTCGCAAGACGCGTGCATAGGAAACGGTTCCATTTAATAACATGTAAACTAGTGCCTCGAAAATGAAATTTTGATCGCGCCGCGTGGCCGCGCGCATAGGAATCGCACCTTTATTTTATCTCTCAAATCAATCTTGGATAGATCAACAAATTATCGGATTAACGTGGTTCGGATATTCGAATACATGTTTTTGGTGTGATGTTTTGCGCTAATTATGATTCTGAACATACCTTAGGTAGAATATCCGTCATATTCTGGTAACGTGCACGATCAAGAATATAAAAAATGACAAAAACCACAAATTTTCGACTGTGATTTCAACTGTCATTTTCCCGAAAACCTAGCGCTACAGATTTTTGTTGACGTTTTGGAACTTAATATTCGTGGTCGATACAAAAATTCCGTAGGAAAATATGTGCTCAAATATGCGACCGGAGTTACTTTCAAAATAAAATAACGGGCCCAATAAATGCAAACGAAGCAATGTTTATGTAAAATGTAATTGCATAAAAGAACCATCGTTAAATAAATATGATATATTTCTCGTATAAAATAAAAACGGAGAACTAATTCCTACATATTTTGTAATAATATTATGCTCGTATCCATACATTATCGTTACCATAATTACAGTCTACCAAATTTTTGTACAAGTTTGTCGTAACGTAAACCGCATCTTCTCGATAAATACTAGAAAAGTGCATATCGAATCTATAACAATTAGTTCCGAAGAATTATTCTCGAAAATCTACAAAGTGTCATTCGTCTATTGATGCACTTTCTGGAAGCTGGTCGTAAAGTTGTGAAGAATAGTCGATCTAGTCAGAAATTCGTGATAAGACCTTTCACCAACAACGCGCCAACCCCGAAAGTCTGTTCCAACGCTCCATAGGACGTACGCTTAAGCGCAGTTTGAAAGTTGAAGATTAATCCGAATCTTTCGGGTTACATCCGGTTTGTCGGACTGGCATAGATCACATTTCGTATCACGACTGTTTACTTCAATCCTTTCTTTGTAATCGGGACAAGTGGATCGTCTTAAATAAACAAGCAAGCGTTTTACGAGGATCGCCAGAAAACTTTGTATAGCTTCCCTTCCATTTTTGTTACAATTTTCTACGTTGCAGTAGTTATACGCCGAGCCGTTCTGCTTAATTTGGAAGTTGGTCGAGTATTACTCCAGTTTCAATAGCGTATTAAATTATCCCGAAAGAAAAGTTTCTTTTTCCTAATTTCGAAATCGGTAAGATCGATACCTTCCTTAATCGAACTTTTATGTTTTACGCTGAAGCGAGCGTAATTAAGTATTTACATATCTAGTGAACTGCGTTTTCTCATTGTCCTAATCTGTAATAGTATGGATGCCAACTTTAACAAGGGGAAGATTGGGAAATCTAATATAATTATTCTTTTTCTCTTGACATCAGAGTTGCTTCCCACAATAAAAAGTGTTTAAACGTTTGTTCCATCGGTGGCATTTGGTGATTAGAAAATCCGAGGAATGGCGTCGAAATAGTCGAAAGTATTCAATTTTGTAAATTTCACTGACTACGCGAGAAACATCGTTCCCTGCTCGTTCCAAAAACTTAACCCTTTCCTATCACTCATAAATTATCTAAGTTTAATTTTCAATAATTCAACCGTCCCCGGGTCGTGATCATTCCAGATATTGCAGATACTCTTACGAAGGTTGTTGGATATCTCTAGCGCGAACCGTGAGTGACTTCACCGTTGGCTGACAATAAACGAGCAGACAATATGTAAACTACAGGGGTGTGAGGGGAGTAGTGTCTCCCCATTGCTCTTACGCACCGCAAGTCCCCCCTGGGGTAAATTTTTGCGAATTTTTCACAAGAATGGGCGAAAGCATGCATTACTCCCGCCCTTATGCAGGTTGTAATTGTTGACCGATTTTGATGAACAATTGCTCGTTTGAAAGATAAAAGATAATCACACGAGTTGACAACCAGAAATTTTGATACAAGGTTTCTTTTCATATGTAAAGTTGTCTTTAACTTTAGCAATTTTTAGACAGCTGTATTACACAAACAAAACCTTGTATAAAAGTTTCTGTTGGTCATCATAAGTCGAAACTCCTAACAGTTTCAATCATGTAGAGGAAACGTTTCAAGATTAGCTTCAAACATTTCTGACGAGGTCAGAATCGGATTGTCTAATAGGAGTATTTCACTTTTGTTCGGATAGTTTAGTACTCTAATTTTATACTTTATTCCGAGTACTTTGAAGAATTTCCTCTGTTTATTTAGCATTTTCCTTCAAATTCTTCGAGTTCTCCTCAGCTGGTCCCGTTAACGTTATTTTTCTCAGGCATGGAATCGATCCCGCGAATATCTCGTTGTTTCCTCGTACAGCCTCTCTCGTTGCACACGTTCCGCATCCAATTTCGATTTGGAAGATCTTAGGCGTCGACAAAGTACGTGCAGAAATTGGAATTACCTAGATTACATCTACAACCGAATACAAACGCGTACGGGTCATTCCGCTTCAAAAAACTGTTTTTTACACACATGGTCGAGAATTTTGATGAATTTTTGTGACCATGTGGTGTTCGCGGAGAAAAAAATTATGGTAAAAAAAACTTCGAATTTTTGAAAACTTTTTGAGTTACAGCCGCTCAAACTTTTAGGTAAGGTTATATTTAAAAATTCATATCTCCCGAACTATTAACAATATCGCATTCCGACAAATTCGGCTGCATTCATAAAAGATTAAACTGTCAATAAAAAATACATGATTGTTAGATAATGTTTATAAACATTGAAAAAGTTAATTTGAAATAAAGAAATTTATCTATCTGCGAAAACAGGGAAGCGAATTTTTTCGTTATTTTTGTACAACAACTGCAAAGCCTTCTCTAAAGAATGACGCAAGATACTCGATGATCGTTTTAAAACTTTTGGAGATATGATTTTTTATTCACCAGCGCGCGCCTCAAAGGCAGCCGTGGTAGTCCAGTCAAATAGTAGTTTGAAGTGGAAAGTTGTGGTGTAATTGTTTTTAGTGACTTACTTTATGTATTTCGGGGTGCTGAATACGAATCTGAAGTTGTCCAACAACATTTTTTACGCCAAATATGACAAATCATCAAAAAACACTAAAAATGTTGGTTTTTTGCTTATTACTTGAGAAGTAAGCTTTTTAGTACTTTTTACGCAAAAGGTGGTTCAATATAAAAGTAAAGAAAAGAAAATTACCTACATTTCATGTTATTATCATTTTTTGGTACGGCATATGGTTTCCGCGGAAAAGAGCGTTATAACTGGAGAACAAAGTTAACGCAAAAGAAATTAACGTCAAAAATTTGCCCAACTTCAAATAAGTATAACTCCGCGAAAAATTGTTATACCCGAAAGATTTTTTTTTTCACTTTAAAGGGTGAAGTATGCACTTTAAGGGACCATTGTTAGATTTTGATTTTAGCCTCCCCTTCCTCCGCTTTTTGGAGTGCAACACGTCCTTACTTTTGCTAGAATGGGGGGAGAGGGAGCCTAAAATCAAAATCTAACAATGGTTCCTTAAAGTGCATAGTTCACCCTTTAAAGTGAATAAAAGATCTTTCAGGTATGACAATTTTTCGCGGAGTTATGCTTATTTGAATTTGGGAAAATTTTTGACGTAAATTTTTTTTCCGTTAACTTTGTTTCCCAGTTATAACGTTCTTTTCAAACCATATGCTGCACCAAAAAATGATAATAACATGAAATGTAGGTAATTTTCTCTTCTTTATTTTTATACTGAACCACCTTTTGCGTAAAAAGTACTAAAAAGCTTACTTCTCAAGTAATAAGCAAAAAACCAACATTTTTAGTGTTTTTTGATGATTTGTCATATTTGGCGTAAAAAATGTTGTTGGACAACTTCAGATTCGTGTTCAGCACCCCGAAATACATAAAGTAAGTCACTAAAAACATTTACACCACAACTTTCCACTTCAAACTACCATTTGACTGGACTACCACGGCTGCCTTTGAGGCGCGCGCTGGTGAATAAAAAATCATATCTCCAAAAGTTTTAAAACGACCATCGAGTTTCTTGCGTCATTCTTTAGAGAAGGCTTCGCAGTTGTTGTAAACAATTAACGAAAAATTTGCTGCCCTGTTTTCGCAGATAGAGCAATTTCTTTATTTCAAATTAACTTTTTCAATGTTTATCAACATTATCTGATAATCATGTATTTTTTATTGTCAGTTTAACCTTTTATGAATGTAGCCGATTTTGTCGGAATGCGATATTGTTAATAGTTCGGGAGATATGAATTTTTAAATATAACCTTACCTAAAAGTTTGAGCGGCTGTAACTCAAAAAGTTTTCAAAAATTCGAAGTTTTTTACCATAATTTTTTTCTCCGCGAACACCACATGGTCACAAAAATTCATCAAAATTCTCGACCATGTGTGTAAAAGACAGTTTTTTGACGCGGAATGACCCGTACGCAGAATAGTGAAATTCCAAGAACTAGCGTGTGTAATGTTAAGAGTTACATAAGCAGATCGGTTTTCCACTGAATTTTCTAAAAACTATCCTCCTTACTGAATGCGAGCTTTTGCATATTGTCCGAGATATTCACCCTCGGCCTCCTGATATTATTTCTTTATACCGTATCAAACGATACGCGATTGCGTATCATATTCCGTGTTCCGAATCTCTTTGTATGTCCCATCTTTTACAACTAGATATTAAATCGTTGCGTTACATTCGTTTCTGAAATTATAGAACCTCCTTTTGTTCGAGCTAATACAATTTTGTTACCGTCATAAAACGCAAAACAGGAATGTTTGTGCCCGACTCGCAAGGGAACATACCGAGGCGTCCGCGCCCGATTTTAATGAAATTTAGTAGGCTTATTAAGCTCGAAATAATAAGCGACACGTATTTTTTTATCGGCTGAGATCCACTTGTAAGGAGTGAAACCATCCACTAAAGTTAGAGTAAGGACAATGCTATCTCGGTAAGCATCGCACATAGAAGAAAATTCTTTGCGAAAGAGCTTTATTGTTGTTTACACGTAATTTGAAAATTTTATATATTTTTTAAAAAACAATTTGTTTCTAACAAAAAATTATTGTTCTTCTATTTCAAAATTTCGATATTTTCAATAGAAGACACAAAAAAAATTGTTATCACCGACATATTATTATAATGCATTTGCCTCCTACAGTTCGGTGGATTTTGTATTACTTGTTACGAACGCATCTATGGTAGAGGTTGATCAGAAGGGCAACTGGTCCAATATCACTGTTAACTACTCGACGTTGAAATACACTGAAACCCACGAAGCCGTCTAATCCTCGTCTTATATGTGTAGGTTCCTTTGCAGTGGGGGTAGATTAGATTTTGGGGAAACTCTGATGGTGGTTGGTTGCTGTGGTCTATGTGGAAAAAGTTATAAGAAAAGTGGCGCGAGTGCATCGAAAATCGGCGGGAAAACACTGAGTTCCGGCGGGGGGTGCGTCGGTCATGATGGTAGATAATCATGAGGCAAAAAATCGAAAATATATGTTTGCATTTGCTTATGGTCTGATGTCTTTAGAATGTTCCCTTTAAATGTCATTTTAATATTATTAAGAATTACGAAGTTACAAGTTTTGCGTGTTACGCCGCGCTGCGCGGGTAAAGAAAAGTAGCCAAGCCGGAGGCGAAAGTACACTCACAAATAATTTTATAAAAGGACTAAAAATATGTTAGAGATTAACTAACAAACGAAACAGCAACACGACCAAAAATGTATACATATAACACCAAGTGGGCAACATATTATCACAAATCCTCAAGCGATGGAGATCCACGACACACGAACTGTCTCCGGAGCACAGATTTTCAACACGTTTTTTCGAAACTTCTTTTTTGATCGCGGGGGACAAGATTTCTTGAAAACTAATTGTCCGATTCACTTGAAATTTGTACCACATATCAAGCATATGTTGCTCTATGAAGTGTGCCTCGGAAATTGCTGGTGGTGCAATATTTATTTGTTTACAAAGCCGGGAAGGTGCGAGTTTAGAGACGGAGGTTGATTTTTGTTGTTTATTTGTCCGGCATTTCCTTATTTCTTAATTTTTGTCTCCGTGGTTCACTTCATAGCGACGGTCATAACGAACAATTAGAAAAAAATTTTGATTTCAGAGATCTACAAGTGAAAATAAGTCTCGCATCATTTTTAAAGTCCCGGCGCGGCGTCGGCACCATGCAGCAGAAAAATGTTAAATGAATTTTTTTTAATTCATACGTAATGATCAAACATTGGTAAACACGCCCTGAAAGTTTCAATTTGATTCCACGAGTAATTTAAACATAAAAAAATGCCGAAGAAAGGTCCTATTTCAGACTTTCTTGACTAGTCTCCCTCGGCGGGGGTTGTCTCCTTGTTCTTCGCTCGGACCATTTCGTGTATCACTTGTGTCTGCGTAAACACGTTGTGGGACACGTGGCCTGAAGATCATGTTTATCGTGTACCACCGGTCGCATACGTGGCACGGAACGTGTTAATAAAAAAATCATACTTATACATGAAGAGATAACGAAATATGAGTTTTAAAGAGGGATAATTATTACATATGTGTACCGTGCATTTCCGCCAAGCCACCGTTACAGTCGTTCCGAACTGCCTTTTTGTGGACAAAATCCTGCAACTCTAGAACGCCTTAATCGATTTTCATGGTTTTTTGTTTTGTCAAGAATTAAATTTACTACCAGAATACATCGTATTCGTTTGTATTAAGGGGCAACGCCAGTTCAGAGGTTGGAAAAAGGTGATTTTTAGGAATTAAAAACAAAAGAACCATACAAGATATAGATTTAGGAACAACATGGCTTTAACATACATTATTTGCGGAATGTTTGTAAATTTTTTAAAAGAATTTTAATTCAAAATGGCGGCTGTAAGTGCTGGTAACTACTAACACCTTTTTTCAAAGAACTCCGTGGCCGGTAAAATCTCTCGTTAACCGATCGCCCTAGATAAAAAATACAACAATTTTCTAATAATATATCCCAAAATCTAGTGAACATCGTACGGAAATGAAAAAATATTGATAATTGTTGATGTAGTGAACGTTTCAACAGAAAGGATCACAAAAATGACGAAAATTCTGTCTTAAATTGGTAATAACAAAAGAAATTGTTTATCAATCAGAAAACCCCTACCATGTTCACTGAGTTATGTTATTTTAAAGCTCTGTACCAAATTTCAGATCGATTGGTTGAAAACTGTTCGAGTAATGTTACCGGCCAGTTAAAAAAAAGTGGTTTAAAAAAAACGCGTTTAAAGTTATAATATGCACAGTTCGCGCACTGGGAGTGGTTGTGCTTCATCTCGAAAAAAATCATGTTCCAGATTTTCTACCCACCCAAAATTTTTTTCCCACATTCTTCATATAATGAAGTATCGTCTAACTCAACAAAATTTTGATTTGTTGAAAATTCTAGAGTGGCGTTAAACCTTAAATTAATACAGAAATGAGAGGAACGCCTTTTTCTTGTAGTCCCAATTGTTGTTACGTAAATAAGTGTGTAATGCTTTGCACGTGCTTTAATGTTCATTATACAACCAAACATCCGCTTCTTTTTTTCAACAAATATAGTTGCATTGATAGTTTTTTGATTTTTACTGTTAAAATACTGTTTATGCGTTAAAAGGTAATCAAGAGACAAGGTATTGTCTCGGGCCAAGTACAAGTACGCGAAACTAGACCTTGTATCTTTTTATGTATATCATGTAGATAGCACTGTTGAGCTCTAATTTTGGAGGGTGGTTTCACCCCTTAAAAGTGGATCTCAGTCGATAAGAAAAATACGTGTTGCTTGTTTTTACGAGCTTAGTAAGTCTACCAAATTACATTGAAATCGGAAGCGAACATCTCGGTATGTTCCCTTGTCAGTTTTAGCTGCGTCGTAAATTTTTACGTTTCGCTAGGCGAATGTTAAATAATCTGTCAGCCATAAGTTTTGAGGGCAATTATTTCACTACGTCACTATTTTTCCTACAGATTGAACGTGCTTAAAAGTTCTAAGTTGCAAAAAGGTCGTTCTTTTAAATCATAAAGGTGTTTCTCCTATAGAACTAACAATGAACCGCTATTTCTAGACACGTCGAAAAAAGAAAACCTTTTCGATTCCCGGGCACGGAGAACGGATGTTTTTAAAGACAGATTGCTTGTAATTTTGATTCGCGGAATTTTAATGGACGTCCGAGAGTGGGAAGAGGGTAACACGAGGAAAGTAGAATTACTGAGATTACTTAGCAGTTCCTGCATGCGAGCACGCGTGTATGTGCAAAATAAATTCGTAGAACGAAGCTTTACGAACAGCTGGACCGGACTGAAAGAGCGCGCGAGAGAAAAAGGAAGATTGAGCGCACAAGAGAGTAGACAGCAAGAGTGAGGGAGCGAGATAGACTGCGAAGAAAGTTCATGTGTCTCCCAACGAGAGTATTTGGATGATGAGCTTTCCGAGTAATAACATCGTTTTAATGACAAGCATATGCGGTGCATGGTTAGGCCTATTACAATTTCAAGTATAACGACCAGTGCAAAAAAAGGCTTTTACGATTTGCTTGAAGGATTGCTCGAAGAATATAAGAAACTTATTTCGAAAATAAAGGAACTCGGCTGATCGTAAGTTTGCGATGTTCAGAAATTGAACACAATTTCGAGTGGTATTACCAGAATCTTTTAAATACACACAAATTTTATGTGGCAAAAAAGCACATGTAACGCCAGTAGGCGTACAACGTTTAGAATACACGCGGTGAGTTACTCAACTCTCTTAATTTATGCTTTTCGTTTATTCTTAAAGTCATAGAATTCTTTGTCATAGGTTCTACTTACAATATAGTAATAGAACAGACATAGTTAGTTGCAAAATCAATGAACGTTTACAAAGTCCATAAACTTATAAATTAGTCACGCCAAGGGTCCTCGAGTACCCCGGCAACACATTCTAGTTTCTCGGATATCGGTGAGAACGTCCTTCCGCGAGCACCGAAAAATAGTCGGGTAAGCACGTAGGCTATCCTGAGGTATTGTCAATATTCGTTCCCACCATTTGTACATCCCCACCTACGCAATCCCTACAGTTTTCCCTTCAGAAGGAGGACTTTTTGGCCGGCGCTCACTTACATTTTCCCAGTCTATGAACTTACTTACATTTTCGAGTTTAAAGACAGAGTATTACTTATATTTTCACGGTTAAAAGACATAGCATAATTTTTTATTTCTTACGTTCAAAAAAACGTTACGATTTAGATTTTGCTTACGTATGAGCTATACGATTCTTATATTTTCGTCACAACTTCATACTTATTGTTTTAGCTGCGAGTCGTGTGTTACCTTGGGCGTAGCACTTGGAAAGCCGATCGGATTGTCACGGGCCAGCACGTAACGCGAAATAACTAAGAACTAAACGCACCCACTATAGGTGGATACGGACAGCATTTTTGATGGGATCGCTGCTTCTCTGAACCCGTACAGGTCCCTGAATTGATAGGTTAATGATACACACCACACACATACAATAATTGGTTTGCACTGATTATTAAGTTGAAAATGTATATACAGGGTGTCCCGTATCTGATCGATTTCCATGAAATGAGGGGTAGCTGGGGTGATTCTGAACAACTTTTTCCTTGGCAATAATGTTGTAAGCGCCCTGGATTTTGAATTATGAACGAAACGGCTAGGCCAATCCGAGCGCGTATCGAGCGCGCGCTCGGAACGATAGTGTGGTCTCTGATTCACGCTCCGCCGCGAGCGTGATCAAGTAGATCGCGTAGGTATCGAGAAAAGCATACGGCAAATATCGCATATCGTCTTCAAATAAACTAATAGTCGTTGAATAACTGTGTTCAATACTGGTCACTCGTTATTCGAGGGGTATGAAAAGTTGTAGTATTTGTGGAAAAAATGATTTTCTTAACAGCACGTTTTCAGGTGGATAAATTATGGTTTAACATAAACGATGTGAATAACTAACGTTAGAAGAATCTTGTTAAACTCACCCTTTCGTCCACGAATCAACCTGCCCTCCACGGAAGTAGGTCGTTGGCAGTAGGTCACAGTGCCGATTTTTCCTTCGTAAGAATCTCGAGAACCTCAACAGCTGATTTTACGGCCGGGTCGGTAAACTCACTTGACACTGACACACACAGGAGGAACGGCACTTGTCTAATTTATGGTAGGGCGCAAGCCTAATCCCAGGTACGCGGACACCCCCGAGAGTCGAGCGGCGATCGGCGATCGGGTCACTTTTCCAAACGTGCATTTCACTGCGCGAGCACTTTCACCGATAATTCCGAATAAAACAATTATGTAGAGGAACGTAATTGAACCTACGTTAGAGATATTGGTGGCCCTGAAAATGGCCGATTGTTATTGGCAAAATTGCCAAGATTGGTTGTAGATGCACGCCTCGAAGCGCCGGTGGACGTTGCACTGCACTTCTCCCAATGTTTCTCGAAGACGAAGACGAAGACGAAGACCATGCGGCCGCCCTAAACGCGCGTGTATTTTTTTGCTGAATGAACGGTGACTCTAAATGTGCGAGCCACTCCGTTGTACTATTGTAAAAATATCCCTTCCCTAACGAACGTCCTTCTAAGCAAGACCCAAGAACCGTTAGAGCTGGCAGAATCGTTTTTCAAACCGAACGGGTACCATACAGCAACGAACTAACGCGGAGTATTACAGGATATTTGTTACGTTTCTTAATCGAGAAACATTAGGAGAAGTGCAGCGCAACGTCCACCGGCGCTTCGAGGCGTGCATCTACCAATCTTGGCAATTTTGCCAATAACAATCGGCCATTTTCAGGGCCACCAATATCTCTAACGTGGGTTCAATTACGTTCCTGTACATAATTGTTTTATTCGGAGTTATCGGTGATAGTGGTCGCGCAGTGAAATGCGCGTTCGGTAAAGTGACCCGGTAGCATTTCCACACTACATTTTCAATTCCTATGCGTTATAACTAGACTCCGGATGTTTATGCAAAATGCATTATTTTTATATTGACTTTAATCGAATTTTGTGAAGCAAATGTGATAAGCATGCGATCGCCGATCGCCGCTCGACTCTCGGGGGTGTCCGCGTACCTGTGATTAGCCGTGCGCCCTGCCATAAATTAGCCAAGTGCCGTTCCTACTGTGTGTGTCAGTATCAAGTGAGTTCACCGGCCCGGCTGTAAAATCAGCTGTTGAGGTTCTCGAGATTCTTACGAAGGACAAAATCGGCACTGTGACCTACTGCCAACGACCTACTTCCGTCGAGGCAGGTTGATTCGTGGACGAATTGGGTGAGTTTAACAAGGTTTTTCTAACGTTAGTTATTCACATCGTTTATCTTAAACCATCATTTAGCCACCTGATAACGTGGTTTTAAGGAAACCATTTTTTCTACAAATACTACAACTTTTCATGCCTGTCGAATAACGAGTGACAGTATTGAACACAGTTATTCAACTACTATTAGTTTATTTGAAGACAGTATGTGATATTTGCCGTATGCTTTCCTCGATACCCACTCGATCTACTTGTTCACGCTCGCGGCGGAGCGCGAGTCAGAGACCACAATCTCGTTTCGAGCGCGCGTCCGAATACGCGATCGGATTGGTCTAGCCGTTTCGTTAATACTTCAAAATCGAGGGCGCTTACAACATTATTGCTAAGGAAAAAGTTGTTCAGAATCACCCCAGCTACCCCTCATTTCATGGAAATCGATCAGATACGGGACACCCTGTATAGTATCCGATAATATTTTTTTGAACGATAATTGACACGAGCAAATACTTTCTCTTCTCTCGTACCAAACTTTATCCGTATTATTTTCACGTCCGTAAACATTTTTTGAAAGGGTTCCAGTATCGCGGAATTAGAAGGAATTTTATAGTATACTATAGTAGTGAAAGGCGCGGTATTTGCGATAGTATAAATTCAATGTTATACGACGCATTTAACATTACATTAACGCTGCCGTTCGTAACGTCAGGTACCATCGAGATATATCGTTTCCGCTATCAGTTCTAACTTATAGCTGAAGTTTGTACATACGCGTCATCGATATGCGCTGACCCACCCTTACCCGATAAATAATTAATTGCGTCATCTGTCATTCTCCAGCCCTTTTAAATTAAAGTTCTCGTTGACGACAAACTCGTTGAAAACGATCAATGGGGAAATAACTGCTGCGAAGTAGGAACTTCAAGTTTGTTTGGCGCTACCCAATAGTTACAATTAGTTAATAATATAATTACGCGCGAAGATCAGGCGGCAAATTGAAATTCCAATACTTTCACGCTTTGAGTATATTTTGCGTGACCGTTTTCGGTTAATTATCCGATACGCATACATTTTTTTCTCTTCTTTATACCAACAATTTTATCAAGAATCGAGAATCAGGATTCCTTGCCATCAAATATTTACGATCGGAATTTTCGTTAAGCTTTTCCCGTCTAACGATAAGTCGCCATACCTGCCTGACAAATTACGACGGAAACAAATGCTCTGACTTTAGCAATTTTTGGGACACTTTAGTCAGATAAAGTGCGTTTCGATGCTATAAGTTTGCAGAATTAGAAGAGTAAGCAATGCGCGTCGTAACTAATGCTAAAGGTTTATAAAAGTCGAAAGACAAAGTTAGGTACTTACCCCATCACACAAATTTATGGCGTGCTTTGATCGCCCCTGCAACAACGGTCAAGCAGCGAGGGGGGGGGGGGGGGGAGCACCGAGAGACGTTTCATTTGAACTTTCTGCTATCAGCGAACGCGTCTCTGGGACATTGCTAAAAAGCACGATTGCGGCAGTCATTTCCCATGTTTTCTCACGGATAAATTAAAAGATCGAACGAGCCCGCCGAAGGTGGGCGACCAACGCCCACTGGGTGCAGTGGACCAACCTGTTGTTCGTCTAATTGTATCTATATTTACGCCATTAATAAAAGCTGCTGATACTGCTACATGTCGTCTACTATATGCAGAGAACTGTTTTGTATCAATGCCAGCTTTGGTGAGCAAAGATTTAATCGAGTGGTCTATTGTCTGAGATGATGCATCATTATGAGGTTTTAGAGTCGAAATTAACAATTTTTGATTATTGTTTGTTCTTAAGTTTTTTGTAATTTCTAGATATTCTAAGATGACAGAGGCCACACACAAGCCTGACCTTTCTTTAAAAAATGGAAGTATTAATTCTGTTTGAATGGAACCTGGCTTAGACGTTTTTATTAAATCCGGTATTTTTATTGATATTTCTGACTCTGAGACCGAAATATTGTCGATGCTAATTAGGGCCAAGGTCTGTAACCGGTGAACTGTAGCGAGGGCCATTAGTATGGCAACTTTTCCGTTGCTCCTTTAAGCTTTAAGTTTTAAGTTTTTTGAGAGGGTGAAGATTCTTTAAAAACGTGAGTACGAGTGCCGTGTTCCACGTGGTAGTGTACCTTGGTTTTCTGGGTCTCTTTTCTTTTTAAAAGTGCCTTTTAGAAATCGTGATATGAGACCATCCTTATGGATATTATGTGAAGAAATAAGGGCTATACCCGATCAGGTGGCGTTGAGAGGCATAACTTGCGCCACTTTTATACTTTTCCATTAGAGACTTCATAATGTCTGTAGGTTTCAATGGACTATATGGAATGGAATAATTTCAATAGACCTTGATATTGTTTGACAGTAGACTCGGTGATAGAATGAACCATAATTTCTACAGCATCATTATTTAGTCCTTTTCTTATATACGCCGTCGGGATAATGTCCCTACCATCAATGACAATTTTGCTGCAAGTGGATGTTTTTTTTTTGTTATGCAAAGGGATAATAAAAGATTTTCATTTCGGTTGAAGATTAGCGGTGTCGCAGTTAATAGTGATATGAAAAGAGGATACCAGGGTTGAGTCGGCCGATTTCCGGACTTCGCACCACTTCCATATTTTCCGAGCAAGTTCACTTAAGGGGGGCATTTGAACCACCCCTGTTCTATTAAAATATGATATTGCAGATGTGTTGTCTATTCGTACTAAGATTTCACAATTAGTGCAATGAGATACGAAGCACTGTAACACAAAAAAAGCTGCTAGAAGCTCCAAATAATTTATGCTAACTTTTCTTTCTATCTTAGACCAAAACCCATGAGTACTTTTACCCTCACAATGAGTTCCCCATCCAGTTATTGAAACATCTGACAATAGTTCGATTTAAAACTTTTTTAGTCTAATAGGATTTCTTTCTATGCTGGATTTATGCTGCCACCAGAGTAAATCTTCTTTCATAAATTTATTGATTAAAATTTTTCCTTCATAATTATTTTCACTAACGATTAATGCGAGAAATTTTTGTCTTTTTAGTCTCTTACAATACACGGAGCCATAAGCAACAGCAGGGACAGCTGCTGTTAACACACTCCGTAATTTAGCAAATTCCCTAATTTTATAAGAAGATTTTTCTTTGAAATTTTTATATAATCGAGTAATTTGTATCTTTTTCTTTTCTATTAATTGCAGTGTGTAATCTACAGAATTGAGTATTAGTCCTAGATATTTGCATCTTTGACTAGGTGTTAAGGAGCTTTTCTTATAGTTTACTATAAAGCCCTGGTGTTCCAATAGTTTGATTGCTATTTGCACATCATTAGAACATGTTTGAGAGGACTTTTTTTTATAAAAAGTTGGATCCCTCTGGCTTTTTGATAAAAAAATAAGATGAGATAAATTGCTCTTTGCATCCTGTACTCTCCTCAACCGCTTTTTTAATTAATAGTTTATTAATTTATATTTGATTCGCCTTTGGCTCTTCTGTCGACCAGTCTGGTTCTTTTGGAAGTACGATTTGCCTGGGAATATCATGGAAAGGGATTTTACATCCCTTTAAACATTGGATTATAAATCGATCAGCAGTTACTTCATCCCAGTTGTGAATGAAGTGTTTTACGCGACCTGCAATATCCGTTACCTCGGTTATTTCTTCGACGATTTCTGGCTCGACAAAAGAGTCGGTGTTGATGACGCCGCTTTCGACGTTTTCTGATTGTACCTTGTGGTCCTTGGTTTGAAATTGATCATTCGACGTCTTTGATACCGACCCACCTGCTTGTATCTCGCAGATGGGTTCTTGAAGTTTCCCTGATGTTTATTCTTGAGTGTGTTAACATTTTTGTTAACTGCTTTGATCTTAGCATATACAAATTCAACCGTCTGAACATCCTTTAATTGCTCTGCGAATTTTGAACCATATAGCCATTCATCTGATTTTGCATCAGCCGCTGTCGGTTTCAGTGACTTTGGTAGGACCGATGTAATGTAGGATCTAGCAACAGATTGCTGATAAAAAACGTCCCAGATTATTTTTCGCGCATCGCAGAGATATGTTGTAAGCACTCTTGGTCTATTCCGTCCTCCGGGTTACTTAAAATTGTGGCGCGGTGTTAGCTCCGTGAACGGACGCCGACACTTTCGAACGATCGAAGGATTAACGTGATCGGGTGCGTAGGAACGTGCAGTAATTCGGTTGTTTTTCACTTGATATTTATTAATAAATGCAAAAATGGTAACGTACAATAATCACATGCGTGTAACGGGGAACCGCCATGCGAGAGAATAAAACAAAAGAAAGTATAAAATTTGTAGGAACTTGTTCGTGTGGATTCGCCACACTAGGGACTTTGTCCCCATACGCGTGTGGATCCGCCACAAAATAAGGGATACGGCGGCACCTAGGGCTGTTAGTGCCGCATCCACAGAATTTTGTGTTTTTACAAAATGTTCATCTCGTGCTTTTGATATGTCTGACATCATGTGAAACATTTCCCGATTAACTTTAGGAGCTTCCACAAGCGATTCAGTCTTATGAGGATATTTTTCTAAAATAGTTTTCTTTTTCTTTTCTAGAAATCCTTCTCGGATCGACGTTTCCCATCTGGTTTTTAATTCTGGATGGAATGTGACATTGATGTGTTTTGACAGGTTGGGATCCTCACCCAAAATATCCAGGATTTCCTTGGGCACACCTGTTGACGAATTATCCGTTTGTTCCTCATTGACATTGTTAGGCTCTGGTATATTCTCCTTATTGTTATCCTCAATTTTATCTACAAAACCCGAGGTACCGTTTGCAATTTAAATTATTCTCCAATTTTTTTTGTTTGATTTTTTTTTATAAATCGTATGGATTTTATTTGTCGTATAGATTTAAAGTCGTATGAACTTAATTGTCGTATGGACTTTATGTCGTACAGATTCGGCTGAGTCGTGTGGACTCGCCGATTATTGGAGTCGTATGGACTTGTCCGACAATGAATCCTATGGACCCGCCGATTATTTGTCGTATGGACTTGTCTGAGTCATATGGGTTCGACAACTCTTTTGACATTCGTTTAGAATGTTCAAAAGAACATTCTACTTACGGATTATTAGCACTTCATTATTTGTATCTTGGACAGGAAATGCATTTTTTGCTTGTATGACCACGTGCAACTGCTTAGTGAGATTATCTAGTTGTTCCTACATTGTTTCCTATTTTTTCCATTACCCATGTCGAATTTCTTCTCTTTATTTTATAAACTACAAGAGTTAAAAACTCGTGATGTGTCAAGCTATACACATCAAAACAATATGACGAACGGAAGTGGGAGGCATCAGCTAGTAGGTAGGAGAGCGCTAGTGTCAACTCATTTATACTCTAAATGTTGTGAAGTTAGTCATGGCAAGCATTACTACATCTTATCATCATTGGGAACGAGACTTGCAATATGATTAAATATTTTTAAACAACAACGACGTTTTAACGGAACTGCTATTCGATGGGAAACATAAGTGACGCTGCTGTACGCCTAATTCGTGCAATATTTTTTTGCAGTGAATACGGTAATTTAATCAAAAACAGCTTCACCAAACGTCGTGACCTGATTTTTAGTTAATTTGATGAATAAACGCACGTGTTTGTAAAAAGGGAAACTAATTTACAAAAAATGACCGTAACTGAACGATTGCCTCTCTCATAAATTTATGTTTCCTCTAGTTTTCTCTGCAATTCCTAACACGCCGAATACAATTACAAAAACTGCGTAGTTTTATTGTCATTGAACTTATAACTTGTAACTCCACGCTGCTGTTGTAACGGCATCTGGGCTTCAGTAATGGAGCTCACGACTTCAGGAAGGTAATACGCAATGCTATCATGTGCCGTTATCACGCTCGCCTTTAGATCTTTGCTTAACTGACTATCATGTACAAGGTGAATTTATCCTGCCCGTTTCGTCCCAGATTTGCCCCTGGACTCGTCAGTAACACTGATTGTGAGCAGATCTTGCCTTAGACGCCTTTATGGATACACATGTATCCACTCCGCATGGAATATAAACGTACAATATAACATACAATAAAAACTTCAAACGCATGTTATTCGGCCGGGGTGGTAGGTGCAATTTTGAGGTATTGCTTCGGTCTGGATAAGTTTGTCCAGGATGTTTTGGATATATATTTATAGGGGATCGTTGCCAATTAAGAGTTGGAACTTCGCGTACAAATGATGAAGGAACTTTATTTAAATCTTCATTACTTTAAAGCTCGTTCACTCGGCACTCGACTTTCACTCCCGCTCGCGATTCCAAGAGCTTGCTCTATAGCTAATTACTCTTGCTCCGTGTACAAGTACAGAAAGGCTAGGGGTGTTTACAAAGATGATTGCCTGATCGCGTTGTTGCCCGGTTAATCTACCGTTATCTTCCCTTTACTAATCGTGTCGGAATCTGGCGCGCGAGCCGGCGTCGCGGGTTTTATGCACGCGACGGTTTTCAAAATCGGGGTGGGGTTTGGCTTAGCAACTAGCTACCCTTTTTCGCGGTTTCTGCAGTTTTCTGGAAGTCGTATGATCTTTGTTCTCGCGCGCTCTCCGGGTACGTGTTGCAAGTTCGGCGGTTTTCGTTACGCGCGGCACGACTGGGTGTGGTGTATCGTCTGACATGTAAGACGGTTCGAGGACGAGCGGAAATAATCTAAGATTAATAAATATTGTAATATAATTGGTTATATGCTAGTGCGCTTATAACACACATGCATAGAACCGTCACCGTTTAAAACCGATGCGATACTACGTGCCCCATTTGACCAAAACTAACTTGTCGCTCACATAACGAGTAATCAGAATAAGCTGTACCAGATATGCCAACGGCATGTCGACTGTGGCTATGAGGGCTGTTACACTTTGGACGCATCCAACGATAATAAGTAACCTTAAACAATACGTCGATCTTGCCTACGACGGCAGTCGTATCAATCGTATCCAATAATATGTCGATCTTGACTATACAACCCTTTATAAACCATGCAAAACTACGACACAGATAAACAGTCGACTGCACGACACTTTGTACGCCGTACACTATACAGGATGTTCCGTATCTGACCGAATTCCCCGTAATGGGGGGTAGCTGAGGTGATCTTCAACAACTTTTTACTTAACAAAAATATTGATCGCGCCCCCGGTTTTGAATTATTAACGAAACGGCTAGGCCAATCGTCACTGGGAGCGCGTATACAGCGCGCGCTCGAAACGAGAGTGGGGTTTTGGATCGCACTTGACCGCAAGCGTTTATAAACTCAGTGACACAGCGTAGGTATCGAGGGAAGCGTACGGCAAATGTCACATTGTCTTCAAATAAACTAATAGTTGTCGAATAACTGTGTTCAATACTTTGGCTTAAATCTAGATCATGCACATCTCTGGACCTTCGGATCTCCAAACTTTTTTTTACTCTATCAAGTGTATTTCGAGTCGCTGATCACGAATCCGAAGCGAAAGTTGGCGCTTGGTTTAAGTTACGGAGATATAAGCACTCGGTGTATGGAAAATGACAGGGTAGAGCCCACTGCCTGTTTTTCTCGTTGACATACTTGCGCACGCATCACTACGTACACACAATGTTTAAGGGGTTACATACCTTTCTCGGTTTAAAAAATCGATTTTTTCTGCGTTTTTCATTAGATTAACTTCCTAAGAATCATCTGTGAAAACGGCATTACGAAATTTAAATAATTGTCATAGTTATAACGTTTTATGTCGCGCGATCACGAGCGCTCAACACGAAACAAGCTAACGCTTTAGGATCTTTGGACGACTTCCAGCATTGGTACAATAATTTTTGTTAATAATTTATTGCTATTCGACCCATATACGAGGATGTATCATGTGAAACTTTGCTTAAACATTGCCTCGGTGGATTAACCAAAATTCGAACGAAAGTTTTAACAACGTGATTTGGAAGATCGCACCGAAAATTGTCAACAGCAGTGCTAACATTGTAGAAACAGCGTCCTATATTGGTGTTTGGTTATGGTTATCCATATTGGGTGCAATGCTCTTAATTTCGTCACGCAAATTGATAATCACCGTGTGACGCACGCACAGATCCAAGCGCAGCATGCGACTAAAGAGGCAAGAATTAATCACAGGATAAAAAATAACGCCAATATTCAAATGCAATTGACTGAGAAAGACTCACTGTATGGCGCTGGGATCGATGATTGCATGGAAGTAGCCAAAAAAAATTGAATTAAGACCTTTTAACTTGTTCCGAAACTTTAAACGCGTTTTTCTTGAAACTACGTTTTCGAAATCGGTAACCAAGATATCTCAAAAACGAAAAAAGCAATCGCTTTGAAATTTTGCACACATAATCTCCATAAAATTACGCACTTTTTGACGGATCTTTTTTTAAATATTCCAAATTTTAATATGTTTTAATTGCATTTCAGTGCCGAAATTCCGAGCAAAAACTCGATTTTTTTTCAAATGATCGCCATTTTGTCAAAAATGATTATTAAACAAAAAAGATCCGCCAAAAAATAGATAATTTATCTAGCTTTAAGGATATATTTTGATTTTTGTTGTGCGATGATCCTGATAGGAGATATCCTGGTTATCGCAAAGCGTCTCAGTCCGGCAGCGCTTCGGTGGAAGGGGTAATACTGAATCAAATCGAATTAAAAATGAAAAATAAAAATTCATAAAACTAGTTTAATGTTCTTTCGCTCCACAAAAAACTGCGGATTGATACCGCTCTTAAGTACGCGAAAAAAATTCGGAAAATAACGTAGTTTTGGGGTCGAGAAAGGTATGTAACCCCTTAACCTCTTGCTTGCTTTAGAAATAATTTCCACAGTAGCATAATTTATTTCGTAAGCAATGGTAGGCATTTAGTTTTGGAGATCCAGAAATTTGGAGATGTGCATGATCTAGATTTGTTTCGATATTTTTACTCGCTATTCGAAAGGAATGAAGAGTTATAGTATTTGTGGAAAAAATGGTTTTCTTAACAGCACGCGTTTTCAGGTGGATAAATTATGTTTTAAGGATAGTTAAACTTACCCATTCGTCCACGAATTAACCTGCCCCGACGGAAGTAGGTCATCGACACTGGGTCACTGTGCCGATTCTGTACTTCTCAAGAATCTCGAAAACCTCAACAGCTGATTTTACGGCTGGGTCGGTGAACTCACTTCACATTGACAAACGCTACGAACTGCACTTGCTTAATTTATGGCAGGGCGCACGGCTAATCGCAGGTACGCTGACACCCCGGAGAGTTGGGCGGCGGTCGGTCACTTTACCGAACGTGCATTTCACTGTGCGATGACTATCACCGTTAATCCGTATTCGTGAAATCTGTCTTTCCGACGGATCAGGAAAGCAGGTTTCACGGGGCTCGTTATTCATTCGCGGTGATTTTCATACCGGAAGTCAAACTAACAAGGGAACTGCCTGGGGTGTAACGCCGATATTTGAATGGGGATTGTTGCGTTGGGTACCTTGGTTCTATCGTTGAGCAAATCCAGAGCCCTAGGTGTAGATGGACGGTAGGTTCGGCGGCTAGCGTACCAGCGTAGCACCCATAGCTCGTGTTCGCGTCCTGCGTAGTTTTTTTTTCTTGAATACTAATTACAACGAACGGGTTTTTACAATAAAATTTCCAAATTATATTTACAAAGTATACGTTTAATTATTCATGTGCTTTTTTAGTGCAATTCGTGGGATGATATTTATTGTAGAAACATCCAAACCATAAAAATTTCGGCACCACGAGCATTGTGCAAATGCAGGGCTTCTTGCAGGGCTTCGCAATTGCACTGCTTCAAAAATAAATAAATAAATTCATGTAATTCTTTACGAAAGATACAAAGAAGAAGCACAATTCTCGTGGTGTCGAATTTTGTATTGTTTTGCATGCTTCTACGATAAATATCACCCCACAAATTGCATTGAAGAAGCACACAAATAAATAAACGTATACTTTGTAAATATAAAAACGTATACTTTGTAAATATAAAAACTTATACGTTGTAAATATAAGTTGGAAATTTTATAGTAAAAACCCGTTCGTTATAACTAGCATTAACAAAAAAAAATGAAAAAAAAACTACGCAGGAGGCGATCACGAGCCATCCGGGTGGTAAGCTGGTACGCTAGTCACCAGCCATCGACCACTGTGATTAGAGGTAAACTTTTAAGGCATATCAAGCGCGCGCTAAATTTCAAACCTGTATTTCTCGGAACCTGCCGCCCATCTACACCAAGGGCTCTGGATTTAGTCAACGGTAGACCCAAGCTACCCAACGCAACAAACCGCATTCAAATATCGGTGTTACACCCCAGGCAGTCCCCTCGTAAGTCCTAAAATCATTCTAAGGCGTCTTAGGATGGTTTGGAATGCGCGGTTTGCCACGTGGTGCCCAGCATGCCCTAGGCGGTGGGCATGATGCGACGCCATACTGTCTTCACCAATAACCGTTGAATCTCGAACAAGTACGGATCAAGCATAGCGCTGCGCAGCATTTTTCTTCGTTCTAAGTTTGTTTTTCATCGGCATCATTATCATTGTTTATCACCTCATTTTCATGGTTTCTCAAAGAAGAATCAGTGCATCACATAATCTACACCCACGGACGAAGACACATTCAGATTTTCACGGACAAACATACGAGGACTAATTTTCATCACTGACTACTCGTGCATAGGCAAGCCACGGTAACATCTCTCATTTATACTATTACATTCCTCACACGTATCAAATTGAAACTGCGTATGTATCTAGGAACTTCAATTGTAAATACATGCATCCTCATTCATTCTCATCGTTTTTTAATAAATTATTGTTATAGTTTTGCCTAATAAACCCACGTGTACGAATAATTTCTAACACCTTTCCACCATCCGAGATACAGTCCACGTTAGAATCGAACAATCCGTAACAAAATAATTATGTGCAAGAACATAATTGAACTCACGTTAGGGATATTGGCGGCTCTGAAAAGGGCCGATTGGTATTATGCCGGGGTGACGAGGACTGGCCAATGTGTCCTCGTTGTACTTCCAAGCACTCCTCGGAGCGCCGACAACATTCTGTTGCATTTTCCGCAACGTTTCCCGGTTAAAAACGTAAAAAATATTCTGTAATATTCTGGGTTACTGCATTGCTGCATGTTGCCTATTTGGTTTCAAAAATGGTTCTGCCAGCTCTAGCTTTCTTAGGTCTTACATGGACGTTTGTTAGGGAAAGGATATTTTTACAATACTAAACAGTGAAGAAATGTTCATTATTATTCGGAAACTGAAGTGGCTAGCACATTTAGACTCACCGTCCGCTCTGCGAAAAAATACCCGCGCACTCGAGGTAGCCGCATGGTCTTCATCGCTACCAACCTGTTAGCAGCGTAACACCACGCAAGCCAGAGCGAGAGAGAGAGAGAGAGAAAGAGAGAGAGGGAGAGAGAGAGAGAGAGAGAGGGAGAGAGAGAGAGGGAGAGAGAGAGAGGGAGAGAGAGGGGGAGGGAGAGAGAGAGGGAGAGAGGGAGAGAGGGAGAGAGGGAGAGAGGGAGAGAGGGAGAGAGGGAGAGAGGGAGAGAGGGAGGGTGGGAGGGAGGGAGGGAGGGAGGGGGAGAGGGGGAGAGAGGGAGAGAGAGGGAGAGAAGGGGGGAGAAGGGGGGAGAGGGGGAGAGAGGGGAGAGAGGGGGAGGGAGGGGGAGGGAGGGGGGGGAGGGGAGGGAGGAGGAGGGGAGGGAGGAGGAGGGAGGGGGAGGGGGGAGGGAGGGAGGGAGAGGGAGGGAGAGGGAGGGAGAGGGAGGGAGAGGGAGGGGGAGAGGGAGAGGGAGAGGGAGAGGGAGAGGGAGAGGGAGAGGGAGAGGGAGATAGAGAGAGAGAGAGAGAGCCATGAATTTCACTATTATCTGTACTGTATTGTGAAGGGGGAAGTGTGGCTATTTTGCGAAACATGTGCATGGGCTTTAAAGTTAAAACAGCATTGGCCTGTACGCATAACATAAATCTTTAATATCTTTCCAAATTCTTTCCGCGAAGACGGAACGGAACATACAATTTGGAAAAATATAATATAATTATTAATACATTTCTTTGTATTATCGTTACGTTATGCAAAATTAAATTAAATCAATGAATAGAACCTAACTGAAATCTAACGGCAGAGTTAAACTAAATGAACGACTAATTGTTCTTCAACAACCTTGGAAGATTTGATGGGCAGTTAAATAACAAATTAAGTTCGTTAACACGTTAAGTGCGACGCTGATTTGACGGGTTCCCGTTCAGGCGGCGGGTAGCCTGGCCGGCACGGCGGTCTGCTGTGTACACTCGACGGCCATTGAGTATAAACCGACGCATAATGTACTGAATGCAAGAGTACGCAAAGTATTCCGATAACCAAAATGTTGAGCGCGACGCCGATACAAATTATAACCACAAGATAATGTGATGGGGAACGGCAAAAAAGTGATTCACATAACAGGAGGTGATTCGAATCACATAACAGCGATTCAGTGCAGGTGGTTACTTATTGCAATTAGTGCAAAACCAACCACATCTTTGCTTACCATGTCTTAATAAACTCCATTAAAAGTATAACATTCATTTTTTAATTGCCATTAACTTTTTAACTATTGGCAATGCCGGTCTCACGCACCGAAGTCGGTCAAAAAAAATTTCGCTGTCAGAGGATCCACGCCGCCCAAACTAAAAGTCCATTGTCAGTCCCTAGGGACTCACGTCGCCTGAACGGAAAGTTCACTGTCAGTCCCCAAGGACTGACATCGCGCTCAACGTGTTAATCATACTCAAAGACAGATAAAACATTAACAATATTCCGTCTTCGCAGAAAGAATGGTAAGAAAATATTAAAGGATTATGTTATGCGTACACTGCCAATGCAGTTTTGAGCCGATGCACGCGTTTTGAAAAATAGCTACACTTCCCCCTTTACAATATGGTATAGATAATAGTAAAATTCATGGCACTCTCTCTGGCCTGTGTGGCGTTACCCTGCTAGCATGTTCGTAGTGATGAAGACCATACGGCCACCCCGAGTGCCCGAGTACTTTTTCGCAGAGCGGATAGTAACGGTGAAACGTTCCGAAACGTGCCACGCAATGTCCGTCGGAGCTACGGGGCGGGCATGGAAGTACAACGAGGGCACATTGAGTCAGTTCTTGCCACCCCGGCATAATACCAATCGGCCCTTTTCAGAGTCACCTATATCTCTAACGTGGGTTCAATTATTTTCTCGTACATAATTATTTTATTACGTTTTATCGGTAACAGTGCTTTGCGCGGTGAAACGCACGTACGGTAAGGTGACCCGATCGTCGCTCGACTCTCGGGGTTGTCCGCGTACCTGCGATCAGCCGTGCGGCCTGTTATTAATTAGGCAAGGGCCGTTCGTAGCGTGTGTCAATTTGAAGTGAGTTCATCGACCCGTCAGTAAAATCAGTTTTTGAGGTTCACGAGATTCTTGAGAAGATCAGAATCAGCACAGTGACCCAGTGTCAACGACCTACTTCCGTCGTGACAGGTTGATTCGTGAACGAATGGGTAAGCTTTACTAGGTTTTCCTAATGTTAGTGATCAATATCATTTCCTTTAAAACATAATTTATCCATCTCAAAACATACTGTTCAGAAAACCATTTTTTTACACAAATACTACAACTTTTAACTCCTTTCGGATCACGAGCAAAAGTAGTGAACGCACTTATTCAATGATTTATTAGTTTATTTGAAGACGATGGGACATTTGCTTACCTCGATACCCACGCTGTGCCGTTAAGATGTCCAAGAAGTTTTTTTAAAATGGAAACATGACTTTTTTTTTCATCAAAAAATTTGTCAAATTAAAACGAATAACTTTTGTAGAAAAATTTTTGGGTAAAAACAATTTTTGGTTTGCGTGTGCGTGCGTAACACTCACACAGATTAGGTCTCTGCGGCTCGTCACTTCCGCAGTATTTGCAGACTCTAAACCCTTCATGTAAGTGTACTTCGAATGTCCTGTGGATTTTGTTACCGACCCACAAAGCCCCAATCCTTGTGAGTGTTCCGCACGCACAAGCAAACAAAAAATTGTTATTACCCGAAAATTATGAACTTGAATGAAAACATTTTTCCTACAAAAATTCGTTTTAATTTGAAAAATTTTTTGATGAAAAAAAAGTCATGTTTCCATTTTAAAAAAACTTGTTGGGCATCTTAAAGTCGGCATTTTTTGTTTTGGACCAAAATTAATTTTTTTTTTTAACGTTCCCCTTCGAACCCTACAAGTTTCATTATACGCAATACTCGATCGGACTCGTATTTTCCGAGATAAATCAGGTGTAAGATTATAATCCGACACCCTGTATATTGTCGCAGGCGGTAAACAAGCTCGGAATACAATACTCGAGTCAAAAAGTCAACCGTAACAGTATGTATCGATTAACGCAGACTATAATCAAAATGTCTCGACTCAAAGACAGCTATAACGTGAATGTCCTGTCTTAAAGACGATTCTCGCGAGAATGGGGTATCTCAAATACGACTTTAGAGAGAATGTCCTTTCTCTGGGAAACTCCGTCCCCTTTAAGGGGCTATCTATCTGTGCACGGCCCGAAAATTGGTCGGATTTCAAGAATATTTCTTAAACATACCAATACGTCTAACGCCAGAATTCTTCTTGCAGTTTGCTCGTCTACCTATTGGCCATACATGAGAATTTTTTAAACAGTTTTAATCAATTGCTTATTGGTTTTATTTGATCCGCCATGAAGCTGTGTTTAAAAATTGTATGTTGCTGATGCGATTAATTGTTGCTCTCCGGTTAGACCAAAATTACATTTTTTTAGTTATTCTTAGTCGGAAAGATTTTCTACAACATTGTTGCCAGAATTAATCATTTTTATTGAAAATTGGGAAAGTGGTGGACGTCTACATTTCGAAGTATGAAATCACACGGTGTTTTAGGTCTGATTCTGGCAGAAAGGCGGGCCACTAAGGGGTGGAATATCCTGTTAAAATTTCAGAGCAATCCGTCCCGTAGTTTTTGACATTTTTTCCGCGCCAATTAAAAAAATCATGACTCGAGAAAAACGCATTTGAAGTTCCGTGGCGTACCAGCCTACAATGTCGACGCGGGTGGTAACTTTGTTGTAACTTTGTTAATTTTTGGAATTGAAGCATACAACTTTAGGAATGCATTCTGTAGACGTTATACTTTGTGAAAATGCAAAAAAAAGATTTCGATTTTTTTACCCATTCACAGGTAGATGGCCCATTAAAAAGTTTTGAGTCCTAATGACCCCCCAATAAAATGACGGTTCTCGGTGCCGTCGCTGGTTCTCGTCAATCAGCACGGGCAATGGACAAGGGTCCCACGTTCGAAGCAGTAGATCATTCAATTTTCTTATGTGAAATCATTAATTACTGTTTTTCTGACAATTGAATATAATATTACCAGCCACAATTGCGCACATAACAATGTAATAAAGTTCAGAGTATTGTAATTAAAATATTCTAGAATTCAAACATGTGCGCCGCCTGATTTGAAAAAGAAATTATGTTTAAGATTTTTGTTTATTCAACTTAATATATAAGTATTATTGTACACTCTTATGAATAAATTATTTAAAACTAAAAACTAAAACTAAACGTTCGCACCAGCCGGGACGAAAAGCAGAAATTCTTACAATTTTTCGATTGATTTATTAAATTAGCACACGCGTTACCATTGTTCCTCGACTGAGATTTTAGGGATTCACGATCATGAAATGTTTGGGAATCATTGATCCAGAAGAGACAAATAAAAAATTACGAAATTCAGACATTCGGACTAGATTTCTGTCGGAAGGCGATAGATAGGGATGGGTTAAATTTCTGCTAAGCGGTCGGTACTTTCGAGGTTCCTCACGTCCCGATGGGTTTTGATAAATCCATGGGCGAACCGTCAAATTTCCCAAGGACCAAGCCGACTACTACTGTCAGTCCCCTCTGGAATGTTATAATAACGTACGTTACCACCCGCACCTCGTACCTCGGCTTCCAGGCAAGGATTCCGTTAATTTCCATCATGACTCGGTATGGCTGCCGGTGAAACAGTCGTTCCGAATAGTTTCCGTGATCCGCGGTGTTCGAGAATAGGGTGCGATCCACCGGCGGAACCCCTCTGTTAGTATGCAAAATTCTCCGCATGATTTCTCGCCGATTAAGTATGCTCTGCGCGCGGTTGTATGTTCGTCTAATCGTGAGCAATAATACGTTCGATTGTCATCGATGATCTGCGCGAACGAGTTACTTTTCGACGCGCAGAATAATTCCGGACTCCGTTCCATTTTCTCATGACGTCCATTGATACGTCTGGAGTCTCTGGAGTGATAGTTTTTAATTCTGGTATGTCTCCGTGATCCCACGGAGGGTCCTAATCTCGTTCTTGAGTCAGTGGACATATGGGATGGTAAGAAATGAAACATAGCTTTGGTTTGATTGCAAATATAATAATGAATGTATTTTGAAAACGTCTGATACAACTTACAATTCTATCGTTGTCAGTGTGTTACGTACGCATCCGTCGAGCCAAATTTTTCAAGTCTTAGATTTCCACTTTGCGACAAGAAGGCACCTGTGCCATTTTTCTAAACATAGGATTTAGCTTCTTTTTTTCACCTACTGAAACTACGAGCCGATTTCCCAGCGTCCTAGATTAAGAGGCATTGTCACCGTTCGAACCATCTGCAAACTGCACTATCCTTCCACTCCATACGTTTTCCCCATCTATTCCAACCCCCACTTGAACGTGACCTATACAAGCCGAGGTTTAGACAGCCTCATGTGCTTTAGTATATCTGAACTTTCAGTATACAAATGATATTAGGTTAAGGTCCCCCTTGACCAATGGTTTACCATAGAAGCGTTAGTGTTTTCTTGCGGCATCGTAACTCTTACGCTTAGTCACTATGCCTCCGGAATACTCATGCGTTAGAACTAACTTATTTAAATAAAAGCTTAGGCCTTACAACTAAAACGTACAACAGGAGTATTGTAAAATTGTCACTGCCCAAGCGTACACCACTATTCTCCTATACAATTGTATTTTACTTATACTATCTGTTTACTACTACACAAAACACTAAGCATCAATGTGAAAGATTTGAAAAGGATTACATTGTAAACTATCATTCAGAATACACCGCGAACATTTTTCTACTTTAAATTTCATTTTTAAATTTACTCAATTTAGAATAATACCTTTCAACATGAATATACATATGTCATAATACGAGTACTGAGTAACGTCTCATAAAGAACATCACTCTTACCGTTCGGAGTGGATTGCAAGATTCTAAAGTAACCGATGTCTAAATGGTATTACTTTACTGCAGCTGGTAAAATCTACCAACTGGCGCGGTAACTGATAGGCTCACGTCTTTGGTGACCATAATTACGCTAGTATAACAATTCTGGAAGTTATATTACAGAAATGTTGTTATTAATTGAGTGAGTAGAGTTGCAATATTTTTGTAGCACTACCCCACTTAGGGCAGTTTCTGCACTATAGTCGGGCGGTGCTCTCCTTTGTTACGTCTCTGGGATTCTTTGGCGTACCTCAAACTCCACGCGGTCATTCCATCAATATTCTCATGGAACTGGCTGGTTTTAATTGATTCAGTAATCTATACCTCATCGTATAGGCATGTCTGTCTCAGGTTCTCGTGGAGTTTGCATCGTTAAATGTTTCATATGTTCGTCTACGGATTACTGGTACGAATTAGAACAAGTGAATATCCAGCCGCTATTTTTAATATGTAATGATACGTAATTGTTGTTCATATTTTCATTTTACCGACGTAAGCCCTCTTTTATCGGGCCAGTAGCACGGTTGAACTTTGATTATCAGAACCAATGGAGAGGTTTTGATGTTTGAATAATCGCAGTTTTGGGTAATACAATAGCTACTGTGTTGATGTTCATCTTCTTATATTTAACAAAAGGAAACACGAAGCAAACAAGTTCAATCAGAAATAACGAAGTAAAATATGAAATTGTTCAAGATTTGTATGTTAGCACCACACGTTTGTATTGCGAGCCATTACGCTGCGTTGCGTACAATTGGACTAAATTAAACTGCGTATACGACATTCGAGGACAAAGGAGATACAGGGTAACCCGCAAATCGTGGTAATGAATTGAAAGGGCGATACATGGGATAATTCCAAATTGGTTTTTCTAAACTATTGTTTTTTCGTTTATTACTCTTAAATGACATTTTTGTAATTTTTAAAAATTCTTCCCAGTGATATACTTTGATTTCCAGCATATGTATATCCTATTTTTCGAGATATGACGTTATCGACAGTTTTTTCTAAATGGATCACTATATATTTTTACATTTTCAAATAGACGCTCTCAACAATTACAATAATATAGGATTTGGTGAGTCTGCGATTCGTGGTTTTTTAAATATTAAGTAAAGTAATTAACAATGAGTTGGTTTCTTACATCTTTTTTGTCACGCCCAAAAAATTAAATAATAATATAAAACAATTCAGGGAAAATGGCAATTTATCAGAGAATACTATATTATTCTTATTATTTATCTCGCAATTTGGTAAATACAATAAATTTCCAGTGCGCGTTCCGTGATTTCTGGACACGATCTATATTTCATTTACTTTAAATCGCTATTCACGGTCACTTAGACTTACATTAAATTACGCTTAAGCCCTTAGCAACGGCAATTCTATCGTTCCGCGTTCTATTAGTTTAAACGCAAATCCGACTCCATTCGCGAGAAGTAACGGAGGTTTTCAAATAATTTTCGTGATCTGGTAGACTTTGCGGTTGGCGGTCAATAGATTGGGAGGTTGAAACTTTCACGATAAATCCTTGGCGCTGTGTGTCGTGAAATTATTGCGTGGCCGTTCGATAATTCGATCAAATCTGTTTCGTACCATTTCCATGTGTTCGAGAGGTTTCTGCGCCGACAACAAAGCCATCGGAAGTATTCGAAAGTAAAAATTAATTTCTGTAGTCTGCTGTAGAGATGGGCAACATTTCCTGAACGTCGATATCGATACATCGAAATTTAAACGTGGATTATTTTCAAACATCAAGACTGATAGGGAAACTATTGATGAATTTAAATATTGTTGTTTTGCAAATCAATATTAATCAATATTAATATACATTTAAAAAATGTTCTCTCTTATCACTTGCATATTTTGGTAGTTTATTATCCAGTATCTTCAAATGAATATATATTTGATTTCCAAAATTTCTACAAAATATTTACAAAAAATGTAAATAATTGGTCAATTTAAGAGGTTACATACCTTTTTCGGCCCCAAAACTAATTGTAAGTGATTTTAAGAATTTTTTTTGCGCATTTAAGAGAGGTATCAATCCGCAGTTTTTAGTGGAGCGAAAGAACGCAACATTAAACTAGTTTCATAAATTTTTATTTTTTATTTTTAATACAATTTGACCGAGTATTACCCCTTTCCCCGAAGCGCTGCCGGACTGACACGTTTTGCGGCAACCACGATATCTCCTATCAGAATCACTTGAAAACAAAAATCAAAATATATCTTTAAAGCTAGATAAATTATCTATTTTTGACCAATTTTTTTGGTTTAATAATCATTTTGGACAAAATGACGATCACTTGAAAAAAACGTGTTTTTGCTCGGAATCTCGCTATTGAAATGCGATTAAAACATATTAAAAATTGCAATATTAAAAAAAAATTGGTAAAAAAGTGCGTAATATTATGGAGATCATGTGTGCAAAATTTCAAAGCAATTGCTTTTTTCGTTTTTGAGATATCTTGGTTACCGATTTCGAAAACGTAGTTTCGAGAAAAACGCGTTTAAAGTTTCGGAACAAGTTAAAAGGTCTTAATTCAATTTTTTTGTCTACTTACATGCAATCACCGATCCCAGAGCCATACAGTGAGTCTTCCTCAGTCAATTGCATTTGAATATTGGCGTTATTTTTTATCCTGCGACTAATTCTTGCTTTTTTAGTCGCAAGGTGCGCTTGGATCTGTGCGTACGTCACAAGGCGATTATCAATTTGCGTTGCGAAATTAAGAGCATTGCACCCAATATGGATACACATCATCGACATAATTTTTAGTAATAATGTGGCTCCTTCGTTAAATATGCAAACGCCAATATAGGACGCTGTTTCTACAATGTTAGCACTGCTGTTGAAACACGCTGTTAAAACTTTCGTTCGAATTTTGGGTAAATCCACCGAGGCAACGTTTAAGCAAAGTTCCACACGATAAATCCTCGTATATGGGTCGAATAGCAATAAATTATTAACAAAAATTACTGTACGATTACTGGTATTAGTCCAAAAATTCTAAAGTGTTTGCTTGTTGTCTTTTTGTGCGCTCGGGATCGCGAGACATAAAGCGTTATAACTATGACAATTCTTTGAATTTCGTAATTCCGTTTTCATAGATGGTTCGTAGAAAGTGAATCTAATGAAAAACTCAATAAAAAAAATCAATTTTTTGAAACCGAGAAAGGTATGTAACCCTTAAGTATGCACGTTGCAGTTTATCATCCTCTTTCATCAAAAACTTCCACTCATTGTTTGTTTTAAGAGTACGACTCATTTTTTTACTCAACCATAAATTTGCAAATTAAATAAAAAGAATTAACCAAAAATTACAGGACAATGGTATAATTATTCAACTATTGTCCATCAAATGATAATGGACATGCGCGTGACAACTGATAACTTTTGACGCATATAATTTACCATGCACTACCACAAATGATGATACAACGGTAAATGATAATAAAATGTTGTTTTTTTAAACATCGGATATTGGGATAAAACTTCGACACATTTTTCGATATAACGAAATAAAACATCGATGTTGGATATCGATATGTCGGACAGAAATATTGATGTTTTCCAATAATCGATGTATTTTGCCCACCTTTAGTTCTGCTGGAGTGAGTAGACGACCGCAATAGCGCGGTACGCAGTTATAAAAGCTGCGAAAGATGAAAATATATTTTACTTGAAAACAGACTTGCTCTTTAATCGGCCTTACGCCTCGGTTGCCATTTGACATTTGAAACGTGTATTTCCAAGCCAAACGTTCGTATTATTGTAAACACGCCTTGCGGGAAAATACTATGGCGGCCACCCTTTAAACTGAAATGATTTGAAAACAATCGCAGAATTTTACGTTCCTTTATCTAGTTTCACGCGTTAACCAACGCGTCAATACGGGAGACACCCAATTATATTCTGCTGAACAATAGTTAATGGGCTCGACCGAACAACAACACAAGCGCCACTGCGCCCATTTTACAGGAGAGGTGTTTAAAGTTTAGAATACTGCGTACTGTTTTCTGGGGGATGGGACATTTCGGATGCCGAGCTGTTTAGATGTCAGGCCCTTTCGACGCCGGCCGATTCGATGCCAGGACGTTACGATGTCTGCCCATTTCGACGCCAGGCCATTTCGATGCCGGGACGTTTTGATGCCAAAATTAATACAGCGTGAATTGTACGTTGGCCGTTTGTTCTTAACGCCTGAATCTTAATGCGTAATTAGCACAGAAATACCGCGCCTATCGAAACGTCTTTTCAGATAAATAATTTATCGTAAGATTTCAAACTGCGAATAACAAATTTATGTTTTTAGGAAATTGTTCCCGAATAACATTCAAGCCGAATATCGTTGAAGTATGCTAGCTTAATAAATAATTCCTAAAGTTCTGGCCACCATTTATATAAGGTTGGAAAATTACATTTCTTACAATTATGGAAGAATAAACAATTCCTAATTCTGTAACTTAATTCAATTAATTATTTAATAATTTTATGTATTGGTAGAATGATATTACATGATATCTGGCTTGAGTTATATATGTACACTTGCTGACAAAAGTTAAGAAACAATATAATCGTTTGGGAATTACTATGTATTGTTTGACTTCTGGGATACTTACGTTGGAATTAAAAATGGCATTAAAAGATAACATCGCATAGATCAATATACGATAAGTGTGTTTTTCGATTATACATACAGGGTGTCCCGTAATTGGTGTAACACCGGGAACTGGGGGGTAGCTGGGGTGAATCTGAACTACTTTGTCCTTTACCAAAATGTTGATCGCGCCTTCGTTTTTAAATTATTAACGAAAAACGCTGGCCAACCAGAGCGCGTAAAACTCGCGCGCTCGACCGCGAGAGCGTTGTCTCTGGACCGCGCTCGACCGTAGCCGTGAACAAACGCACTGGCACAGCGTGGATATCGAGGTAAGCGTACGGCAAATGATACATCGTCTTAAATCGAATAACGCGAAATGATTCGATATTCATGATTAACAAGTAAACTAATAAGTCGCGTAATAACTCTGTTCGGCAAATGATACATCGTCTTTAATCGAAAAACGCGAAATGATTCGAAATTCATGATTAACAAGTAAACGAATAAGTCATTTAATACCTCTGTTCAGTAGTTTTACGCGTTATCCGAATGGAAAAGAGTTTTAGTACTCGTGAAAAAAATTATTCTAAATAACACGTTTTCAGGTGCATAAGTTATGTTTTAAGGAAGATGATTTTAATAACTAATGTCAGAAAAATCTTGTTAAGCTCACCCACTCATCCAGCGATTAACCTGCTTCGACGGAAGTGGGTCTTTGACACTGTGCCGATCCTGCACTTCAAGGAACCTGTCAACAGCTGAGGCCGGGTCGGTGAACTCTCTTCACTGCACGATCACTTTAATTGCACGCCTGAACACCTACAAACAGAACTTTTCGAGGGACGATCGTATAAACACTGTCGGAAATGAGAGACTACCCACGGTAAGAAAAAAATTCACCCACGTTATTTATCGACGAATTAAAATAAATTCAATTGGTCGCCTAAAAATTCACTTGTCTCCAATAATCCAGTAAGTTGTGGCAAGGTAGTGCGTAGCGCACAGCTGACCGTGGGTATACGCGGGACTTGAGCGACGGTCACTTTACCGAACGTGCATTTCACTGCACCGATACCTCGTAATAACACAATTGCGCGAATACGAAAAACATATTGGAATACTCTGCGTTGGACCGAAGCATTGTGTTCGGGTGGTAGAGCGATTCTGCCAGCTTAAGCGTTTTCTGGTTCCCATTCCATTTTTCGGATGATACAATGTGTCGTATACGATTCTTTGACGAATATCCATCGTATCGTGATACAATGTATGCAGTAGACGTGTAGTGTGTCGCGACAGTGGCGCGGGATAAGTGTGACAGAATTCAGGTATAAACGTATGTTTTATGTGTGTGGTCCGGCCGTCGTCAAGTCGACGGAGATTGGTAGGCGAAGAAGAATCTGCGTGCGATCGATGCGCGATCGAAAATTATTTTGAACAGTCGTTTACGAGATTCTCTCAGAGTCAGACGTAAAAAATTGAAAGTTGAAAGTTGCATGATTTTGTATGTTCTTCACATAAGACAATCGGCCCTTCTCAGGGCCACCAATCTCTCTAACGTGGGTTCTGTTACGTTCCTGTACGTAATTGTGTTATTACGAGGTATCGGTGCAGTAAAATGCACGTTCGGTAAAGTGACCGTCGCTCGATCCCGCGGACACCCGCGTATACCCGCGGTCAACTGTGCGCTACGCTTAACCTGCGATCAGCTGTGCGCTACGCACTACCTTGCCACAACTTACTGGATTATTGGAGACAAGTGAATTTTTAGGCGACCAAGTGAATTTATTTTAATTCGTCGATAAATAACGTGGGTGAATTTTTTTCTTACCGTGGGTAGTCTCTCATTTCCGACAGTGTTTATACGATCGTCCCTCGAAAAGTTCTGTTTGTAGGTGTTCAGGCGTGCAATTAAAGTGATCGTGCAGTGAAGAGAGTTCACCGACCCGGCCTCAGCTGTTGACAGGTTCCTTGAAGTGCAGGATCGGCACAGTGTCAAAGACCCACTTCCGTCGAAGCAGGTTAATCGCTGGATGAGTGGGTGAGCTTAACAAGATTTTTCTGACATTAGTTATTAAAATCATCTTCCTTAAAACATAACTTATGCACCTGAAAACGTGTTATTTAGAATAATTTTTTTCACGAGTACTAAAACTCTTTTCCATTCGGATAACGCGTAAAACTACTGAACAGAGGTATTAAATGACTTATTCGTTTACTTGTTAATCATGAATTTCGAATCATTTCGCGTTTTTCGATTAAAGACGATGTATCATTTGCCGAACAGAGTTATTACGCGACTTATTAGTTTACTTGTTAATCATGAATATCGAATCATTTCGCGTTATTCGATTTAAGACGATGTATCATTTGCCGTACGCTTACCTCGATATCCACGCTGTGCCAGTGCGTTTGTTCACGGCTACGGTCGAGCGCGGTCCAGAGACAACGCTCTCGCGGTCGAGCGCGCGAGTTTTACGCGCTCTGGTTGGCCAGCGTTTTTCGTTAATAATTTAAAAACGAAGGCGCGATCAACATTTTGGTAAAGGACAAAGTAGTTCAGATTCACCCCAGCTACCCCCCAGTTCCCGGTGTTACACCAATTACGGGACACCCTGTAGATAAAGACTACAATTAATTTCAATCGAAGAAACGAAACAAAAGCTTTGTGACATAAATTAAGAAACATACTTTACTTAAGGGTTACATACCTTTCTCGGCCCCAAATACGTGATTTTCCGAATTTTTTTTTGCGTTCTTAAGAGAGGTATCAATCCGCAGTTTTTTGTGGAGCGAAAGAACGCACATTAAACTAGTTTTATGAATTTTTATTTTTCATTTTTAATTCGATTTGATTGAGTATTACCCCTTCCACCGAAGCGCTGCCGGACTGACACGCTTTGCGGTAACCAGGATATCTCCTATCAGGATCATCGCAAAACAAAAATCAAAATATATCCTTAAAGCTAGATAAATTATCTTTTTTTTTGACGGATCTTTTTTGTTTAATAATCATTTTTGACAAAATGGCGATCATTTGAAAAAAAAATCGAGTTTTTGCTTGGAATTTCGGCACTGAAATGCAATTAAAACATATTAAGAATTGGAATATTTAAAAAAAGATCCGTCAAAAACTGCGTAATTTTATGGAGATTATGTGTGCAAAATTTCAAAGCGACTGCTTTTTTCGTTTTTGAGATATCTTGGTTATCGATTTCGAAAACGTAGTTTCGAGAAAAACGCGTTTAAAGTTTCGGAACAAGTTAAAAGGTCTTAATTCAATTTTTTTTGGCTACTTCCATGCAATAATCGATCCCGGCGCCATACAGTGAGTCTTTCTCAGTCAATTTCATTTGAACATTGGCGTTATTTTTTATCCTGCGACTAATTCTTGCCTCTTTAGTCGCATGCTGCGCTTGGATCTGTGCGTGCGTCACACGGCGCTTATCAATTTGCGTCACGAAATTAAGAGCATTGCACCCAATATGGATAACCATCGTCGTCATAATTTTTAGTAAAGATGCGGTGCCTTCGTTAAATATGCAAACACCAATATAGGACGCTGTTTCTACAATGTTAGCACTGCTGTTGACAATTTTCGGTGCAATCTTCCAAATCATATGATAAATAGTTTCACATGATAAATCCTCGTATATGGTTCGAATAGCAATAAATTATTAACAAAAATTATTGTTCCATTGCTGGAAGTCGTCCAAAGATCCTAAAGCGTTAGCTTGTTTCTTGTTGAGCGCTCGTGATCGCGCGACATAAACCATTATAACTATGACAATTATTTGAATTTCGTAATGCCGTTTTCACAGATGGTTCTTAGGAAGTTAATCTAATGAAAAACGCAAAAAAAAAATCGATTTTTTGAAACCGAGAAAGGTATGTAACCCCTTAAACAATATTATCGTTTTTAACAAAAAGAGCGACATTTACACGTTGGTGAATTTCGTAATAATCTAGTAAGAAGTTGGATAACCCTTGGATTTTATGACTGCCTGGCATCTGCGTGACATTGATTCGATTAATCGAACACAAAACCCAACTCGTATTTCAGACCATATTTTCGTGATTTTTTGCATCAACTCGGTTTTATTGGTAAAAGAGTGACTTCCCAAAGCGCCGATGCATAATCATTAGATCTGTAGCATGATTAGTAAGTTACTCAAGTTTCACGTATTTAATACTATCTTGTTACTCATAGTTGTAACGTTACAATAGAATGAACTTCGTTATATAATTACAACTACCGACTTTTCTGAATTTAACATAAAAAGAGCAAATCATTAGACGACAAATTAGCTGCTGGAAATGATTGAAGATAAAGTGTTCCGGTTTTTCAAAGTCTCGTGAATCTTCTGAAGTCGAAATAAAAAATATACATATCATATACATTGTTACGAGATGGGCGAGTTTCTTAAACGCGTTCGTTGAGAGTTCAATAATTTTACGTTAGTGTGTACGAAGAGCTAATAATTAGGTCGGAATAAATGCTTGTATTAGTTTTCACGCATTAAGAGATTCCCGTAACTGTAATATTGTTAATTCACTCCGAGCGGTGGGAGTGTATAGTTTGTGGGACGTTACTCAGCACTTCTATTCTTATATACAGATTGTCCCGTATCTGATCGCATTCCATGATATGGGGGGGGGGGGGGTAGCTGGGGTGTTTCTGAACAACTTTGTCCTTAGCAATAATGTTGTTAGCGCCCACGATTTTGAATTATGAACAAAACGGCTAGGTCAATCCAAGCGCGTATCGGGCGGGCGCTCGAAACGAGAGTGTGGTCTCTGAATCGCGCTCCACCGCGAGCGTGAACAAGAAGATCGCGTGGGTATCGAGGGAAGTGTATGGCAAATATCACACATCGTCTTCAAATAAACTAATGCTCGTTGAATAACTGTGTTCAATACTGTCACTCGTTATTCGAGAGGTATGAAAAGTTGTAGTATTTGTGGAAAAAATGGTTTCCTTAAGAGCACGTTATCAGGTGGCTAAATTATGGTTTAAGATAAACGATGTGAATAACTAACGTTAGAAAAACCTTGTTAAACTCACCCATTCGTCCACGAATCAACCTGCCTCGACGGAAGTAGGTCGTTGGCAGTAGGTCACAGTGCCGATTTTGTCCTTCGTAAGAGTTTCGAGAACCTGAACAGCTGATTTTACGGCCGGTTCGGTGAACTCACTTGACACTGACACACACAGTAGGAACGGCACTTGTCTAATTTATGGCAGGGCGCACGCCTTTCCCACTCCGTGGCCAGAAAAAAGTTCCGAAATGCAGTGCCCCTTACAAAACATTCTATGCCACACAATGCATGGAGCGCAACGTGTCCGTCTTCTTTAAAAAATATCTGTACTACTGCATATCTATACTACTGACATCAGATCGCGCGCGGCCAAGACTGGACACCTCTGAGAGCAGTCACAAAATCGGTCCATGTACCAAGGTATAAAATAATGCCGCGCGGCTACAATTTTGATCGCGGGCGCGCCGCGTTGCAAGACGCGTGCATACGAAACGGTTCCATTTAATGACATGTAAACTAGTACCTCGAAAATGCAATTTTGATCGGCACGCGCCGCGCCGCGTGTTCGCGCGCATAGGAATCGCACCTTTAGAACGACGTTAGTTAGGGAAGGGATATTTTTACAATAGTACAACGGAGTGGCTCGCACATTTAAAGTCACCGTTCATTCAGCAAAAAAATACCCGCGCGCTTGTGGTGGACGCATGGTCATCGTCACTACGAACGCGCTAGCGAAGGCAAGGAGAAATTTATGGCACTCCTTAATACTACAAATACTACAATCTTCGTTCCTACTGAATAACGACTAAGAGTATTAATCACAGTTATTCAACGAGCATTAGTTTATTTGAAGACGATGTGTGATATTTGCCGTACGCTTCCCTCGATACCCACACGATCTAATTGTTCACGCTCGCGGTGGAGCGCGATTCAGAGACCACACTCTCGTTTCGAGCGTGCGCCCGATACTCGCTCGGATACCTGAAAGACTGATTGAAATGATATTGTTATTTATTTTTTATTTATACAACAGAAGAATTCATTTATATGTATCAAACAGTGTCTTCGCTAACACAATACAATATTAAATTGATCATTTTCCAAGTTGTGTGTACTGTTTCGTCTTCGCGGGAAGAATCGTAAGAAAATATTAAAGGTTTATGTTGCGTGTACGCTGTCGATGCAGTTTTAAGCCAATGCACGTATTTCGTAAAATAGCCACACTTTCCCTTTACGACACGGTATGGACAATAGTGAAATTTATGGCACTCCTTGCCCTTGTCTTCGATAGCGCGTTCGTAGTGACGACGACCATGCGGCCGCCCTAAACGCGCGTGTATTTTTTTGCTGAATGAACGGTGACTCCAAATGTGCGAGCCACTCCGTTGTATTATTGTAAAAATATCCCTTCCCTAACGAACGTCCTTCTAAGCAAGACCCAAGAAACGCTAGAGCTGGCAGAATCGTTTTTCAAACCGAACGGGTACAATACAGAAACGAACTAACGCGGAGTATTACAGGATATTTGTTACGTTTCTTCATCGAGAAACATTGGGAGAAGTGCAGTGCAACGTCCACCGGCGCTTCGAGGCGTGCATCCACAACCAATCTTGGCAATTTTGGCAATAACAATCGGCCATTTTCAGGGCCACCAATATCTCTAACGTGGGTTCAATTACGTTCCTCTACATAATTGTTTTGTTCGGAGTTATCGGTGATAGTGGTCGCGCAGTGAAATGCGCGTTCGGTAAAGTGACCCGGTAGTATTTCCACACTACAATTTCAATTCCTATGCGTTATAACTAGACTCCGGATGTTTATGCAAGATGCATTATTTTTATGTTGACTTTAATCGAATTTTGTGAAACAAATGTGATAAGTATGCGAGCGCCGCTCGATTCTCGGGGGTGTCCGCGTACCTGCTATTAGCCGTGCACCCTGCCATAAATTAGACAAGTGCCGTTCCTACTGTGTGTGTCAGTGTCAAGTGAGTTCACCGAACCGGCCGTAAAATCAGCTGTTGAAGTTCTCGAGATTCTTACGAAGGACAAAATCGGCACTGTGACCTACTGCCAATGACCTACTTCCGTCGAGGGCAGGTTGATTCGTGGGCGAAAGGGTGAGTTTAACAAGATTCTTCTAACGTTAGTTATTCACATTGTTTATCTTAGACCATGATTTACCTACCTGAAAACGTGCTGTTAAGAAAATCATTTTTTCCACAAATACTACAACTTTTCGTACCTCCCGAATTACGAGTGACAGTATTGAACACAGTTATTCAACGACTATTAGTTTATTTGAAGACAATATGTGATATTTGCCGTATGCTTTTCTCGATACCCACGCGATCTACTTGTTCACGTTCGCGGCGGAGCGTGTCAGAGTCATACTCTCGTTTCGAGCGCTCGATACGCGCTCGGATTGCCCTAGCCGTTTCGTTAATAATTCAAAACCGAAGGCACTTAGGACATTATTGCTAAGGAAAAAATTGTGCAGAATTACCGCAGCTACCCCTCATTTCCCGGTTTCGAGCTAGTTACGGGACACCCTGTATAGATCTCGTGTTGTGGGGGAGGATGTGAAAACGAAAGAAACCACGACGGTGATTGGTTGCTGTGGTTTACGCGGACAAAGTTTAGGGAAAGTGATGTAACTGTAGCTGGAATGCATCGGCAGGGTAGGCAGACATAATGCACGGTTCTATGGATAGATTAGAGAGAGAAAGAGTGAGGGAGTAAGAGAGTGAAAGAATATCGTAGGGCAGGGATCGTAGGGCACTCGAGATAACTAAATAAGAGAGGACCGTTGCAGGCAACTTGCAGGAATTGCTTATTTTTCCATAACTGTAAGTAATGTAATTTTCCGACCTTATATAAATTGTGGCGAGAATTTCAGGAATTAATTATTAAGATAGCATACTTCAAAGATATTCGGCTTGAGCGTTATTTGGGAACAATTTCCTAAAAACATAAATTTGGTATTTGCAGTTTGAAATCTTACGATAAATTATTTATCTGCAAGGATGTTTCGATAAGCGCGGTATTTCTGTGCTAATTAAGCAATAACATTTAGGCATTAATATCAAACGGCAAACGTGCATTTCACGCTATATTAATTTTGCCGGTAAATGGCCGGCATATGACATAAATAAATGGGCCGGTATCGAAACGTCCTGGCATCGAAACAGCCAGCGTCGAAAGGGCATGGCATCGAAACGGCTCGGCGTCGAAAGGGCATGGCAACGAAACGGCCCGGCGTCGAAATTTTTTGTATGACTTGGTTGAACTTCGCACGTAGCTTGTTGCCTTCACTCGTCTTCTCATAATCAATGTACCTTATTGTAAAATGTAACATTGGTGATGGGCCTCATCTCCACTTACCTTAAAGCCTTTAATACTGCTACGAATTAAAGGTACTATATTATTTGATTGAATTAAGATTGTATTCGTCAGTTTTTCCACGATCAACCTCATCGGCTAAAATAGAATATTTATGTAGAAAATGTAGGGACTTTCGTTTCCGTTGAAAACAGAAAAGAGAGCTGTGTGAGAGATAGGAGCAAGGGAAAGCAAAGGGCTGGTGGGATCGGTGCAAGGAGAAAGAAAGGAAGAAGAGATGAGCAGATGAGGAGGTGGGCAGCGGTGAAAAAGGCGGGTTAGATTTGGAGGTTAGGAGTGCGAGTAGGAAAGCAGGAAGAGGAGATAAGGAAGAGAAGTAGGTAAAGAAGAGGAAGATAAGAAAGTGAGCGAAGGAAACTAGGAGTCGATGAGGAAACTGACAGGGAGAGGAAAGAGTAAGAAAGAATGGGATAGAAAATGTGAGGAAACGAGAGAGGGGAAGGGAGCGAAAGGAGCAGGGAGGGAAGAGAGAAAAGTCGGAACACCGACGAATGTGGAAAGGATGGGAAGAGAAAGGTACTCATGTGAGTCGTCAGTAGAGGATTTCTTTAAGAGGAAAGGGATGGAGTGGAGGGTGAGGGGCGGAGAGGAGGGAAAATATATTCAGGAAGAGGGGGAAGATGATAAGATCTCCGGAAGGGAAAGGAGGGACAGGGAGGGGAGGATGTAGGCAGGGGGTTAGAGGGAACGGAAGAGGGGTGGCAGGAAAGGGTGAAGGACATATTAGGGGTCAAAGGGGAGGGGGAGGCATGGATGGGGTAGGTGGTGAAGAAGAGGGGGCAGAAGGGGAAAGGAGAGAGTGGACCGAGAGACGTAGCGTATTTGGGGGGGGGGGGGGGAAGGCCAGTTCGGCACCGCTGGTGCTTGTGCTCGGCATGTTTCGATAGTAAAAATTGGATCGTTCTTTAATTCCGGACGATTTTCTAAATTAACCTTAAAGACGGTCTTAACTCCCGTATATTTTGGGCAATAAAAAAAGAGATTACCTTTATTTTTATATTAATTTCGGATTGCGCCACGAAAAGATTTTAGCGAATGGATTTTATGTAATTAACTGTAATTCTGTTCTTCCGATTTACTAATTTAATCATGCAGGATTTTCATGCAGGAAAGTGTTCCTACACATTCCAGAACACGCGTTGCCGCAATTGCTATTCGAACACTGAAATAAATTTAATAATGGTAATTGGATAATACACACGCGACATACAGGGATCGAAAAATTGAAATTTAAAAATGAAATGAAATTCAATTTGGCATCTCGTGGGTTGGATATTAAGAAAAAGCTAGTACAAAAATGAATAATAATATCTTATTCATATTACGAATTTTTGTGAGAATCAAATCCACGAATACACTCGAAATAACGAGTTCCAAGCGAACTTCGAATTATGATTAAGACCAAGAATGATCATGGTTTCAGGCACATTTTGAGTTCGCCTGGAGCGCACTCGAACGTTTTGCTAGTTAGGAAATTCGAGATAGCACTCACGGATTTGACTACAAATATTCTCCCGATAAAGCATCCCACGTGATTATTGACATTTGGACCGGTCCAGCAAGGTTTTCCTATCCATACTAATTGTTTACATGCGAAACGGGTATCTTCCAATGGCACGAAACTCGTGCATAGATACGTACGTACCTATACGTATATACGTACATTCTCCTACACAGCAATTGAAAGCAAATCCTCGTAAATCAAGCTCTGTTTACGCCAGTCGCTCACCCTTAATCCACGGCGGCACCCTAGTTACAGAAACCTAATCGAGGTGTAGACGTTGCGTCATCTTGATAAATGTTCATCAAACTTCGTCGGGACCTCCGGTCCTCCTTCACTGGATCCCGAATCCAGGTATTCCTTGTAATGGCAATTAAATCACATGGAGAGATTTTTTACAATTGCAGCTAATCAACCGTCGCGTCACGGTGACCTATACAGGGTGTCCCGTAATTAGTGTAACTCCGGGAACTGGGAGACAGCTGGGGTAAACCTGAACCACTTTTTCCTTTATCAAAATGTTGCTCGCGCTTTCATTTTTCAATTATTAACGAAAAACGTTGGCGAAAGCGTTGTCTCTGGGGATGGGACACCTCGCCGTCAGGCCGCATAGTGGGACCAAATGCGATTCTAGCCGGGCAAAATTATTTTTTTCTCTTAATCAACTTTTTAGGACTTAATTAATGTTTACAAATATTTTTCAAATGATATTTACTAATAATATGTACAAAACGAACAATTTCTGTTGAAATATTTATATATTATTAGTATTAAGACTATATTATGCGTATATTTTATATTTTAAAATAAATTTTAAATCATTTTACGATTGTGTTTATCGTTGTTTTTATCACCATCATCATCATCACTATTGCACAGTGGGACCAAATGCGATTCTAGCCGGAAAAATTTGTTTTTCTCTTGATCAACTTTTTAGGGCTCAATTAGGGCTCAAATCATATTTTAAAATATTTTTCAGATAGTATTGACTAATAACATGTACAAAAAATAACCATTTTTATTGACATACTTATATATTATTGGTATTAAGACTCTATTATACGTACGACCGTTGGAGTGTTAATCTCAAATAACTCTATTTTAGGCAACTTATGGCAGATGAAACTAATTAGAACATGTAAATAGCATGTTTAGTAACATATAAATGTATATTTTGGACATCTATTATGATCTGTTTTTTTTCCGCAGTTCAATTAAAAGAAAGAAAAAAACTGTTTTTTTCGGAAGATATTCTTTGATTATTATTTAATAAAAGTGTTTACCTTAAATGCGGTTATACCGAATTAAAGACTATAAAATTATCTTTAATTTGATGTGCAATAACACGCAATAAATTAACAATTAATGTTTTATAATAGCGATTGAAAAGCCCCATATATTAACATATTAATTAGGATGATGAAATACGACTATGTAAATATAGTTCTGTAATCGAAATAAACGACTGAATAGAATTAAAAAGTTTTTGTACGAATGGACAAACTTATAAATAAGATATATTTATGTTTCCCATCTAGTTTGGTGATGGTTGATTTTTGCGCAAACCAACTCTACGGCTGCGCACACTTGCCACGCGCAGCCACGCCTGCGTACTTGAAGAGATTTTCGGGGCTTTCTCGACCAAGCGATCGTAACCGGTTATCCGCCATTACATACAAACTCGTTATACACCTCAAAGTATACACACGTGCATCTCGACTTCGGTATTCATTCGCAAGTCTCGAAAAGACGGACCGGATCGGCTACCTCTCGTATACCTTCTGGTTATTCAATATTGTTTTTTCGAGAGATGCCGAAGTTCTGGCGAATTGTTGCCAAGGAAAGGATACGTAGGAGAGGCGAGAGTACCGACACTAACGAGATTTGCAGCAAAATATATAATGTATTGTTACAGTTATTTTCCGGGTAAACCCGATTGAAGAACAACGTAAACACTTCTCACTGAACAATTAATTAATAGGCGTGCAAAACAAAACTGGTTAGATTTATTAATGAACGAGAGTACTGAATATAACGCAGGTGCGTAGACAAAATATGAGAAAAGCGACAAGTCGATTTAGCAACACGTGGTCGCACTACTAGTCGCTAGTCAAGAGTATTCTAATGGCGGAGAACCGGTTCGACCGCGTGCTCGAGAAGGCTACAAAATCAGCTCGGCAATGCGCAGGCGTGGCTGCGCATGACGAGTGTGCGCAGTCTTCGAGCTGGTTCGCAACGCGTAGCTGCGCATGGCGCGTGTACGCAACCGTTGAGGTAGTCCGCCGAACGAGAATTGCCGAAATAGGGTGGCAGGTGGGGCCACCGCCCAGCCTCGCGATTCCGCAACAAATATTGTATAGTTTCTTTTGATTTACCTAATTAGTGTTTGAATTTGTTGACCGACAAGTGACCGGTCTGTAATGTTACGTTGGGCGTAGTTCTTGGAGGCCGAGCGGATGGTCGCGGGCTACGCACGTAACTCTGAATACTTAAAAACTAGTGTACTCACTTTCGTGGTATGGACAGGATAATTTTGGGATCGTCTTTACTCTCGTCCCTTGACGGGTCGTAGACATATAGGTTAATGACATACACAATTTACACAGATGAATAATTGATTACAGTATTCGGGTAAAAGAAAAGTATATTCAATAAATAATTGAAATTGAATGTAACAACAATCTGTACGAAATGCGAATCTACTTTGGTCGTTTTACAGTGTGAACTTTACATCGTACAGTTCCGTTCCTCACTTAGATATTTCGCCTGTCTCACATTATTTATCACAATCTCGCATGAAACTCAGTTTAGGTATAGTATTTTACAGAACTCTGCGCACGCGCACAGTATACCGCGCGAACGGTTTAAAATTAACAAGCGAACAGATTTACAAAATGGCGGACCTTGCAACGCGAACGCACATGTTACTTAAATCGCAACGCACATCTCGATTTTTCTCAGACCAACCGAATTAAGGGATTACCCAGCGAATACAAGATTCTAATTCGGTAGGGCCGGAATAATACGTGGAATACTGGTTAGGTCTTACCGATTCCGCTTTCTCTCTCTCTTTTTCCTTTCCTTTCCTTTATTATACGACGAAGATGGAACGGGTCGTTTGTATGGCTCGGTGTTTAGACGTTCAATTCGTTTACTACGACGATGTTAGTGTGGTGTTGATGTCTAACGCTCGTTCGCTTTGTATTGCTGTGAAGTCGTAGTAAAACTTTAGTACAATGCTAATCAGTACCTAATACCTACCACGTATCGTAATGGACCGTGGGCGAACACTGTAATTAACGCGTTATTAATTATTATTCTTAATAATCCCGAACGATTATCGTGGAGGGAACCGACTCGAAACTACTAAGTATAAAATGAGAACAAAGGGAAGAACTTCCAAGGAATACTTCTATCGAGAAGCTAATCTCAAGGACTCGTGTTCCTTTACAATATTTAAGAAGTATTGTCCCTTCGGACAGCGACCACGTACCTCACGCTTTAGCAGCCAACTGTAATGGGCATTTTGCCTTACGCTCGCTCGTCACCTCGGTTTCCGCCTGGTGAGGGTATTCGGAGAATACCCTATCGGTCCTAGTTCCGACGTAGTTTCGGCGGTTCTTGACGTTCCTCTATTTCGGAAGAACGCCTCGAAACTTCGATATTATATTTCGAATATTTGATGTCGTTTGGTGACGACGGCAGGTACGGTATCATCGGTGGTCTGATATTAACACTTGTACCTTGAGGAAGCTTACATAAAATGCAGGGAGATATTCCTTGGTTCGCACGGGTGTTAAGTAGAGTTTTAGTTAACAGAGAGAGAAAGACAGGAATATTCAAATTCTGTTCCGTTTATCGTGCGTCGGCCCGCTAGTCAAGGTCCGCCGATCGGTTTGTTTACAACGCAAGTTCGAGAACAATGATGCCTTCAAGGGTACCTACGCGTGACTCTAGGATCTTCTCAAACAACGTTTCGAATGATTAGAAAGGCTCGGAATATATGCATTATATACCTATCATTCTTAGAGTTGGAGGAAAAATAAAAGAAATAATTAAAAGGCAACTCGTATGGCATTAGAGGGTTAGCTCGGAACACAGATTTCTCCGCGTCTGTACCATCCGAGTGCATAGAGAAGAGTTTATAATGAAAAATAGGACTCGGAACGTAACAGTAACAATATATTTTCTCATCTTTTGTGTAAACGCTCGATTATTCTTCGGTACTCCCGCCTCTCCTCGCTATCCTCGAACTCGCAACTAACTACCAGATCTTCGGCACTCCGCGAAAAACAGAGATCTAAACCTGTTCTTTTTTGCAAACTGTTCGCGTTGAAACTCGCTACAGGGATATCGTTTTTCCATAATATTCGGTACTCTCTCTGGCAGTTAAATTAACGACCTTTTTTTATTTTTTATGAATTATTAGTTGAAATATAAACTTTCAACCAGACTTAAAATTCCCGTTAAATTACAGATTTTACTGAATTTATCATAAGAAAGCAAATTATTCGACGAGAAACGGATTCGATTATGAAATCCGGGGGTCATTACATAATTTTTTGCGGATGTCGAGTGCGGATTTTGAAAAATTATTACACACGATTGCACCGATAATCCGTAAAGCCAATATGTCGTACAGAGAGTCTATCTCACCTCAAGAGAGACTTGCGGTGACACTACGGTTTTTGCCAACAGGCGATTTATTTGCAAGACTCTCCTTCTTATTCAAAATTTCCAAACAGTCGATATCTACTATTGTGCCGGGAATTTGCCAATCAATTATTGATGCGTTGCAATCGTATGTAAAGGTAAATACAAATAAAGTTTTAAATTCAAAGATGTTACTTGAACACCATTTTCTTCGTTTGTATGTGAAAAAATGGAAACATATTTTTAACACCGGTTAAGACATCCAACAAATCTAGCTTTATAAATTATAATATTTCTGTTTTATATTTTCGAATTTATATTTTAGGTATAAAAGAGCTTTGAGAATAATTCATGTACACCTGTAGTCTACATTTAACATAATTTTTAATAATATACAATATTTTAAAGGAACATAGGTACACGTTTAATCACAATTTCCTATAAATGAAGAAGAATAAAATATTTCAAACTAAGTGACAAGTACACTTAGATTGCACACCTGGACGTAGTAGATATTTGTAATGATTCAAAATAAAATCTTTTAATATTTGCATAACATAAATTCGATAACTTTTTGTAAATCACACTAATCTTTCTACGTGTTAATACTTTGAGACCTAAAAAATGTATCTTATAATATGAGAAAAAAGTAATGAAATAAAGTTATGTCAACTATTCTTTATCGTTGAACTCGTCACACAAACTTGAAATATTCGTTATTGTAGGTATGTTATACATATTCAAATGGGGGTTGCAGTTAGGTGAGGGTGGGTTCATATTCTGCATTAATTGGTAAGGGGTTACAGGTGTATGTGATGTGTGTGCCTGGTACATTTCAGTTGGGTACGGCGGTTGATCATAATGCCCTAGAGATACTTCATACAGTAAAGTATGTATTTTGTGGTTTACTGTTTTTTGAGCATACAATGATTTAAGTTCACGTACACACATTTAAACTTCTTCAGCCAATATCATGAATTCATCTCTTTGATTGCGTTTATCACATATCCCCCGAATTATTCCAAAAATTTCCTATCCTGCTTGATCCTCAGGTTTGACCTTCTTTTCTAATTTTTTGACCAGAGATTGTTTCCTGGGGTAGTTGCTGTGTTCGCGGTGGGTCCGAATTAATGTTAATAATGTTATCAATAACTTCGTTAACCACTGTGGCAGAAATATTAGCATGTACACAAGCTAAAACCTCCTACGAGCCCTATGTTTAACACAATGTAATTTTAATAAAGACGAAAATGGTTATTTATATTGTTTGGAAAAGCAACATCTTCAATATGTTTTATATAACTTTTAGCGATCGACTTCATCAGAAGAATGTCTTCATATAGAGCAGGCATGAGCAACTGAGGCTCCCAACTTCTCCTCCGCTGATTTCGCTGTCCCCACTCCCGGCGCGTGAACGGAACGAAGAGAAGGATAGCAATACATAAACAAAACACTCCCACGAGCCATCGCGCGAGAGGATCGCTGGTGGGGGTACCCACTGGCGGAGAAGTTCGAGCCGCCGACGCCGCAGTGGCTCTAAGAGCCTCTGTTGCCCATGCCTGATATAGAGAATGGATTTACGACCAGATGGAATGTACCAAATTGCATAGGTGCGTGGGATGGTAAACATATTGCACTGCAGGCTCCGATACATAGTGGAATGGTGTACTACTATTATAAAGCCTACTTTAGCATTGTTTTAATGGCAGCGGCGGATTCGGCTTATAACATTATTTGGGCTGACGTTGGTACCCAAGGTCGAATATCTGATGGTGGAGTATTCGACAATACCCGAAACTTCGCATCCTTAATCCCCGGCCGCTGCCCGGAATAAATATGCCGTGCTGTTTGAGAATCTGCCTTTTCGATTTGTCGAAAAGGCAGGTTTCGCATTTACCATCATCCACGGATTCTTACGTACGGGTCATTCCGCGTCAAAAAACTGTTTTTTACACACATGGTTGAGAATTTTTATGAATTTTTGTGACCATGTAGTGCTCGCGGAGAAAAAAGTTTTGGTAAAAAAAAACTTCGAATTTTTGAAAACTTTTTGAGTTACAACCACTCAAACTTTTAGGTAAAGTTATATTAAAAAATTCATATCTCCCGAACTATTAACAATATCGCATTCCGACATATTCGGCTGCATTCATAAAAGATTAGATTGTCAATAAAAAAATACATGATTGTCAGATAATGTTTATAAACATTGAAAAAGTTAATTAGAAATAAAGAAATTGCTCTATCTGCGAAAACAGGGCAGCAAATTTGTTCGTTATTTTTTTACAACAACTGCGAAGCCTTCTCTAAAGAATGACGCAAGAAACTCGATGGTCGTTTTAAAACTTTTAGAGATATGATTTTTTATTCACCAGCGCGCGCCTCAGAGGCAGCCGTGGTAGTCCAGTCAAATAATAGTTTGAAGTGGAAAGTTGTGGTGTAATTGTTGTTAGTGACTTACTTTTTGTATTTCTGGGTGTTGAACACGAATCTGAAGTTGTCCAACAACATTTTTTACGCCAAATATGACAAATCATCATAAAACACTAAAAATGTTTTTTTGTCTTATTACTTGAGAAGTAAGCTTTTTACGCAAAAGGTGGCTCAACATAAAAATAAAGAAGAAAAAATTACCTACTATTCATGTTATTATCATTTTTTGGCGCGGCATATGGTTTCCGCGCAAAGGAGCGTTATAACTGGGGAACAATGTTAACGCAAAAAAAATTCACGTCAAAAATTTGCCCGACTTCAAATAAGCATAACTCCGCGAAAAATTGTTATATCCGAAAGGTTTTTTTTTGCTTTAAAGGGTGAGGTATGCACTTTATGGCACTATTGTTAGATTTTGAATTTTATTACATTTTCACAAAGAGGGATGACTACAATGACTGGTGAAACTCACTCGACCGAAGGAAGCGACGTTATTCTAACGACTGTAACGATATGTCTCTAACGACTTTATCTGTTATTCACGAATTTGAACACGCTTTGTCTCTAATTCGCGTATACAACACGCATGCTCTAAAACTAGCGGCTTTGCGCGCATGCAGAAGGGCCTGGTGGGAAGATGCCCAGGAGCTGCTGCCACCGCGTGTCTTTTATCCATATTAATCGCAAACAGAGTTCAACTTGACGGAAATGCGCAAGACGGTGAGAAGATGATGAGCACAACGAGTTCGAAATATTTCTAAAGAAGAGGTATGCGCAAGGGAGCAGGTCGCTTTAGGAAAAATAGTATTGGTGATTGTAGTTCTTGGAGTGTGAGGAAACGCGAATTCTGATTAGTCGTAGCGTAGGAGGAGGTGGTCGTTTTAAGAAAACCAGAAATTAGTGGAAAGGGCGAATTTATGAGGCGTAGGGCCCATGTGAGGGACCCAAGCCTTATCCGCTTGTTTACGGGACAGTCACGAATTCTGAGTGGCCGAAAACAGAATGAGTTACAAAGATAGAAAACAGACTCAATGCGCAGAAGTGGGAAAGTGGCAAAAATAAAGAAAAAGATACAAGGTCTGGTCTCGCGTACTTGTACTTGGCCCGAGACAAGACCTTGTCTCTTGATGTACCTGTCACGAATAGAAGAATAGAGGCATTGACAAACGCCAGAAATGTTGGGACCTCCAGCACTGCAGTATTACCGCACAGCCTAACTTCGATTAACTTTCCGTTACTTGCGTGTATTTTCAGGGCGCTGATAGTCGCATTCAACTCACAGATGCTCTTGTAATTTTTCTATCTGTCCATTAAATATCAATTTTTCGATCAAGGAACATAACAAAATTAATCATCAATAGGCCACCGATTTTTATGCAAAATGCATTATTTTCATACTAACTTTAAACGGATTTTGTGAAACAAATGCAGACCACATGTGTGAAATATATGTATGTATGATATACAGGGTGTCCCGTATCTACCCTAAAATCGGTAAATGAGAGGTAGCTGGAGTGATTCTGAACAAGTTTTTCCTTAAAAATAATGTTGTAACCCCTCTCGTTTTTTAGTTATTAACGAAACGGCTAGGCCAATCCCAGCGCGTATCGGGCGCGCGCACGAAACGAGAGCGTGGTCTCTGGATCGTGCTCGACCGCGAGCGTGAACAAGTGCATCGCGTGGGTATCGAGGGAAGCGTACGGCAAATGTCACATCGCCTTCAAATAAACTAATACTCGTTGAGTAACTGTGTCCGATGCTCTTACCCGTTATTCAATAGGAACGAAGATTGTAGTATTTGTGGAAAAAATGGTTCTCTTAACAGCACGTTTTCAGGTGGATAAATTATCGTTAGAATAATTTATAATAACTAACGTTAGAAAAGCCTTGTTAAACTCACCCGTTCGTCCACGAATCACCCTGCCTCGACGGAAGTAGGTCGTTGGCAGTAGGTCACAGTGCCGATTTTGTCCTTCGTAAGAATCTCGAGAACCTCAACAGCTGATTTTACGGCCGGGTCGGTGAACTCACTTGACACTGACACACACAGTAGGAACGGCACTTGCCTAATTTATGGCAGGGCGCACGGCTAATCGCAGGTGCGCGAACACCCCCGAGAGTCGAGCGGCGATCGGCGATCGGGTCACTTTACCGAGCGCGCATTTCACCGCACGAGCACTGTTACCGATATTCCGTAATAAAATAATTATGTTTGAACGTGATTGAACCTACGTAAGAGATATTGGCAGCCCTGGAAAGGGCCAATTGTTGTTATGCCAAAATTACCAAGTTTAGTTCGACGTACCCCCGTCGCACTTGCATGCACACATCGGAGCACCGGTGGACGTTGCGCTGCACATCTCCCAATGTTTCTCGATTAAGAAACGTAACAAATATCCTGTAATGGTCCGCGTTAGTTCGTTGCTATATGGTACCCGTTCGGTTTGAAAAACGATTCTGCCAGCTCTAGCGTTTCTTGAGTCTTGCTTAGAAGGACGTTCGTTAGGGAATTTGGGTAAAAAAAAAAACTTTGAATTTTTTAAAACTTTTTGAGTTACAGCCTCTCAAACTTTCAGGTATGATTATTTTTTTAAATTCATATCTCCTAAACTACTAACAATATCGCATTCCGGCAAATTCGAATGCATTCGTAAAAGTTCAAGCTTTCAATAAAAAAATTCATAATTGTTGGGTAATGTTTATAAACATTAAAAAAGTTTGTTTAAAAAATATAAATTGCTGTATCTAAAAATGGCCATTCGCTATTTTTTTCATTATTTTTTTACAACAACTTTGAAGCCTCCTCTAAAGAATGAAACAAGAATCACAATGGCTTCTGGCTTAGTTTTTGAGATATCACTTTTTATTCACCAGCGCGCACCAATAACGCGCGCCACACCGACTGTTACTCGTACGTTCGGTCTCGGTAGTAATTCGCAGCATACAAAATTTATCATAAATCCTATAGTCCACGTCCAAATTGATTGCTCCTTTTTGTGCAATAGTACCAAAGCCTTCTCTAACGATTGGTGCAAAAATCAGAGTGGCCTTTTTAATATTTTCTAAGTTATGGCTCTTAATTCACCGTCTCATTGCACCTCTTGCGCGGCAATTCGTATGGCAGTTCACTGGCTAAATAATTAAAAAAATTTCCCATTAAACTCGCACTAAAAATATAGAACAGCCCAATCAATAAATACATGTTTTCTCTTGGTGTTTGCCGGGCTGGAGAGCGGCATTAGGCCACGTTAAAAACGTGTTTGCATGCATTATGCAGTTTTCAGTAATGATTATTAGGTATGTATCGTGTAATTTGTGGAATTGTACAGAAGAAGATAGTACTATGAATTTTCAAGAAACGCGGTTGAAGGTGTGGATACGGTAATTAATTTTGTCCGATCTGTCGAGCACCACTGTTTATGGGTAATAGTATCATAGCTATTTAAATCGAAAACCTCTTGTAAGTAATGCATTAAATATGTTGTCCCGGGACATTCACAACATTTTCCTAGATAGCATTTTGCTTGCGACGGATTGCAAATGATTTTAGCTATTATATCTTTGTACGTTTTTAACGGTGCGATGCAGATGTTTTCTATGCCGAGTAACAGAAGCTTAATAGGATTTATCCGGGAAACACTGAGAGAAAACATGTATTTATTGATTGGGCTGTTCTATATTTTTAGTGCGAGTTTAATGGGAAATTTTTAAAATTATTTTGCTAGTGAACTGCCATACGAATTGCCGCGCAAGAGGTGCAATAAGACGGTGAATTAAGAGCCATAACTTAGAAAATATTAGAATGGCCACTCTGATCTTTGCACCAGTCGTTAGAGAAGGCTTTGGTACTATTGCACAAAAAGCAGCAATCAATTTGGACATGGACTGTAGGATTTATGATAAATTTTGTGCGCCGCGAACTACTACCGAGACCGAACGTACGAGTATTGCGCTGCTAACAGTCGGCGTGGCGCGCGTTATTGGTGCGCGCTGGTGAGTAAACAATGATATCTCAAAAACTAAGACAGAGGCCACCGTGATTCTTGTTTCATTCTTTAGAGGAGGCTTCAAAGTTGTTGTAAAAAAATAATGAAAAAAATAGCGAATGGCTATTTTTAGATACAGCAATTTATATTTTTTAAATAAACTTTTTTAATGTTTATAAACATTATCCAACAATTATGAATTTTTTTATTGAAAGCTTGAACTTTTACGGATGCAATCGAATTAGCCGGAATGCGATATTGTTAGTAGTTTAGGAGATATGAATTTTTAAAAATAATCTTATCTGAAAGTTTGAGAGGCTGTAACTCAAAAAGCTTTGAAAATTCGAAGTTTTTTTTTACCCAAACTTTTTTCTCCGCGAACACTACATGGTCACAAAAATTCATCAAAGTTCTCGAACATGTCTGTAAAAAGTGTCCCACTTGACGCGGAATGACCCGTACCCATAAAGTACGTTTTATTTTCCTTTTTTCGAGTTTATTTCTTTCTCTTCATCAAGAATCAGGGTGTTTGAAAAATGTCTATGAGATATCTATCTGATTTGGCGTGGGTGAAAAAATGGCAACACAATAGTTTTTAGTTGGACATTAGTATAACAGTCTGTTTATTTAAAATAAAGAACTACCTTGAGATGTCTCTTAGTTCACAAAACCAGTGTCTATATTAGATACAACTATTTACAACGAACGCGCGGCTATCGCCACATTTCCGTGCAGTATGTATAGATTTGTTTATATTTTCGGGGACGGAAGATATTTTTCCAGAAATTAAAAAAGCTACACATGTCCAAAAAAATGTATGGTTGAAATTTGACTACTTTTTACGCTTATATCCTTTAGACATAAATTTTAAATCAAAGTCTGGATGGTAGCCGAAGGAATAGAGGGATAGTTTGCTATCCTGCCTGGCCCGGGTTCGATTCCTGGCGTGTTGGGCACTCGTTTTTTTAGCGGTCTTCGGCGACTCCACCTACCAAGGCAGAGTACAATCAAGTTGTAATAGCAGAGAAGAATCATAAAACTAACAATAAGAGGGTACTGTTCGTCGATGAGAAAAAGGGACAGGGGACGTCCTAAGGCAATAGTGGGTTCGCCTATCCCCACTTCCGACGCTCTTTCGGCCCGCCGTTTAACATAGTAGTAGAAGCCTTTTTGCGCGAGGGACAGGTAAATCCTAGTTGGGGTAGTTTACAGGGTAACAAGTATTCTTTTCCACGCCACGGCACGGTCACTTTGTCCCACTCGGTCCCTAACCGTTTCGTTTACTTTCTTCGTCGGGCATTTCTACACGAATTTATTAGTGTGCGTGGCAATTTGGTGAATGGCGAAAATGCGTGTGCCCAGTCCCTATGGTTGTATTGCAATAGGAAGGGCCCAAACGCTCAAACCAATCAGACCGCATTTTTCGCTGTGCCTTCTTCTCATCGACGAACAGTACATCTGGCAACTTCGGAAATCTGTCCATAAAGGGCAACGCTGTTTTCTGACATCCTGGCGAAAAACAGGCATTCTGAAACGGATAGTCGCACGATGCGCTTCTAGTAATGAAGACGTTTGACAAATATATTGTAAATTTGACAACGCTGCATTCCACAGTGAGGAATAAGAATAAATTTTTAGTAGATCGTTTACACAATTGCGTACGATGTCTACGATCGACCATTCTTGTTTTTTTTGTGTATGATTGTAAGGAGAAAAAAAGTATGCGTTCATTCCACTCACCGGAATACGTGCAATTGTAAACGTTAGATTGATTGGAAAACTATCCATATGAAGTATCGTCTATTCTTATAGCGACCGTTATATCATGCAAATAATGTAGACCATAACTTCTCTCGATGCATCGAAAAATACATTTGGATTTTACTTTTTAATGAATCGGTACTGCCCCAATGTTTTACGTGATGAGTTTACGTTTGTGCTATGCCTGAGAGAGAGAGGGAGAAGCGAAGAATTCCGTAAGAAAAAGCGAGAAAAGAGAGAAGAATCGACCAAATAACAGAGAAGCAGTTTCGGCTAAACGATGCAACGTCCTACGGCGTACAAGGTGTCAATCGAAAGAGGAAAGTCCAAAGGTGGTTAGAAACTATCGATCTCGGCCGGACAACGTCCAAAATTGGAGAAATAGCTCAGAATTGTGCGACGGCCACCTAATGGGCGGCCATCTTGAAATCTCGTCGTGATCGCAAAAGTTACAGGTGAAAGTTTGCAGTCAAATTTTGTTATTATAGAGTGATTGATCTCTGGTTTGGGATAGTTTCTAACTATCCTTGGACTTTTATCTTTCACATGAGACCTTGTGCAGAGTGAGATGTTGTTTTATTTAGTCAACTCGACTTCCAGAAAGAATGCTTACTTTTCAGTGCTTCCCGAAAAATTATAAAATAAATTGAGGAAGGTTTCACGTTCATTTCAGAGGTGGCGTGTAATCGAAGAACTTTTCACGTACATTCCAGAGGTGGCGTAAAAGTGCGGAAGATTTCGCGTTTATTTCAGAGGTGGCGTCAAAAGTAAATTATTTTGGCCCCAGTTTTTACCGGCAGATAAGACACGAACTTTATAAATTCGGCACGCATGAAAATAGCGGCGCGTCGGTCAACTCGGAGTTGCTCGAGTAGTACTGATTCCCCTTAAGAACTAAACACAACACGTCCGTGTCCCACGAGTTCAAAGTACGTACTGTATGCTACCATAAAAATCGGATCGGACTCGTAACGAACCCTGGTCGGATGTACGTGAATACAATGTTCGGGACGTTAAAAGTCGGATCGGATCTGGATCCGATAAGTGTAAAAAGCCTTAACACGGAACGGAACAAATCCAGATCATTCACATCTCCGGATCTCCAAAATTTTTCGTACTCTATCGGGTGTATTTCGGGTCGCTGATAACGAGTCCGTAAGCAAAAGTTGGCGTTTGGTTTTAGTTCCGGAGATATAAGCATTCGAAGTATGGAAAATGGCAGGTTAAAGCCCACGGAAAATGACAGGTTAGAGCCCACTGCCTGTTCTTCTCGTTGACGAAATTATTTCTAAAGCAAGCATACACCTGCGATTATTTACGAAATAGTTTGTCAATGTGGAAGCTATTTCTAAAGCAAGCAAACGCCTGCGGTTGCTTACGGAATAAATTATGCTACTGTGGAAATTATTTCTAAAGCAAACAGACACTTGTGATTACTTACAGAATAATTTATGTCAGTCTGGAAATTATTTCTAAAACAAGCAAGAGGTTAAACATTGATTATGTATTGGATTTTACGTATGAGAGATATATAATCGATGCAGGAGAATAGTAGGTATCGGCAGGTATGTATATAGGTATGTGTGCGTACGTAGTGATGCGCGCGCAAGTATGTTAACGAGAAGAACAGACAGTGGGCTTTAACCTGTCATTTTCCGTGGGCTCTAACCTGTCATTTTCCATACTTCGAGTGCTTGTATCTCCCGAACTAAAACCAAGCCCCAACTTGTACTTGCCGATTCGTGTCCAGCGACCCGAAATACACTTGATAGAACAAAAAAAGTTTGGAGATCCGAAGATCCAGAGATGTGCATGATCTAGATTTAAACCCACGGAACGTATAATCCCTGTTATATCGGTGTCTACCGTTTACGTTTACGGGTACATTTACAGTCGTTGATCTCTGCAGAGTTTTGTTTAGTTAAAAAATATGTAATTTTAACGGTGCCGAAGGTCTTATAAAGGAACAAAGTATGCGCGTACCTAGATATGTGTTCTCAAGCTGAAGGTTCGCAAAAGCATTAGAAAAATCAACCATATTAGGTTATTGTCAATGTTAAATGCAAGCCTTTTTAAGAGTGTTCGGGACAAGCCGAACGGTGGCGTGAGTTGCCGGGCCACACGCTCGATCTCTCTCATTCCCCTCTCACACAGCGGCACTCGTTCTGCCTTACAAGCAGACGAGTCGCGCGTGGAGGCGGGAAGCGGGGGTCATAGGCCCGAGTCGAACGTTCTCGAAGGATTCCGGCTGTTTCAAACAACATCAAATTCGGATACTTCGAGAGCGTTCAATTCGGCGACCTACATAAGTGTAAACAGGTGGGTCGCGACCCACTTAGTAACGGATTCGCAGTTCAAGTTTCGCTATCACGCTTCGCTTTGCGTTTTACGCTCCGCTTTTACGCTTTAGTTTACGCTTACCGCGCTTTACGCATTTTCCGCACCGCTCAACGCTCGTCGGAAAACTGTTGTGAAACCTTTGTTGAACCTCATTTATTGTTAAATACATTTTTTCGCTGTTATAACTTTGAACTTCCTTTCCTAACGGACACTCCCAACTCGCCGAGAACCTCTGCGATCGAAAGTCGTTTGAAACCCGGCAAACTCTTACATCAGGTGCGCTACCGTAATTCGTTTAATTATTTTCGAACCGGTCGGCCCGAACAAAGAGAAATGCTGGAGATAGCTGCTCGACATGCACAGGTGTGGATATCGCGTAAGTTAATGCCATATCATTCTGTGATGGATGTAGATAGTGTGGTCGGCGATTAATACGAAGCACTGATTATATATATATTTCGGGTTTATTGAGAAAGAACTAAGAACAAATGAGAACGATGCAAGAAGAAACAGAACCGAGCGGCGACGTCAAAGCGTAACGGTATTTGACTTGTGAGTGAGGCTGCAGTGGGACCGCGCGACAATGGTGGGCTGCACTGCAAACTCCGGCGTCAGCGTTCTTACAATTAGATCTGATGTGCCCATCCACGGTGGTAAGCACCGTGGGGCAGGATGCAGCTTGTTCGATTACAATTAATATTGGCGAAAATTACAGCGAAAAAAAATACAGGGCGTTACAATTCTTAATTTTTGTTATGCTTCCTCAAATCGTAAGATTCAAAACGCGCGTCATTTTATTAAAGGGTCTAAAGGAAATTTAAGTTCCTCTTTCTTTCCCACCGAGATTGCGTAACATTAACGATATATCAGTGGGATAGACAACGCTTTAAAGCGGAAGATTTACACGCTCATAAATAATTGCAACACAATCAGTGTTAGCTTACGTCAAGGGCCGAGTGATGCGAGTCAAGACGATACCGGCAAATTTATACCGAAGAAATTTTCCGATTGTCACGAAACTCTGTCGCCGTATTGTATTTGGATGCACCAAGAATTGAATTTCAGAGGAAACTGTTGAAAAATGAGCGTTTCGAATGGAAGAACTTCGGGCTAAATGAAACAAAATCTCGTTCTGCACAAGGTCGTAAAGGAAAGATAAAAATACAAAAAATTCACGAAAGATCTTCAATCCAGAGGTCAATCACTCCATAGTAACATAATTTCACTGCAAACTTGGACCAATCACTTTTCGATCATGACGATATTTCATGAAGGCCACCAAGTGACCGTCGCGTAATCTTGAGATATTTCTTCAATTCTGGACGTTGTCCGGTGAAACTTCGTAGTTTCGTGAATTTTTTCGACTTTTGTCTTTGATTTGAGACGATTTGCAGAGCGAGATGTTGTCACATTTAGCCACAAGTTCATCCATACGATTTGGTATGATTCCACTAGGATTCTCTCGCTTTTTCTTACGGAGTTCTCTGTTCTCTATTCTCCTTCTCTGTCTCTCGTGCAGGCATAGTACAGACGTAAAGCCCGTTTGTAAACTTCCTAAAGAGGTATTGATTCCCCTGAATTTATTAAAAACTAAGATGCAGAAAGATGATGTTTGAAACGAAAAGGATAAAAAGATACAAGGTCTAGTCTCGTGTAATTGTACTTGATCCGAAACAAGACGCTGTCTTGTGATCGACGCGCACGAGACGGATATAAGATTAAATTTGATATCCTACTTTGATAAGTTTTCTGCTACTTTATATCCAGTATTTGAAACGACAATAACTAATGGCTCTTTCTGATAAATAAATGTTCGTAGTTTTCGAACACATTTGGCACAACAAAAAAAACTTACAAGTTAAGCATTGTCAGAATTAATCGTGCACACGTTTTACACTATAATGTGAAAAATTTTTCGAAACTGCCATTAACGAAAATGCATGCGCTAGTTTTCAACCAACCACGAGAAGAAAACTTAAAGGTTGATCTAACAATTACGTACCTATTCGAAGGGCCTATTAAAAGCTCGTGGGGAAGGCGATAGTCCTCGACGATTACCAGCAATTTGAGCTGTGAAAGTTTTATTCGCTAATTAGTACGGCTGAAGATAAACCATGACCTTTCCTATTGTGTGCCCACGGGATAGGTGCGGTATCTATTGATCCTTTGATCCGAGGTGAGCTTTAACGATGCGCGTTCTTGTAACCATTTCGTTCACCTGGGATCGCTTCTCGATAATGAATGCACCTCGCGCCACCGGTTCCTGGTCATAAAAAAAGTTTATACTGTCGAGTAATAAAAAGTTGGTTCCTTTCCTTATTTGTTGGCCATAACTATTTTTCAAGGAGTACATGCGATTGGCTTGAACGTCCAAAAGAGTGGCTACTTTGTTTTTTATCAATCTTTCTAGTGTCCCATACACGCACATTCTCTGTTTCGCCTTTTATGTTGTCCGTTCGGACTTGAAGTTCTCACATACAGTCCACTCTCATGCTTGTTAAAATATTCAACGGTTGTCCAGTTTTATTTTGTTATGGATTATTAAATTCTCCGGTGACAAAACTTGATCAAGATTTATCTGGACAGATACACGAGTATCGCGGGGAACTTTTCATAATCCCCAACATTCTAGCATCGTACTCGAACATCTGGCCTTCAGTAACAAAATAAAACTCAAACGTTCAAGAATTATTTATATTACGTTCCGGGTGGGACATTTATAGCCCGAGCGGTTTTGCCGACTCACGCGGATAACGCTGAATAAAATGAATGATAGTATACTTTCTATACCTTCTAGGGAAGGTATAGACAGGATAAATTATGAGATCGTGTCACTCCTTTAAGCCGTACAGGTTAGGAATCATTAGGTGGTTAGGTCTAACGTCACTTACTTACAATAATCTCTGACACTCGATTAACTGGTAGAAATTGATATATTATAAATCAGTAAAATAAGTCTGAATTCATAAACCCTGTTACTTGACTGGGCATCACAAGATGTTTTTAGGTCTTCTATTTGTACAGTTTCGTTTTCATATACTTGGCTCATATAATGCTTGTATTTTCAATACGGCACGATGACGTAAGATTGGATGAAACGTAATGGATTCGCTATACAGGGTGTCCCGTAACTACCCTAAAATCGGTAAATGAGAGGTAGCTGGAGTGATTCTGAACAAGTTTTTCCTTAAAAATAATGTTGTAACCCCTCTCGTTTTTGAGTTATTAACGAAACGGCTAGGCCAATCCCAGCGCGTATCGGCCGCGCGCTCGAAACGAGAGTGTGGTCTCTGGATCGTGCTCGACCGCGAGCGTGAACAAGTGCATCGCGTGGGTATCGAGGGAAGCGTATGGCAAATGTCACATCGCCTTCAAATAAACCAATACTCGTTGAATAACTGTGTCCGATGCTCTTACCCGTTATTCAATAGGAACGAAGATTGTAGTATTTGTGGAAAAAATGGTTCTCTTAACAGCACGTTTTCAGGTGGATAAATTATCGTTAGAATAATTTATGATAACTAACGTTAGAAAAGCCTTGTTAAACTCACACGTTCGTCCACGAATCAATCTGCCTCGACGAAAGTAGGTCATTGGCACTAGGTCACAGTACCGATTTTGCCCTTCCTAAGAATCTCGAGAGCCTCAACAGCTGATTTTACGGCCGGGTTTGTGAACTCACTTGACACTGACACACACAGTAGTAACGGCACTTGCCTAATTTATGGCAGGGCGCACGGCTAATCGCAGGTACGTGAACACCCCCGAGAGTCGACCGGCGATCGGGTCACTTTACCGAACGCGCATTTCACCGCACGAGCACTGTTACCGATATTCCGTAATAAAATAATTATGTTTGAACGTGATTGAACCTACGTAAGAGATATTGGCAGCCCTGGAAAGGGCCGATTGTTGTTGTGCCAAAATTGCCAAGTTTAGTTCGACGTACCCCCGTCGCAGTTGCATGCACACATCGGAGCACCGGCGGACGTTGCGCCGCACTTCTCCCAATGTTTCTCGATTAAGAAACGTAACAAATATCCTGTAATACTGCGCGTTAGTTCGTTGCTGTATGGTACCCGTTCGGTTTGAAAAACGATTCTGCCAGCTCTAGCGTTTCTTGGGTCTTGCTTAGAAGGATGTTCGTTAGGGAAGGGATATTTTTACAATAGTACAACGTAGTGGCTCGCACATTTGGAGTCAATTCAACCAAAGAATATCCGTGCGCTCGGGGCGGCCGCATGGTTTTCGTCACTGCGATCTTGCTACCGGGTTAATGTGCACAGCCCAGAGTGTGCCATAAATTTCACTGTTGTAAGTACCGTGCTGTAAAGAGAAAGTCTGCTATTTTGTGAAACACGTGCATCGGCTTAAAACTGCATCGGCAGCGTACACGCAACGTAAACCTTTAATATTTTCTTATGATACTTCCCGCAAAGACGGAACAGTACATGCAATTTGCAAAATGATCAATTTAATATTGTATTGCATTAGCGAAGACACTGTTTGCAATACATTTCAAGATAGACATCGTTATGTCTATCAACATTTTGGTCGTTTGGAACAGATCCTCCTGATCAAATCCATGTACTGCGGTACTCTGCTGCTCGCGTTCCCGTAAACAGTCGGTTGCCGCGGGGTCTAGGACATTTCGACGCAGGGCCATCTCGATGTCGAGGCCGTTTCGATGCCAGGACATTTCGATGCCGGGACGTTTCGATGCCAAAATTAATACAGCGTGAATTTCACGTTGGCCGTTTGATCTTAACGCCTATTTGTTAATGCGTAATTAGCATAGTAATACTGCGCTTATCGAAATACCCTTTCGGATAAATAATTTGTCGTAAGATTTCAAACTGCGAATAACAAATTTTTGTGTTTAAGAAATTGTTTCCAAATAACGCTCAAGCCAAACGTCGTTGGAATATGCTATCTTAATAATTCATTCCTGAAGTTCTCGCCACAATTTATACAGGGTGTCCCGTAACTACCCTAAAATCGGTAAATGAGGGGTAGCTGGGGTGATTCTGAACAAGTTTTTCCTGAAAAATAATGTTATAACCCCTCTCGTTTTTGAGTTATTAACGAAACGGCTAGGCCAATCCCAGCGCGTATCGGGCGCGCGCTCGAAACGAGAGTGTGGTCTCTGGATCGTGCTCGACCGCGAGCTTGAACAAGTGCATCGCCTGGGTATCGAGGGAAGCGTACGGCAAATGTCACATCGCCTTCAAATAAACTAATACTCGTTGAATAACTGTGTCCGATGCTCTTACCCGTTATTCAATAGTAACGAAGATTGTAGTATTTGTGGAAAAAATGTTTCCCTTAACAGCACGTTTTCAGGTGGATAAATTATCGTTAGAATAATTTATAATAACTAACGTCAGAAAAGCCTTGTTAAACTCACCCATTCGTCCACGAATCACCCTGCCTCGACGAAAGTAGGTCATTGGCACTAGGTCACAGTGCCGATTTTGCCCTTCCTAAGAATCTCGAGAGCCTCGACTGCTGATTTTACGGCCGGGTCTGTGAACTCACTTGACACTGACACACAGTAGGAACGGCACTTGCCTAATTTATGGCAGGGCGCACGGCTAATCGCAGGTACGCGGACACCCCCGAGAGTCGAGCGACGATCGGCGATCGGGTCACTTTACCGAACGTGCATTTCACTGCGCGAGCACTTTCACCGATAACTCCGAATAAAACAATTATGTAGAGGAACGTAATTGAACCTACGTTAGAGATATTTGGTGGCCCTGAAAAGGGCCGATTGTTATTACCAAAATTGCCAAGATCAGCTCAACGTACCCTCCTCGCGCTTGCATGCACGTCTCGGAGCACCGGCGGACGTTGCGCTGCACTTCTTCCAATGTTTCTCGATTAAGAAACGTAACAAATATCCTGTAATACTCCGCGTTAGTTCGTTGCTGTATGGTACCCGTTCGGTTTGAAAAAAGATTCTGCCAGCTCTAGCGTTTCTTGGGTCTTGCTTAGAAGGACGTTCGTTAGGGAAGGGATATTTTTACAATAGTACAACGTAGTGGCTCGCACATTTGGAGTCAATTCAGCCAAAAAATACCCGTGCGCTCGGGGCAGCCGCATGGTCTTCGTCACTACGAACGCGCTAGCGAAGACGCAGGGCAAGGAGTGCCATAAATTTCACTATTGTCCATACCGTGCTGTAAAGGGAAAGTCTGCTATTTTGTGAAACACGTGCATCGGCTTAAAACTGCATCGGCAGCGTACACGCAACGTAAACCTTTAATATTTTCTTACGATTCTTTCCGCGAAGACGGAACAGTACCCACAACTTGGAAGATGATCAATTTAATATTGTATTGTATTAGCGAAGACACTGTTTGATACGTATTTCGAGACAGACATCGTTATGTCTATCAACATTTTGGTCGTCTGGAACAGGTCCCCCTGATCGGGCCCATGTACCGCGGCACGCTTTGCTGCTGGCGTTCCCGTAAACAATCGGTTGCCGCGCGCGTGCGATAATCATAACAAGATCGAAATCAGAGATTCTTAGGGAGCCGACTGTTTAAGAGTTTAAGCATTTCGACACGCCGCAAACAGTGTCTTCGCGCTTGTACTTTTATTTACGCCATGCACTCGACACTAAACATCCCACAACATTAAGTTTATAATATTACAAATGACACGGGAAAGCGTGTATGCGTCGCAAGCAGTGTCTTCGCAATACAATACAATACTAAATTGATAATTTTGGGAATTGTATGTACTGTTCCTTCTTTGCGGGAAGAATCGTAAGAAAATATTAAAGGATTATGTTGCGTGTACGCTGTCGATGTAGTTTTAAGGCGATGCACGTATTTCGTAAAATAGCCACACTTTCCCTTTACGACAGGGTATGGACAATAGTGAAATTTATGGCACTCCTTGCCCTGCGTCTTCGCTAGCGCGTTCGTAGTGACGAAGACCATGCGGCCGCCCCGAGCGCACGGGTATTTTTTGGCTGAATTGACTCCAAATGTGCGAGCCACTACGTTGTACTATTGTAAAAATATCCCTTCCCTAACGAACGTCGTTCTAAGCAAGACCCACGAAACGCTAGAGCTGGCAGAATCGTTTTTCAAACCGAACGGGTACCATACAGCAACGAACTAACGCGGAGTATTACAGGATATTTGTTACGTTTCTTAATCGAGAAACATTGGAAGAAGTGCAGCGCAACGTCCGCCGGTGCTCCGAGACGTGCATGCAAGCGCCAGGAGGGTACGTCGAGCTGATCTTGGCAATTTTGGCAATAACAACAATGGGCCCTTTTCAGAGCCACCAACATCTCTTACGTAGGTTTAATCACGTTCGAACATAATTATTTTATTACGGAATATCGGTAACAGTGCTCGTGCGGTGAAATGCGCGTTCGGTAAAGTGACCCGACGGCCGCTCGACTCTCGGGGGTGTTCGCGTACCTGCGATTAGCCGTGCGCCCTGCCATAAATTAGGCAAGTGCCGTTCCTACTGTGTGTGTTAGTGTCAAGTGAGTTCACCGTAAAATGAGCTGTTGAGGCTCTCGAGATTCTTAGGAAGGGCAAAATCGGCACTGTGACCTAGTGCCAATGACCTACTTTCGTCGAGGCAGCGTGATTCGTGGACGAATGGGTGAGTTTAACAAGGCTTTTCTAACGTTAGTTATTATAAATTATTCTAACGATAATTTATCCACCTGAAAACGTGCTGTTAAGAGAAACATTTTTTCCACAAATACTACAATCTTCGTTCCTATTGAATAACGGGTAAGAGCATCGGACACAGTTATTCAACGAGTATTAGTTTATTTGAAGGCGATGTGACTTTTGCCGTACGCTTCCCTCGATATCCACGCGATGCACTTGTTCAAGCTCGCGGTCGAGCACGATCCAGAGACCACACTCTCGTTTCGAGCGCGCGCCCGATACGCGCTGGGATTGGCCTAGCCGTTTCGTTAATAACTCAAAAACGAGAGGGGTTACAACATTATTTTTAAGGAAAAACTTGTTCAGAATCACCCCAGCTACCCCTCATTTACCGATTTTAGGGTAGTTACGGGACACCCTGTATAATGTGTATGCATCGCCCCGAGCGCGCGGGTATTTTTTTTGCTGAATGAACAGTGACTCCAAATGTGCGAGTCACTCTGTTGTACTATTGTAAAAATATCAATTCCCTAACGAACGTCCTTTTAAGCAAGACCCAAGAATGGCTAGAGCAGGCAGAATCGATTTTCAAACCGAACGGACAACATACAGCAACGAACTAACGCAGAGTATTACAGGATAATAGTTACGTTTCTTAATCGAGAAACATTGGGAGAAGTGTAGCGCAACGTCCACCGGCGCTTCGAGGCGTACATCCGGAGCCAATCTTGGCAATTTTGGCAATAATAATCGGCCTTTTTCAGGACCACCAATATCTCTAACGTGGGTTCAATTACGTTCGTCTACATAATTGTTTTATTCAGAGTTATCGGTGATAGTGCTCGAGCAGGGAAATGCACGTTCGGTAAAGTTCGGTAAAGTGACTCGATCGCCGATCGCCGTTCGACTCTCGGGGGTGTTCGCGTACCTGCGATTAGCCGTGCGTCCTGCTATAAATTAGACAAGTGCCGTTCCTACTGTGTGTACCAGTGTCAAGTGGGTTCACCGACACGGCCGTAAAATCATTTGTCGAGGCTCTCGAGATTCTTACGAAGGACTAATTTGGTACTGTGACTTACTGCTAACGACCTACTTCCGTCAAGGCAGGTTGATCCATAGACAAATGGGTGCGTTTTGCAAGGTTTTTATAACGTTAGTTATTCACATCGTTTCTCTTAAACCATAATTTCTCCACCTGATAACGTGCTCTTAAGGAAACCATTTTTCCACAAATACTACAATTTTCGTTCCTACTGAATAACGTGTAAGAGTATTGAGCACAGTTATTCAACGGCTATCATTTTATTTGAAGACGATGTATGATATTTGGCGTACGCTTCCCTCGATACCCACGCAATCTACTTTTTCACGCTCGCGATCGAGCACGATCCAGAGACTACGCTCTCGTTTCGAGCGCGCGCTGGATACGCGCTCGGATTGGTCTAGCCGCTAGTTACCGGATACCCTGTATACGGTAATAATTGTTCCATATCCTTATATTTTTCGTATCTAATAGGTATGGAATCGTTATAGAAAGGCGGCAGGACGATTCATTCAAATTTTGGCGGTCTTCCCCGACATTTAGATGATAAATCTAACGTCTTAAATTCGGTGTCCTCCATCGATGTTTTATATAAACTACTATACGGTACACTTTTGCAAAACCTCATCCAATATATTTTCAGCCAGTTTACCTTTTCTCTGTTAGTATTCTTTTTTACCCGATTCTGAACTGCGTTTTCTATATTTTTTGTTGACACAAAATTCTCTCGTTTTATTTCGTGTAAAACATATTTATTACTTCTTTTACATTGTTTTATAACATCGTAATAACCACGTGCCCCCCCCCCCCCCCCCCCTCACGCACATATGTCTATCTATCTATCTAACCACATATACTAATATGTCTATGGAAATTGGACTTACACCACTTTCATAATCAACCGCGACGCAATTTCTTTTATCGACCAATTTTTAATTGAACGAAGCATTAACATTTTTTAAGATATTAAGTATTAACTAGTTACAAATAAATAGTTTACACTAAATTAAACATAAATTACATGATAACTCTTTTTTTTAAATGGGCTTACACCACTTTCAAAATAAACTGTCTATATATTAATTGTGTCTTCGATATGACCCATACAGGGTCAATAATGTGGTCATTGATAGTATTCGGTTCGCTTAAAATACGTACATGGTTATTATTTCAGATTTCTCCGAACCAATTAAAAAGCTTTCTATCCTGATGAACAAATCCCTCAAATGGATAAAATATAGATTTATTCAACGTTAACTCGAAACGCGAGGGAGTACACGTTGAATTGGTTGTCATGAGCCGGGCGAGTTTCTTGAATGCGATTGACGCGAGTTTGAGTATCATGGAATTAATGCACGTGTGATGGGTAGTCGTGGTCAATGACTAATGTGTGAGACACTGAATTTAATGATATTGAGTAGTATTTAAGCGGAGCGAGAGGCAAGTGCGCAGGTTGGAAGATAGTTCGAGAGTAAGTCTGTTCTGTTACATTGTCGGATTGAGGGTGATGCTGCTGCGGGACCGCGTAGGCAACGGCGCACACTGGTCCCAATCACATTTCTAGCTGGCCAAAATGATTGTTTCATAAAATTTTGGACTAAAAGTTATAGGAATTTATGTAAGTTAACCTACTTAACCTATCTGACTTACGTATAATACAATAAGAATGACATTTTTACTAATACCTGCTAATACCTATACTATATTATATAATATTGTTCGGTAATTACATAGAGCGTCAAGTTGCGTGGCGGCCGCGCTGGCTGACTGACAGCGCTGCGAGTATCGATCTGTGTCAATCAATATTGATCAAGCGTTTCGCCGCGAGCAAGAGAGGGCGCCTACCGTTCGGCGTCTGTAGGAATTGGTAGAATAAGATCAGAGCTAATAATTATTTGGTACATCTATGAGATCAAATTTTTTTACGAGGACGTTACACAGTTTATCTTCGACGAGACGGGGAAGGTCTATACAGAGTATCACACGTGTGTATATCAACATGGTGGTAGCAAAACTAGATACTTCTTTGTTACAGGGAGCGCGCCGCAAGGCGTCGTCTCAGTTGCGCGCGTAGGCCGCTACCAACTGCAAGATGGCGACTCGACACCAGCGCCGCGGAAAGTGTAGCTTTCCTACACGTCTCATCGAGTCTCATCTAGGGCCTAAGTTTCACCTCGGGCCCCGTGTCCACGCGAATTCCCTATGTTCTTTAGGCTCGCCAAAACTGTTCGTTAAAATTCGATATCGAGCGCACGTTACGTTTTGTTCTGTGATCCAAATTGTATTCCTGGAACTCACTGAAGCTCACATGAGTTCTATTGTTATTACGATACTTTGTACTGTTCGGCTCAGTGCCGTATAATGTCGCGCGTGTCACCGACTAGTGTTAATAGGCCGCTGTAGCCACGCGATCCTCGAGACATTCATCATCACATAGTTCACCTCGTCATCCATCATCTTAAGGCATGCGGTAAAACATCCTAGGTATGGTTGATTTTAGCAATAAAATATCGTAACTGTTAATAATGTGCATAATTGACTATCTTGTCACACCAGATTCCTCAACGCTCGTGCATTTGGTGTACCGTGATATGCCAAGCTCGGATACATACTTATACACATATATACCGTAGGCTCACACAACGTACAGCTTCAATCTTTCAACCTTGCAATGGTTTCGGATTCTGATAACTATAATTTAGGTTCACATTATTGATTGCCCCCTGCTGTTTTCCACACAGTTTACCGAATTTAACGTATTTTAAGTTTGATACTAATCCCTTATTACGAAACAACATGTAAATCCAAATTAACTTCAGCTTTTAATATTATGCAATGCTCGCTCCATCCTCGCTGCACCGTATGCTCGTTGTTTACGCAACAAATATTATACAAATATTTTTTTCTACAAATTTTTAAAAATGAAGATTTAAATGTAGCATACTATTTTTGTTTTATATTAATTTGTTTATTTTTTTTTACATTTTTATAAAATGTCGATCGTTTTTATTCTGAATCCGTCATGGATTCGGAGTCGAATTCAGAATCATTTCCAGCATTTTTGTTTCTTCTGTAAGTAATAAATTCATGGCATCTATTGTTAGCTCAGTTTGTGGAGTTTTCGTTAATGTTCTTTTTATGTAATTAGAGGATCAGAAGAAATGAGAAGAAAATGTAATAAATCTAAATTTGTATTTATAGTCATTGGCAGATTGAACGCAGGTGTGTACCTTTTGTGGTATTAAATAATATAATAAAAATACTGGGTTGGGCATATGTTCCGAAACACTTTATTACTGGTGTTAGCTTAGTACTCTTGATTAAAATCTTTGTGTTTAACAACATTTTTTTGTTTCTGTTTTTTGTTGTTTACAAATTTTTTTGTTAAAAAATTTTTTTTTAATACCATATTATTATTATTTCATTTTTTTTAGTTCGGCCAAAGGCTGTGCATTAACCACGGCAGTGGACTGTATTTTGTTTCGATGATACTCGGGATGGTGGTTGGAGAGAGGATGACACAGGGTGGGAGTCGGTATTAATCACACACCCACTAATTATATAAGAAACTATATTTTCTCGGATTGGGGGTACAAAATGCTTATGCTTTTTGGTATTTGACTGCACACAAGGCAACACGCTGCCATGACGCCCTACCCTTTCGGTATTCTTCCTTCTTCCTTTTTCGCGAACGTTCGGAAAGGCACCATTTGCCAACTCAAGTTCTCACATGCGCAATGAGGACAGCAACGTTTCACCGCGCCATCTACACTTCTGTCGATCGGCAACACATGAACAGGCGTGACGGTCGCGCAAAGAAACTGCGCACAACAAGGAATATTACAAATTAAATTATAATAATAATATAGTATTTTTTGTTGAATTGCCATTTTTCTTGGGTGGTTTTTTTTTATTATTATTTCATTTTTATGTTACGAGCTGGGCGAGTTTGTTTGAACGCGGTAGAAATAAATCGAACAATGAAGATTTATTGCACGTCAATGCGTGAAAAGGTGCGATAATGGGCTTGTCGGAGCACCCTCAGCGACGTGTCCTTTGGACTGATCAAGCTGTTACCGTTTTTTTTCTAATGTTATACCAATAATATCCCTATGTCGGAGCACCCTCGGTGACGTGGCCTTTGGTCCGATCAAGGATATTATCTAAGTGACTCTAGGATAGAACAAGTAGAGATAACGAACTAGAATCCGCTGGTCTCGGCGACGTGGCCTCTGGTCCGAAATCTAGCCTGGTTATCAAAAGTGACTCTAACGCGCTACGTAATTGATCCGGATTGTCCTCGGTGACGTGGCCTTTGGGTCGGTAACAATTACGTAAACAGAACTAAATACCCGTAATTTATATTTTGTTTCACTCCGAGCGGTAAGAGTGAATTATTATGAGACGTTACTCAGTACTTCTATTCGTATATATATTCGTGAGGAAAGGTATTATTCTTATTTCAAATGATGTTGGAATCAAATTAGAATTAAAAATATTCTTTGGTATGTTCTAAAATCAACGAGAGTTTACAATAAAAGTCTTTGGTCAATTTACAATACTTGTTTAGTGTTCTGTGTAATAGAATATAGAGAAAAGAAATAATAGAATATAATATAACCGTACTTAGTGAGTCGAGGTTTACCCTTGGGCAGTGACGATTTACGATCTCCTTTGTACGTTATAGTCAAAAGCCTAACAAGGGGAGGCCAGCAACGTTGCGAGCCCGATTTTGACGAGCTTTGGTACACTTATAGAGGACCACCCAAAATGAAGTTTTGCAAAGCGAGAGCGCGCCATATTCAGCCAAAAAAAAGTTTCAAAAACTGGTGTGGGCATAATCTATAACTTCAGAATCGTAAACATATTTTTCAAGCAGCGTCGGTGGCTCAGGCGTAGCGCGCTTGTTCCGTAATTTTGGCTAGTACGGGATCGCTGCGCTGGTTCGAATCCCCGCTGGTTCGAGCACGCCGATGAATTTTTTTTTTTCCTCCTTTGAATGACTGTCTTTTTTGCATGCGAAATAATAACTTTATAATAAAAATATATAATCAATTATAATTTGTGCACAAAGATGCTATACGCGGCAATGGGACGAAATACTTTTTTGCTATTACAGGCCGAGGGTTTTTCAGGATATCGATACGAAAATATTTATCATTTACGTTTATAAAAATTTAATCAAACGCATTCAAAACTGCGCATTTTTAATAGAAAATAACCGCGAAATAAATTCAAGGGAGGACTGCATTAAAATACGGTCCATCGTACATCACCAATTAAGTTCTCCAATTTTTCGGGACATGGTCCATTACGCATGGTACGCAAGTAAGTTGTGTTACGATAGGGAGATTTTTTTAAATGTTAATGATGAATGTTTTCCGACGGACATATTGCAAAAACCGTGCGATTGTACAAACTCTTCCTTAATAGTTTGCGCGAGATGCAGGAGAAATTTCTGCTTCGTATGTTTTTACGACAACTACCATTCTGGTACATGCGATACAGAATAATAAAGTATATTCTATTGGTATAAATTATTTTCGCATTTCATTTCCTAATAGTAAGTAAGATTCCCTCTGCCGCATAACGGCATAACCCATTTTTGTGCACAAATTGTAATTAATTATAAATTTTTATTATAGTATTATCTTATTTTCCTTATGAAAGATGCAAAATATTCAAGCAAATCAATAAAATTGAAAGAAATAGAAAGAAAAAAAAGTTCCCCCGCCGGGATTCGAAGCACCGCTCTCGCGCGAGCAACAAAATGTTGATTTTCTCGGCTGTTTATGAATATTGCGCGCTCTCGCTTTGCAAAACTTCATTTTGGGTGGTCCTCTATAAGTGTACCAAAGCTCGTCAAAATCGGGCTCGCAACGTTGCCAGCCTCCCCTTGTAAGCTTCGAATTGACTCCAACGCCTGAGTATTGCGGGGGAAATTCAAGACTAAACGAGTTTAAAACTGCCGCACAGTGGTCCAGATCGCATTTCTAGCTGGCCAAAACTATTATTTCATAAAATATTGAACTAAAGCCTATAAAAATTCGTGTAGGTTAACCTATTTAACCTACCTAACCTACTTATAATGAAATAACAACAACATTTTTAATAATAACTATTGTTTGCGAATAGTTGGGAAAAGGGACACGCGGTGGCAGCACTTCCTGGGCGTCTTTCCAACAGGCCCTTTTGCATGCGCGCAAAGCCACCCGTTTTGGCGCATGCAGACAAAGGCGCTAGTTTTGACGCATGCGCGTCATTCACATCGTTCGTAGACAAAGCGTGTTCAAACTCGTCGCGAATAGACAAAGCCGTTAGAGTCAGTCGTTGAAAAACCGTTCCTTCGGTCGAGTGCGTTTCCTTTTATTGGAAAATCGTCATCTCTATCGGTATTAGAAACGCTTAAGTTTGTGTATCTCTTGGTCAACTCAGCCGCATAGCTCATAAGTATTCAGTCAGTCCGGTAATTATCAATAAAATAATTCTCGGGAGTTGCGGGGCCCACGTGGCCATCGACCGGTGGCGAGAGCCGCGTGTTTTTTATTATATAGTCGCGAGTTCTGTACATATTGTATATATAGACACCTGTTTTGTGAAATAGAAGACATCTCAAAGCAGTTTATTAGTTAAATAAATCGACTGTGATAAGAATGTCCAACTAGAAACTACAGGGTGTCCCGTATCTGATCGATTTCCATGAAATGAGGGGTAGCTGGGGTGATTCTGAACAACTTTACTTAGCAATAATGTTGTAAGCGCCCTGGATTTTGAATTATTAACGAAACGGCTAGGCCAATCCGAGCGCGTATCGAGCGCGCGCTCGAAACGAGAGTGTGGTCTCTGACACGCTCCGCCGCGAGCGTGAACAAGTAGATCGCGTGGGTATCGAGAAAAGCATACGGCAAATATCACATATCGTCTTCAAATAAACTAATAGTGGTTGAATAACTGTGTTTAATACTGTCACTCGTAATTCGAGAGGTATGAAAAGTTGTAGTATTTGTGGAAAAAATGGTTTCCTTAAGAGCACGTTATCAGGTGGATAAATTATGGTTTAACATAAACGATGTGAATAACTAACGTTAGAAGAATCTTGTTAAACTCACCCTTTCGTCCACGACTCAACCTGCCCTCGACGGAAGTAGGTCGTTGGCAGTAGGTCACAGTGCCGATTTTGTCCTTCGTAAGAATCTCGAGAACCTCAACAGCTGATTTTACGGCCGGGTCGGTGAACTTACTTGAAACTGACACACACAGTAGGAACGGCACTTGTCTAATTTATGGCAGGGCGCACGGCTAATCGCAGGTACGCGGACACCCCCGAGAGTCGAGCGGCGATCGGCGATCGGGTCACTTTATCGAACGTGCATTTCACTGCGCGATCACTTTCACCGATAACTCCGAATAAAACAATTATGTAGAGGAACGTAATTGAACCTACGTTAGAGATATTGATGGCCCTGAAAAGGGCCGATTGTTATTGCCAAAATTGCCAAGATCGGCTCGACGTGCCCTCCTCGCGCTTGCATGCACGTCTCGGAGCACTGACGGACGTTGCGCTGCACTTCTTCCAATGTTTCTCGATTAAGAAACGTAACAAATATCCTGTAATACTCCGCTTTAGTTCGTTGCTGTATGGTACCCGTTCGGTTTGAAAAACGATTCTGCCGGCCCTAGCGTTTCTTGAGTCTTGCTTAGAACGACGTTCGTTAGGGAAGGGATATTTTTACAATAGTACAACGGAGTGGCTCGCACATTTGGAGTTACCGTTCATTCAGCAAAAAAAATACCCGCGCGCTCGAGGTGGCCGCATGGTCTTCGTCACTACGAACGCGCTAGCGAAGACGCAGGGCAAGGAGTGCCATAAATTTCACTATTGTCCATACCGTGTCCTAAAGAGAAAGTGTGGCTATTTTACGAAATACGTGCATCGTCTTAAAACTGCATCGACAGCGTACACACAACATAATCCTTTAATATTTTCTTACGATTCTTTCCGCGAAGATGTAACAGTACACACAACTTGGAAAATGATCAATTTAACATTGTATTGTGTTAGCGAAGACACTGTTGCGACGCATTAACGCTTGCCCGTGTCATTTGGAATATTATAAAATTAATGTTGTGGGATGTTTGTTGTCGAGTGCATAGCGTGAATAAAAGTACAAGCGAAGACACTGTTTGCGGCATGTCAAAATGCTTAAACAGTCGGCTCCCTAAGAATCTCTGATTTCGATCTTATTATGATTATCGCACGCGCGCGGCAACCGGCTGTTTACAGGAACGCGAGCAGCAAAGCGTGCCGCGGTACATGGGCCCGATCAGGGGGATCCGTTCCAGACGACCAAAGTGTTGATAGACATAACGATGTCTGTCTCGAAATGCGTATCAAACAGTGTCTTCGCTAACACAATACAATATTAAATTGATCATTTTCCAAGTTGTGTGTACTGTTCCATCTTCGCGGAAAGAATCGTAAGAAAATATTAAAGGATTATGTTGTGTGTACGCTGTCGATGCAGTTTTAAGACGATGCACGTATTTCGTAAAATAGCCACACTTTCTCTTTACGACACGGTATGGACAATAGTGAAATTTATGGCACTCCTTGCCCTGCGTCTTCGCTAGCGCGTTCGTAGTGACGAAGACCGTGTGGCCACCCCGAGCGCGCGGGTATTTTTTTTGCTGAATGAACGGTGACTCCAAATGTGCGAGCCACTCCGTTGTACTATTGTAAAAATATCCCTTCCCTAACGAACGTCCTTCTAAGCAAGACTCAAGAAACGCTAGGGCTGGCAGAATCGTTTTTCAAACCGAACGGGTACCATACAGCAACGAACTAAAGCGGAGTATTACAGGATATTTGTTACGTTTCTTAATTGAGAAACATTGGGAGAAGAGCAGCGCAACGTCCGTCAGTGCTCCGAAACGTGCATGCAAGCGCGAGGAGGGCACGTCGAGCCGATCTTGGCAATTTTGGCAATAACAATCGGCCCTTTTCAGGGCCATCAATATCTCTAACGTAGGTTTAATTACGTTCCTCTACATAATTGTTTTATTCGGAGTTATCGGTGAAAGTGCTCGCGCAGTGAAATGCACGTTCGATAAAGTGACCCGATCGCCGCTCGACTCTCGGAGGTGTCCGCGTACCTGCGATTAGCCGTGCGCCCTGCCATAAATTAGACAATTGCCGTTCCTACTGTGTGTGTCAGTTTCAAGTGAGTTCACCGACCCGGCCGTAAAATCAGCTGTTGAGGTTCTCGAGATTCTTACGAAGGACAAAATCGGCACTGTGACCTACTGCCAACGACCTACTTCCGTCGAGGGCAGGTTGATTCGTAGATGAAAGGGTGAGTTTAACAAGATTCTTCTAACGTTAGTTATTCACATCGTTTATGTTAAACCATAATTTATCCACCTGAAAACGTGCTCTTAAGGAAACCATTTTTTCCCCAAATACTACAACTTTTCATACCTCTCGAATTACGAGTGACGGTATTAAACACAGTTATTCAACCACTATTAGTTTATTTGAAGACGATATGTGATATTTGCCGTATGCTTTTCTCGATACCCACGCGATCTACTTGTTCACGCTCGCGGCGGAGCGTGTCAGAGACCACACTCTCGTTTCGAGCGCGCTCTCGATACGCGCTCGGATTGGCCTAGCCGTTTCGTTAATAATTCAAAATCCAGGGCGCTTACAACATTATTGCTAAGTAAAGTTGTTCAGAATCACCCCAGCTACCCCTCATTTCATGGAAATCGATCAGATACGGGACACCCTGTATATGGTCGATTCCACGTCAAATCGCACAGCTAAATTCTTTGAAATTCTGATTTTGGGATATGTTATAGAGGGAGGCAAGACAAGCCACCCGAATTTTTTTTTTATTTTTTATTTTGACTTTCGAGGAGTTATGAGACTTTGAAAAATTGGGACACTTTTTCTTCAAACATTTCTAGGCGCGGTCTGGCTTGCCGTAGAATAATTTGCTTTTTTAAGTTCGATTTAGAAAAGATTGTAGTTTAACGAGAATTTTCAACCCATTTCAAAAAGTTTATTTTTCAACGCATAATTCATAAAAATAAAAAATAGTCGTTAATTTGACTATCTGGGCCCTCACCGAAAATTATGAAAAAATTATATCCTTGTAGCGCGTTTCAAGACGAAGAGTTTGCAAAAAAAGGCAGCCCCAAACACGCAGTAACTTCGGAGTAATTCAAGAAAAAGTGTAACCGCCTCGGAATTACTGATTTTGCCAGCAAGAACGCTGAATTGGGAGGTGGGGGTCGTTACGCAGGGCCGCGCACCTAAGAGATACGCGATATCCCACATAACTGCGCGATGACGCGTGACGAGTCGTGTTGACATTACGTGTTCTCAATCAGTTAAAAACACATGAAGGCCATTCCCGAAAATTCTCAAAAAATTCACGAGGGTGCCTTGATGATGCATACACACGGTGGTATGCGTAATAGTCGCGAGCACCAACGATTATTCACGATAAAAATCAGTTTCAATGTTTTATCGCGTATCTCTTAGGTGCCGCGGCCCTGCGTAACGACCCCCACCTCCCAATTCAGCGTCCCTGCTGGCAAAATCAGTAATTCCGAGGCGGTTACACTTTTTCTTGAATTACTCCGAAGTTACTGCGTTTTTGGGGCTGCCTTTTTTTGCAAACTCTTCGTCTTGAAACGCGCTACAAGGATATAATTTTTTCATAATTTACGGTGAGGGCCCAGATAGTCAAATTAACGACTATTTTTTATTTTTATGAATTATGCGTTGAAGAATAAACTTTTTGAAATGGGTTGAAAATTCTCGTTAAACTACAATCTTTTCTGAATCGAACTTAAAAAAGCAAATTATTCTACGGCAAGCCAAACCGCGCCTAGAAATGTTTGAAGAAAAAGTGTCCCAATTTTTCAAAGTCTCATAACTCCTCGAAAGTCAAATTAAAAAATAAAAAAAAAATTCGGGTGGCTTGTCTCACCTCCCTCTATAACATATCTCAAAATCAGAATTTCGAAGAATTTAGCTGTGCGATTTGACGTGGAATCGACCATATATTTTTTCTAATTTCTTCATATTAATGGGATTACATTTGCAAATAAAACATAGTTGACTTGAAGTTTTCGTTAACGCATTGATAACTTTGCCATCCACCATACTCATTATCATAGTATACCGAAAATTTACGAACCTGTCATTCATTTTAATCTCTAATTGATCTAAATTAGAAATTTCATCTTCAATATCTCCAACATATTTTAAAATACTATTTGTTGTTTCTTTTTCGTAGAAGAATTTTATTGGGCGACAATAACTGGTCAATGAAGGTTTTTGATTTAACCATAAAGACACTTTTTCATTTGAACTTTTCTCTAATACTATTAATTGCAAAAGGACTAAACAAAACATAAGCATGCTTGTATCATTAACAATATTTATATCTATTCCATTTTCTTTTTCAGAGAAAGCTTGATGGTATTCACTGTGGCCAGAACTACCGTCACAACCCCATTTAAATATCAACTCAAATATATAGTTTTCAGAATTTTTAAGAACATCATTATACTGAGAAATATCCAAAATTTTACATAGACGTTTAGTGGTGTGATCTAATAACTGTTGCAAAAATACTGATGCAGTAACTTCACTCAATTCTATCCCATCTGGGTAACAACATTGTTTGGCCTCAAGGATACAGTTATAACTTGGGTATATATCAGCGCATCTTTGTTTTGCACCTAATCGAGTTTTTTGATAGGCTTTTTTGTCATATGAGTATCCATTATAAGTGCTAAAGCCTCGTCTTCTGTGTACGAACATATATTAGATTTCGCTTTATTTTTGTATTTATATCTAATTTTCATCGCACGTTTGGGGGAGAACTCAGTTATTTGGGAAACTAGATCGGCTGCAGCACGTTGTCCTTCAACATATAATTCCGTTTTCGCTGCATAAACTAATTCCTTTGATGAAGTAATTTCTCTTATATTTTTTGTTCGTCTACGTTTAGAACGGCCACTTAATTCGACAAACCCTTTATGTAGTTTACCAGAACTTGTTGACGGTTGTTGTAATATTTGTTTTTTATTCAATATAGGAATTTTAAATTCTAATTCCAACCAGTTATTATTTCTTATTGCAAATTTTGTCAAATTACGATAGGATTCTATCCATTTTTTTTTTAAATGTGGCATAAAATCCTTTCACTCTTCCTATAATGCATTGCTCAAATTCCTTTTGTTCCAAATTCCATTCTTCTCCCAGCCTATCTTGGAGGTATGTAATGAGAGCATTCTGTGATTTAGAAGCACTTGATCCCAACGTTAATCCACCATTTTTCAATACATCAAATAAACATCTATTCTTCATATTTTGCGTAACGTTACTTTTGTCAATGTACGATTGTTCTTATTAAATGTCAGGTTAAAACTTTGTCGTCGTCAAAAAAAGACGTAGATCTGTGTTCGAAGCAGATTGACGTTCGACAGCACGATACGTGTTAGGACGTGCATCGTATCCCTCGCGCTCACTCTCTCACTCCTTCGCACATTGTAATGTCACGTGCACGGAAATGCGTTTCCACTTTTAGCCGAAATACGCTCGTGTTTACCCGTTACAGGCATAAGACGTACGAAAAATACCACGATGGCAAAGTGTTAAGAGTGAGCGGTTAGAGTCATTGGCAGTATACAGGGTGTCCCGTAACTACCCTAAAATCGGTAAATGAGGGGTAGCTGGGGTGACTCTGAACAAGTTTTTCCTTAAAAATAATGTTGTAACCCCTCTCGTTTTTGAGTTATTAACGAAACGGCTAGGCCATTCCCAGCGCGTATCGGGCGCGCGCTCGAAACGAGAGTGTGGTCTCTGGATCGTGCTCGACCGCGAGCGTGAACAAGTGCATCGCGTGGGTATCGAGGGAAGCGTACGGCAAATGTCACATCGCCTTCAAATAAACCAATACTCGTTGAATAACTGTGTCCGATGCTCTTACCCGTTATTCAATAGGAACGAAGATTGTAGTATTTGTGGAAAAAATGGTTCTCTTAACAGCACGTTTTCAGGTGGATAAATTATCGTTAGAATAATTTATAATAACTAACGTTAGAAAAGCCTTGTTAAACTCACCTGTTCGACCACGAATCACCCTGCTTCGACGAAAGTAGGTCATTGGCACTAGGTCACAGTGCCGATTTTGCCCTTCCTAAGAATCTCGAGAGCCTCAACAGCTCATTTTACGGTAAACTCACTTGACACTGACACACACAGTAGGAACGGCACTTGCCTAATTTATGGCAGGGCGCACGGCTAATCGCAGGTACGCGAACACCCCCGAGAGTCGAGCGGCCGTCGGGTCACTTTACCGAACGCGCATTTCACCGCACGAGCACTGTTACCGATATTCCGTAATAAAATAATTATGTTTGAACGTGATTGAATCTACGTAAGAGATGTTGGTGGCCCTGAAAAGGGCCCATTGTTGTTATGCCAAAATTGCCAAGTTTAGTTCGACGTACCCGCGTCACACTGTAATACTCGGCGTTAGTTCGTTGCTGTATGGTACCCGTTCGGTTTGAAAAACGATTCTGCCAGCTCTAGCATTTCTTAGGTCTTGCTTAGAACGACGTTCGTTAGGGAAGGGATATTTTTACAATAGTACAACGGAGTGGGTCGCACATTTGGAGTCACCGTTCATTCAGCAAAAAAATACACGCGCATTTAGGGCGGCCGCATGGTCTTCGCCACTACGAACACGCTAGCGAAGACAAGGGCAAGGAGTGCCATAAATTTCACTATTGTCCATACCGTGTCGTAAAGGGAAAGTGTGGCTATTTTACGAAATACGTGCATCGGCTTAAGACTGCATCGACAGCGTACACGCAACATAAACCTTTAATATTTTCTTATGATTCTTTCCGCGAAGACGAAACAGTACACACAACTTGGAAAATGATCAATTTAATATTGTATTGTGTTAGCGAAGACACTGTTTGATACGCATTTCGAGACAGACATCGTTATGTCTATCAACATTTTGGTCGTCTGGAACAGATCCCCCTGATCGGGCCCATGTACCGCGGCACGCTTTGCTGCTCGCGTTCCCGTAAACAGTCGGTTGCCGCGCGCGTGCGATAATCATAATAAGATCGAAATCAGAGATTCTTAGGGAGCCGCCTGTTTAAGCATTTCGACATGCCGCAAACAGTGTCTTCGCTTGTACTTTTATTCACGCTATGCACTCGACACCAAACATCCCACAACATTAATTTTATAATATTCAAAATGACACGGGCAAGCGTGTATGCGTCGCAAACAGTGTCTTCGCTATACAATACAATATTAAATTGATAATTTTGCGAATTGTATGTACTGTTCCTTCTTTGCGGGAAGAGTCGTAAGAAAATATTAAAGGATTATGTTGCGTGTACGCTGCCGATGCAGTTTTAAGACGATGCACGTATTTCGTAAAATAGCCACACTTTCCCTTTACGACACGGTATGGACAATAGCGAAATTTATGGCACTCCTTGCCCTGTGTCTTCGCTAGCGCGTTCGTAGTGACGAAGACCATGCGGCTACCCCGAGCGCGCGGGTATTTTTCTGCTGAATGAACGGTGACTCCAAATGTGCGAGCCACTCCGTTGTACTATTGTAAAAATATCCCTTCCCTAACGAACGTCCTTCTAAGCAAGACCCAAGAAACGCTAGAACCAGCAGAATCGTTTTTCAAACCGAACGGATATCATACAGCAACAAACTAACGCGGAGTTTTACAGGATATTTGTTACGTTTCTTAATCGAGAAACATTGGGAGAAGTGCAGCGCAACGTCCGCCGGTGCTCCGAGACGTGCATGCACACTCGAGGAGGGTACGTCGTGCCGATCTTGGCAATTTTGGCAATAACAATCGGCCCTTTTCAGGGCCACCAATATCTCTAACGTAGGTTCAATTACGTTCCTCTACATAATTGTTTTATTCGGAGTTATCGGTGAAAGTGCTCACGCAGTGAAATGCACGTTCGGTAAAGTGACCCGATCGCCGATCGCCGCTCGACTCTCGGGGGTGTCCGCGTACCTGCGATTAGCTGTGCGCCCTGCCATAAATTAGACAAGTGCCGTTCCTACTGTGTGTGTCAGTGTCAAGTGAGTTCACCGAACCGGCCGTATAATCAGCTGTTGAAGTTCTCGAGATTCTTACGAAGGACAAAATCGGCACTGTGACCTACTGCCAACGACTTACTTCCGTCGAGGGCAGGTTGATTCGTGGGCGAACGGGTGAGTTTAACAAGATTCTTCTAACGTTAGTTATTCACATTGTTTAACTTAGACCATAATTTACCCACCTGAAAACGTGCTGTTAAGAAAATCATTTTTTCCACAAATACTACAACTTTTCATAGAAATATTATATAATATCTTCTTAAAAATTCTTTAGCCTCGAATTCGTTTATGCGATTTGGCGTGGATCGACCATATATAAATAAAGCGAGATATTATATAATATCATTCTACCAACACATAAATTGTAAGAGATGTAAACCTAATGATAATGAACATATTACTTAACTATGTATAAATCCAATGATTTTCTGCATAGACATTTCAATTTTCCTAAAAACATAAATTTGTTATTCACAATTTATTCGGAAGGATGTTTCAATAAGCGCGGTATTTCTGTGTCAATTATGCATTACCATTCGGGCGTTAAAGTGATAAAGTGATATTAACTTTGGCGGCGAGATGGCCCGGCGGCGAGATGGCCTGGCGGCAAAACGGCCGGCGGCGAGGTGTCCCATCCCCCTCTCGACGGACCACCTCGACGGCTGCGCACACGCGTCACTCGCAGATACGCTCTGCTGATCACCTCGACGGATGCGCACACGTGGCACGTGCAACCACCCTTGCGCGTTACTAGCTAGAATTCGGGGCCTTCTCGAATTCGGGACCTTCTCGCGGTCGAACCGGTTTTCGGCCATTAATATCGTTCTGGATCTCGTCACAACCACGTGAACTTTCTTTACGTTAATTCTTTTCGGGTAGTTCTCTTGGCGGAAAACTCTGTGAATCATCGGCTTTTCTCGTTATTCTACACTTAAGGGCGTTGGATACCCCCCCGTTTTGGAAGGGTTTACGCCGTCGAATGCACAGGCCACAATTGTTGACCGATTTTGATGAACAATAGCTCGTTTGAAAGATAAAGGATGATCCATGCGTTGTCGAGAAGCCGAATTTTGATAAAACCTTTTTTTTATCAACAAATAGTGATTCAAAAAATTGCTAAAGTTTAAGACAATTTTACGCATGGAAAGAAATTTTTTATCAAAATTCGGCTTCTCAACAACGCATGGATCATCCTTTATCTTTCAAACGAGCTATTGTTCATGAAAATCGGTCGAGAATTACGACCTGTGCATCCGACGAGCTAATGCGTGTTTTCGCCCATTTTCGTGAAAAATCCTGAAAAATATTCTGCGTCGACTAGCGACCCCAATTTCAGCGGCAGAAGAGCCGAAACTCCTTCCCCCATTACGAACCTAACGCACAAGCATGGGCTGGTGTGCGTGTAATTTGGCTAGGCGTCAATGTATAGGTGTTTACCGTTACAGCGGAAAATCACACGGACGGCACACAACTCTGATCCATTCTAAACTCTTGCGAATAAGCCAACTCGAGCCGCTCGGGCCTTTTTGACTTTCCGTCCCGTCTCCACCACGCAATGCATCGTAAGGGTATAACGCTCTGCGCTTCCCATAGAATGCTTCTTGACCAATTTCGATGATCAAGGACTCATTTGAAAGATAAAACATGAAGGAATGCGCATGATATTTTAGAATTTTGGAAAAATGTAATCTTCGTGGAGAAAAGAGCGTTAAAAAGTTTAAAAACATTTTCCGGAATAGAAAAAAGCCATTTACAGAAATTCTGAACGATAACACGATTGTGTATTCATCTTTTATCTATCAAAAGAGCCATTAATTATCCAAATCGGATATCTAACACGGGTTGGAGAATTTATAACGTAAATCCATGCACTGCCTTCAGCGGCGCGCCGCCGTGAAGTCACAGCGAGGGGTAATTATATCTGGTTCGCAGATATAATCCACGGTCAGATTGATCGTCAAATAAACATTCAATTTTTATTCTGTCAATCTTTCCTATTAGGGGAAAAAAAATGAAACCAAAATTTGTTTAAGAAAGTTAGACATACATACATAAGTTCTCACGAAACACGTGAATAATTAAAGAATAATACTGTTACAATAATATTGTAACAATATGTGAAACAAGTACGTCCCAGATTTCACGTTACTCTTGTGTTTGTCATTGTTGAGAAGTCTAAAATCCTAGGTTTTCCCAACGTAGTGACAAAATCCCGGTGACTTACATTCAGATAAAAGGGGTAATCGAACAGGTATACGTTACTTTACGCCGTAACAATGTCATATCGTGCATTCGATGACCGTAGCATTCTATAACCGAGAAAGGTAGTACGTACATTTCGTACATTTCGGCAGGCCTCACTTATACCTGCTTATACCGGGGACCGCTAGACGTTGGACGAACCCCGATTTTCGCCACATAAAAGACCTTCTCTCTTCCTCCCTCGCTCCGTCGCGGTCACTCCTTCTCGTGCAGTGAAAATTCAAAGAACTCCAACGTCTAGCCGTGCCTAGCCGTTGCGGGTATAAACAAGGCCTACCGAAATCCACAGGGTCCCGGCTCTTCTCAAGGGGCCTTGAACAAGTGCGAAGGAAAACACACCGACGGGTGTATTTCGCGCTAGTTCTGACTTTGGATTTCAAAAATAGCGACCTCCACATGGTGAAATCTGGACAGTTTTTGACAATTCGGAAAATGTCACCAACTTGCAAAGAGCTACTATCGCTTTACTCGATACCTCTTTGATTCTAATTTGTTCTATTATGTCAGAGTTCTTGAGTTTCGTATGCAATGCAATGACAGTTGATCCATATACATACCTACCATTATATCATATGGATTCACATCTTTACGTGATTTTTCAGTCATGGTAAAATTGTATAAATTATACCATCTTTATACTAGTTATCGAATTGTAATCCTATATTGTTAGTCACAACAGAAATGATTACCAAAATCTATGAACGGTGCTTATTCGTAACTGAAATGGATCAGAGAATGACAGCTGGTAACACGTGTTTCATTGACATGAAATGCACCGGAGTAGCGAATGGTTTCTGTAGGTGTGCGTGCGTATCTGACTCTGTCGGTGGGCCCGAGCGGGACGTAAGGGGTACAGCGGGCCGGGGGGACTTCGACGCGTAAGAGCAAAGTGGGGACACTACTCCCCTCAAGCGCCTGTAGTTCGCATATTGTCCGCCACCCGTCGCTGAAGTCACGCACGGGTTTTGCTCAGGGTATCCAACGCCCTTAAGGAGACTATTTACTTTCTCGGAGCTTTAGTTGCTCAACTACCTAAGACGTATTTGGTTAATTTCCATCACCGACTTACGTGATTTGTTTAGTTCAAGTGACTTTGTAACAATATACAATTAGCGCTGTTAGGTTAAATCACTTCTGTTCGGTTATTTCTCGCCTTCCTTTCCTCACACCCGCCATAAACAAGAACTTTCGGCAACCTCCTCGAACATGTATGCTTTCTAAATAATTTACTAATTATTAAATATAAATTGTTATAAATTGTTAATACTACAAGAGAAATTTTTTTTTTTTTTCGAATAACGCTCAACCCGAATATCGTTGAAGCATGCAATCTTAGTAATTTATAAATTATTAAATATAAATATAAATATAAATAGACTTCCGTTTCCGGTGTGGATAGATGAAAGAGTGCGGAGAAAGTGTGCGAGAAGAAGAGGTGTAAAAGGGAGAAAGAAGGGAGCTGTGAGAGTGAAGAGGTGTGAGGAAGAGTGGAAGGAGGGGTGAGGTGAAAGGGATAAAGGGGAGGACGAAAAGGGAGTAGGAAAAGGGACAGGAAAGGGAAGGGAGAGAGAAAGTTTTTTGAGGTTAGGGAGCGAGAGTAGAGCGCGGAGAAAGGTGGCGTGGAAAGCGGGCAAGGCAGATAAAGAGCGGGCAGGAGGCGAGGGTAAAGAAGTAGTCGGTAAGGAAGGAATCAAGGTAAGGTAAGGAGAGAAGGCAGGAAGAGAGAAAAAGGAGGATACAGGGGCAATGAGCGGTGAAAGGGGAGGAAAAGGAGGGGCAAGGGAAGAGAGGAAAGTGGGTAGGCCGACAAATGCGGAAAGGTTAGGGAGAGAGAGGTGCTCTAGCAGCTCGTCTGTGGAGGAGTACGTGAAAAGGAAAAGGGACGGGGAAGGGCGGAAGGAGGAAGAGGAAGGGGAGAGGGTTTTTGCAAAAAGCAAGAAACTGGAGAGGTCGCCGAGGGAGAAGAGAAGGGGGAAAAGGCAGAAGAAGAGAGCAGGGGGGGGAGGCGGAAACAAAGTGGGAACAGATTAGGCAGATGATGGGGGAGGAGATGAAGAAGATGATGGAGGAAATGAAAAAGGAGATCAGGAAAGCAATGGAGGAGATGAGAGGGATGGTAAGGGAGCATAGGGATGAAGTGAGGAAGGTGCAGGAGGAGAGTAGGGAGAGAGAGGAAAAGTGGGAAACGGAGAAAAGGGAGATATGGGAAAAACTAAAGGAGATAGAGGGAAAGGTAGAGAAAAGAGACAGAACGGTGGGGGGGACGAATGAAGGGAAGGAGACAGAGGAAAGGAGCGGAGGGAAGGAAGGAGGGGGGGAAAGGGGGTTAAGAAGAGCGGGGAATGAGAGGGTAGAGGGGAAGATAAAGGAAATGGAGAGGAAGATAGAGGCGAGGGAAAGGGAGGAGAGAAAAAGAAATATATTGATAAGAGGAATTAAAGCAGAGAAGGAGAAAGTGAAAGAGAGGGTGGAGGAGATCATGAAGGAGATAGGGGCGGAGGTAGAGATAGAGGAAGTAAGAAGGGTGGGAGGAGAGAGAGAGGGAAAAGGAAGGATGGTGGTAGTGAAGCTGGGGAGCAAGGAACAGAAAAGGAATGTAATAGAGAGGAAGACAAAGCTAAAGGGGAGGGAAGAGAGGATAGAGGAGGACTGGACATGGGCGGAAAGGAAAATGCAGTGGAGGATAAGTTAGAAAGGGGATGGCTGTTAGGGGGTGGAGAAGGGAGGGAAACGGCTTCGGGGGAAGGGAAGCGAGAAGAAGAAACAGGGAGGAAATAGGAGAGGGAAGAGAAAGAGTGGGAGGAAGGTGGAAGGAAGGAGAGGAGGAGGGATGGAAGATAGGGTTCTGGAACGTGGCAGGACTAGGGAATAAGGACAAGGAGTTCTGGCGGGGACTGGGGGAATGGGATGTCATAGTGATGGAGGAGACGTGGGTAGATGAGAAAGGACAGGAGAAAGTGAGGAGCAAGGTACCAGAGGGATATAAATGGGTGGTGAAACCAGCAATAAGAAGGAATAAGAAGGGAAGGGCAGTAGGGGGGATGGTAGCAGGGGTGAGAAAGGAACTGGTCGACGAGGAAGGACAGGAGGAGAACAAAGGGTCGGAGGGGCTGGTGCAGGTAAAGGTGAAGTTAGGCGGAGAAAAGTGGAGGGTGATAGGAATGTACGTTAATGGGGACATGAAAGAGAAGCTGAAGGAAATACAGGAATGGGTGGAGGAAGGAGAGGATAAGGGAAGGACGATAATTGGGGGAGACTTTAACGCAAGAATGGGGGAGGAGGGAGGGGCGGTGTGGGGAGAAGAAGGGGAGGAGGGGGGGAGAAGGACAAGATAATGAACGGCCAAGGAAAGGTATTAGTAGAGTATGTGGGAGAAAGGGGATGGAGCATTTTAAATGGAGATATGGAAGGGGATGAGGAGGGAGAATATACATTTACGGTAGGGAGGGGGGACACAGTAATAGATTATGTGTTGGGGAACGAAAGGACAAGGTAAAGGATTAGGAGAATAGAAGTGGAGGAAGAGGTAGATTCAGATCATCAATCGGTGAATATGGGTAGGAGGGGTGAAAGAAGGAAAAGGAAAGGAAAAGAGGAGAGGAGGGAAGGGATGGGGAGGAAGAGGGGACTGGTCAGGAGAGGGAAGAGAAAGATTTAGAAGAGAAATAAAGTGGAAGGACAGGAGGGGCTTAGGGGTCAACGAGGAATTAAGGGAAGTTATACAGGAAATAGGGAGAGTTCTGAAGTTAGAGGAAGGTAAGGGGAGAAAAGGGGGCAGGAGTGGATGGTGGGATGAAGAGTGCGAGGAAAAGAAAAGGCAGGTGAGAAGGGAAATGAGAAGAAAAAGAAGAGAGGAGCGGGGAGAGGAATATAGGAGGAAAAAAAGGGAGTACAAAAAGTTGTGTGAGAGAAAGAGGGAGGAGGAAAATGAGCGCTTTGCGAAGGAAGCGAAGGAGGCAAGGACTGAGGGGAAGGTATGGGAAATAATTAACAGGGAAAGGAGGAAGAGAAGGGGGGGACATAGAGATGGAGGAATGGAGAGAACATTTTATGAGATTACTGGGCGGGGTGGAAGTGAGGGTAAGGAGAGGGGTAGAAGGGAAAAGGGAAAGAGACGATGAAGGGGGAATAAGGAAGGAAGAGATAAGGTGGGCGATAGCCAGGCTGAAAGATGGGAAGGCGGCGGGAGGGGATGGAGTACCGGGAGAGGTGTGGAGGTACGGGGGAGAGGAAGTAATAGAGTGGGCTTGGGGGATGTGTGAGAGGGTGTGGAGGGGGGAAGGATGGCCGGAGGAGTGGAAAGAGGGATGGGTGGTACCGATTTTAAAGGCAGGGGATGGGAGCAAAGTTGAGCAGTATAGAGGGGTTACGTTGATGCAGACGCTATACAAAGTGTATACGGCAGTACTGGCGGAGAGGATAAGGGTAGAGGTGGAAGAGAAGGGGATGGTACCGCATAACCAGACGGGCTTCAGGAAGGGTATGGGAACGGTGGATAATGTGTATGTGGTGAACTATGTGGTAGGAAGGGAGATAGCGAGGAAAGGGGGAAAAGTGGTGGCAGTTTTTGTAGACCTGAAGGCGGCTTTTGATTCGGTGGACAGGAGGGTGTTGATGGAGGCGTTGGAAGAGCGGGGAGTTAGGAAAGGGCTGAGGGCAAGAGTGGAAGAGGTGTATGGGGAGACAACAAGCAGGGTGAGGATAGGGGGAAAGGTAGGGGAAAAGTTTTGGACTGCGAAGGGGGTAAGGCAGGGGTGCCCGCTGAGTCCAATACTTTTCAACCTACTGATTGCGGATATGGAAGAGGAGCTGGGAAAAGGAGAAGGAATAGGAGGGGTAAAGGTAAAAGGGAGAAAAGTCTATTCACTGGCGTATGCGGACGACATGGTGTGGCTGGCGGTGAACGAGTGGGAGTTGAGGACGATGATGAGGAGGATGGAGGGGTACATGGAGAGGAAGGAGTTGCAGTTAAATGTCGAGAAGACAAAGGTAATGAGGTTTAGAAAAGGAGGAGGAAGGGAGAAGAAAGGGGATTGGAGGTGGAAGGGGAAAGAGATAGAGGAGGTAAAAGTATTCAGGTACTTAGGATATGTGATGAAAAGAAACGGGGGTATGGAGGAGCACGTGAGGGACAGGGTGAGGAAGGCGGGGTGGGCAATGAGGCAAGTATGGGGAATAGGGAAGAGAAGATGGGGGAAAGAGTGGGAAAGGCGGGTCTGGATGTTTGACAGGTTGGTATGGACGGTGATGGAATATGGGGCGGAGATATGGGGATGGAAAGAGTGGAAGGAGATAGAGGCAGTGCAGGAGCGATACCTAATGTGGGTGCTAGGGGCGGATTGGAGGACACCAGGCTACATGGTAAGGGAAGAGATGAAGAGAGATAAACTGAGAGTGAGGGCAGGGGGGAGGGCGTGGGAGTACGAGAGAAGGCTAGAGGAGGGAAAGGGAAGTGAAATAGCGAGGGGATGCTGGGAAGAGATGAAGGAAAGGATAAGGAGGAAAAAGAGGGGATCGGGCTGGGGAGAGGGGAGGAAAAGGTTCTTGGAGAAGAGAGGGTTTGAGGAACAAGAAGTGCAGGAAAGAAGGGAGAGCGGGGACATGCAGTACGAGGAGATGGCGGAAAGGGATAGGGAAATGCAAAGGGAGGAAAGGGGCGAAAAGATAGAGGACTCGAAATATAATAGATGGTACATAGAGGTGAGGGAGGAGGAAATACCGGGATATCTGAAAAAGGGATGGGGGGAGAGTAGGTGGAGAAGGGTGGCTAGGTTCAGATTGGGAAATGAGGTAAGGGAGGGTAGGTATTGGGAGGAAGAGGAGAAGAGGGCATGTAGGATATGTGGGGGAGAGGAGGAGACATGGGACATGTATGGGAGGGATGCAGTAGGGATGGGGAGGGTGATAAAGAGGGGTGGCAGGAAAAGGTAAAAGAAATATTGGGAGGGGAGGGGCAAGGGGAGGAATGGATGAGGGATTTGGAAAGGAGGAGAGGGGTGAATGAAGAGAGGAGGGAGCGAGAGTGAGAATGAAAGAGGTAAAGGAGAGGGAGAAAGAAAGGGAGTAAGAATGGGAAACGGAAGTCCGGGGAGAGGAGAGGGAGGAGTGGAGGGAGAGGGTAAGGAGGGAGGAGGTTAGGAAGGGGGAGGTGGGAGGAGGGAAGATAGAGAAAGTAAAGAGAGAAGAAAGAAAGAGCGTAAAGAGCGTAAGAGGTTGAGAGCAGGAGAGGGTAGCGAGCGATGAAAAAGAAAAGGGAGAGCGAAGCGAGAGATAAGAGACAGAGACAGCGGGCGAGTAGTAATAAGTTAGTAGTAAGATAGGGATAAGCGCTTAGTGTTAAGGTTGTAAAGAATTTGTAACCCCAAGGGGAACAATAAACGATACATACATACATACATACATACATACATACATACATATAAATATAAATAATTATTAAATTATTCAGAAAGCATACTTCAACGATATTCGGGTTGAGGGTTATTTGAGAAAAATTTTCTCGAAACATAAATTTGTTATTTCAAATTTAAAATATTACAATAATTTGTTTATCCGAGAGAGGTGTTTCGATAAGCGCGGTATTTATGTGCTAATTATGTATTAACGTTCAGACATGCAATAATTGCTGTAGTAATTTTGAGGTCGAGTTGTAAGAAATGTAAATCAAATGTTGAATAACTATAACTATAAATTATTAAGATAGTATACTTCAACAATATCCGAGTTGCGCGTTATTTGAAAAAAAATTTTTATAATCATAAATTTGCTGTTCCAAGTCTAAAATCTTACAATAATTTGTTTATCCGAGAGAATGTTTTGATAAGCGCGGTATTTCTATGCCAATTATGTATTAGCATTTAGGTGTATAAATCGCGCTTTATTAATTTTGGGGTTGAATAGTCCTGAGATCGAGTTGTCCCGAGATCGAGTTTTCCCGAGATCGAGCTGTCCAGAGATCGAGTTGTCCTCGAGATCGAGTTGTCCCATCCCCAAAGAAGAATTAAAAATACGTTTGACAGAAGAATGGGAACGAATGTCAGCAGACTATTTAAAGAAAATTATTTTGAACATGCCAAAGCGGTTGCAACATGTTGTTAAACAAAAGGGGAATCCATCGAAATATTAGAATTATTATAACTTTGTGTACTTTTGTTAATAACTTCGTTAAAAATGTTGTTGTCTTACATGTCCGAATATTTTTTCGACATTAAAAGTAAGAATTATTTTTGTTATCTTATGCTATATAAATAATTATGTTAGTTAAATTAATGAAACTTGTGTTTCTGAAAACTAGGAAAAGTGTACTACTTGGTTAAAAAATCATAAATTCCTTAACTCGAGTGCTAGTAAGTGTAGAGGACAATCATATTTGAGAAACAATGGTGTCCGAATATTAAACCGAGTCACTGAAAATCTTATGTACTTCACGCTCGCGAGAGCTTGAAACGCATTGAGAAAGTTTATGTTACGACGTATATGAAAACGGAGCGTTACTGGGTTTGTCCTTTTATTTGATAAACCCACCAGGCACGTCGAACGGTATTTTTGGAGTCATTTTACGATATCGAAAACACAATAATCGCGGCAGCACTAGTCCGAATTATCCCAATCGATTGTGTCCATCGCCTCGGGAGTAAAGTCCCCTTCTTACGGTTTTGGTGCCACACGACGACTCTAATTGGTTACTCCATTCCCGCGGACGGCTCCTAGACAGGGATGGCCATAAAAACGATCCCGAGTTCGAAAACCGTTCTTCCTCAGTTCTTGGGGCAAAAGAACGCGTTCTTTACCTGCCGCTCAGTACCAATACCGGAAAACCAACGGCAGGCCGAAGGGTCGAGCAGTACCAAGTCCCAAAGAACGCGTTCTTCCCGCGTGCGCCGTGGTTACCAAGAGCTGGTTACCAAAACCATCGTCCGAACTGGCCCAAGAACGAGGTTCAGTACCTGGCCCCCTTCCTCGACCAATTGCCGATATGGCCACAGGCTAGGTGCGACGCGTCCTTGTGACTTTAATAGCCCTCTTCCTCGAGCTATTCTCGAGAACGAAGAGGGATTTTCAGCATGGGAATAAAAACATATATTCTTACGAATATTGCAAATATATGTATAAACGGAATGATACACGACCTTCACGTATTATTTTCCTTATGAAATATATAGTAACAGGTACCTTTATCCGTGTAAAATAAACTTATAAGAAGTAATTTTTTTTTATCTGAATAGCACTCAAGACTTCTAATTGTTTAACAAATTTCATGGGAGTTACCTTTTTGCTTCGAAACCTGTTAGTTTGACTAATTTTTTTGAAGTTTTGAACGATTGCGTCGTGCTTTACATGACATATTTCTAGTTTAACTAGTCGCTACTGCCGTATGTAGTTCGCGAACGATAGCAACGAAATGGAATTTAAACAATTTTTCGAGCCACACCGGTAAGAGGAGGCAACACGCGAGTGTTGGTGAGCTCTCGCTCCTAGCCGAGTGCGATAGAGTTAATGTAATGGAAATTGAATTAATTAAAAAATTATTATTTCATTTAATTATTTTATATTATTTTTATAATTTTTTAACTTAGTTATTTTTGTTTCTGTGGATAGGAAACCGTTGATTCAAGTATCGAATTGGAATATATCTAATGAAATTTGTATAAAATAGTACTGATGTCGGTATAATTAAAATACTTTTACACAAAATTTTGAATTGCATAATTGTATCAAAATCACATAACTGAAACAAATAATCATTTTTTTTAATTAAGTCAGTTGTCATTAATTGAACGTTATCTTACCCGGTATATCAAGAAATAATCCTTCCTCTCTTTTTTCCAATAAAAGAATACGGATCCGTATCTATTTCGAACAATAGTTACGAACTGGTTCGTGTATTGTTCCTTTCCTGTCGGTATTTCGCGGCATGAGAAAATCTGCATCGCACATTTCCTGTTTTGACTTGAAGGAAGAGCCGAAAATTCTCTCGCGGTTCACGGTACATTATTTCACAGATAATCTCGCTTTTACTGGTACTTTTATTTCACTTTCATTATTTTCTCTATGTTCATTTATTGCAGGGCTTAACGTTTCTCGATTTTAGTCAAGACCCTGTTACTGCGTCTCATTATGACCGTGTTATTGTGATACTATTGAACCATAAAACTCGGGGCACCGCGGTCAGGTCTACTCTCATTGTCAGCGGTGCGTCTCGACTAGGTGTGACCGTGACGGCGCTAGGGCGGAAGGAAATACCGTGGCCGGGGTCCTCGATGAGACCGAGGGAACGCCGAAAACCAAAGTTCTTCAGCGTTCTTTTCCGTTCTTTTCGAGTTCTTTTGGCGTTCTTCGACCGTTCTTCGACCGTTCTCCGAGCATATGCTCGGTACATTCCTACGGTGTTTTTCCCCGGGTCGGAATTGTTATAAATATATTTTTATTAATTATTATAAAATTATTAATTTTTTAAGCAGGTTGAGAAATGAGATTTCCAGTCGAAATAAAAATTCAGAGAGAAAGACTCAATGAATTTGTTGAATTGAAAAAAATTATTGTTAACGACAAAAATGTTTTGTTCTCTTTCCCTCTCTCTAAGACAAATCAGTATTTATTAAAAATACGCACTTAATTATAATGAAAAATGTGCAACAAGTCTAGAATCAGGTAGAACCGATTTTATTATTTACGATTTATATTGCGACGGAGCGAGGGAGGAAGAGAGAGGGTCTTGCGCCGTCAAAGGCCGGCGACCCTCACCTGTACACGGCTAGGGTGCAAGGAAATACCGTGGCCGGGGTCCTCGATGGGACCGAGCGAACGCCGAAAATCAAAGTTCTTCTGCGTTCTTCTCCGTTCTTTTCGCGTTCTTTTGGTGTTCTTCTGCGTTCTTTTGCGTTCTTTTCGAGTTCTTTTGGCGTTCTTCTGCGTTCTTTTGCGTTCTTTTCGAGTTCTTTTGGCGTTCTTCGATCGTTCTTCGACCGCTCTTCGAGCATGTGCTCGGTACACCCCACGGCGTTCGTCCCCGGGTCGGAATTGTTATAAATATATTTTTATTAATTATTATAAAATTATTAATTTTTTAAGCAGGTTCAGAAATGAGATTTCCAGTCGAAATAAAAATTCAGAGAGCCGAAGAGAATATAAGATGCTTATAAAATTCAACCAAGTTTAACCACTGAGAAAAAATTCCAAATTTTTTTATTTTTTCGGCCTACCCTAGTGCACATTCCTACGTTGTTCGTTAACGGTTGGAATCATTATAAATTTATGTTTATCAATTATTATAAGATTATTATTTTTATCAATTATTATTATTATTTTTGTATCATATTGGTGGCCCTGAAAAGGGCCGATTGCTGTAATGCCAACAGCATATTTCAACCTACGTAAGAGGTATTGGTGGCCCTGAAAAGGGCCGATTGCTTTAATGCCAACAACATATTGGAACCTACGTAAGAGGTATTGGTGGCCCTGAAAAGGGCCGATTGCTGTAATGCCAACAACAGATTTGAACATACGTCAGAGGTATTGGTGGCCCTGAAAAGGGCCGATTGCTGTAATGCCAGGGTGGCAAGGTGGCTGGAACTATTTTACGAGTCTGCCAGTGCGTTATTGCACTTGAGCAGTAAGATGTCGTCGATAGAGTCGGCTGTTAAATTGTACCGCAAAATTGACAGTACCTGACGCAGGTGTGAAAACGATCTTTCCACCGTCACTTGCGTCATGGGCACTGCGAGCGCCGTCGTGGCTAAAGAATAAAGCTCCGGGTCCGTCGTCTTCCTCGCCTCCCAAAACGCTAATATGTCTTCACCTCGGGGTACCCGCGGCCACTTCGCGTATTCCCTCAAAATTTGCTCGATGTTGGGTGCTGGTGTAGCGACGCAGAAATTTGATTGGAGCGCTTCGCAATCCCTCATTAGGATCCTCAGGCGGCTGACACAATGGGTGTACCCATTAGTATCGCTTCGCGTCTGTTCATAGACTCCACTAGGAGCGCTGCCAATGGGCCGGGAATCTTCATGGTATCCAGTTTGCACCGAATCCACGCTCTATAAAAATTGCCTACAGTCAGCAGCGTACCTTGCAGAATTTTGGACTCGATTTTAGCTGGTCTCAAACTGTCACAAAATTCTTGTATCAACTGCCACTCATTCCCATCCAAGTTGGTGATCGATAACTTGCTATACTTTCTGCGATACCGTCTGTCTCTCTCCACCCGCCTCTCTGTTGCAGGCTTTCCTAGCTCCTCACAAACGTCATGTAATGAAAGAAGTGACGTCAGCATTTCATGTAACGAGTTCCAGCGAGTGATGACGTCGAGTGTCGGTCGTCGACGTTTCAATGTACGTAGATAACCAATCGCGGTTGGAGTGCGCAGCGCTTTGCACAATTGGCGCGCTTTCATTACGGTCGGCTGCATTTCCACGTAGTCCCGAACGGCATCTCCGACGGCCAACTAAAGCGTATGTGCTGCCCAACGAACACTGCACACTTCCATCTCGTCCAGAGCTTCGGAAATTATCGGTAAGTCTGTGTCGGTTTCGGTCGGTATCTGCACATCCGAATCCTCTTCTTCGTAATCAGTGTCATCCTCAGAGATATCTGTTGAAGCCTCGGTGTGTGCGGTTCGACATGGTCGAAGACGACGATCGAGAAATTGTGGAACTTGGCCGCGATTCATCTGAATGCAATGAACTGGCTGTGCGCAAACCTTTTACCGCTTTCAGAATGTTTGAAGCGTTATCTGTCGTGCAACTGTAAATATTTTGCGGTCGTATGCTGTACAAGTATAATATTTTCTCAATTTCCGCCCGCAAATATGCAGCTGTATGACTATTGAATAGTTCTTTCATACAAAGGTTCCGCACAATCAATTTACCCCCCTTGATGTACTGCGCATTTATGCCAAGAACGTGTCTGTCCAGCCGTGTGGCGGTGTCCATTTTCAGACATATTAAAAGTCCGGACATGTCCTCCCGAATCTGTGCTCGCAGTTCAGCGGCTTTCGCCTTCATATCTTTCTTCACGGATTTTCTCGATATCGTAACATTGTCGCGCGAGGAAGACCGGTTGAGGCCTTGAATTATGGGGTCCGCTAAGAGCCGAAACCCCTTGTCCTCAAGGGCGGAAAAAGCACGCCCGCTATCGGTGACGATAGCGCAGCAAGCTGCCCTCAAAGTCTCCTCATCCATCTCTATCGCGATTATCCCGTTCCGTGATCTTTTGGCAACGGTATTCACCGCTGGTGCAATAACTCGTTTGCGGGACTGTTTTACCAGTTGCAATACAGAGGCTTCCTGCGGATGCAAACTGTATACGTGTCGTTCGAGGTTGTCGGTGTGATTTCCCTACAAAAGAAAATTTTTGCATTTTCGTATCGACCGTACAGTACTAAGAAGATGACATGGCATCAAAATAAAACACACGTTAAATATATATGGTCGCTTCCATGCCAAATCGCACACTTACATTCTTCGACATTCTGATTTTGAGATATGGTACAGGGGGAGGGGGGACAGGCCACCCTAAATTTGTTTTATTTTTTATTTTGACTTTCAGGGAGTTATGAGACTTTGAAAAATTGGGACACTTTTTCTTCACATATTTCTAGGACTGGTTTGCCGTAGAATAATTTGCTTTTTTAAGTTCGATTCAGAAAAGATTGCAGTTTAATGAGAATTTGCAACCCAGTTCAAAAAGTTTATCTTTCAACGCATAATTCTTAAAAATAAAAAAGAACCGTTAATTTGACTATCAGGGGAATCACCAAAAATTATGAAAAAATTATATTCCTTGTAGAGCGTTTCAAGACGAACAGTTTGACAAAAAAGCAGGCTGGAGCATGGAGTAACTTCGGAGTAATTGAAAGAAATGTGTATCTGCCTCGGAATTACTGATTTGACGGCGAGAACGCTGAATCGGGAGGTGCAGGTCGTTACGCAGGGTCGCGGCACTAATTGAACTTATCTCTGCATAGAACTTGTTGCCGAATGCTTGTGTGTCGAATGAAACACACAAACGATATTACATTTTGAAGTATGTAGGTATTGTAAATAAACCACGGCAACTCTGCGTTGACAGAAAATGGAATATACATTGTGTGAATCAAAAAAACCAGACAAGATTCTTAATTTGCATGAAATTCCCTATGGATACAAGAAAATTATAAAGAAAGTGGAGAATTGGTTCCCTGGTAGGAGCTTGAAAAAAGAATTTGATTTTGAACGAAAAACCTCATCTATTTCTACTTAGTTTAATTAACTAATGAACGGTGATAGATATCGTAACAATTTTGCTTTTAAGCATAGTGAATTTCAGGCCGATTAAGAATCTTGTCTTGTTTTTAAGGTTCAGACAATGTGTATCCAATTTTCTGGCAAAGCAGTGGAAACTCTGCTTTTTTTACAATACATACGAGTCATTCCGCGCCAAAAAACTATTTTTTACAAACATGGTCGAGAATTTTGATGAATTCTTCTGATCATGTAGTCCTCGCTGAGACACAAATTTTGGTAAAAAAACTTCAAAAAATTCATATCTGCCGAACTATTAACAATATCGCATTCCGACAAATTTGGCTAAATTCATAAAAGATTGAACTTTTAATAAAAACATACATAATTGTTAGATCATGTTTATGAACATTAAAAAAGTTAATTTGAAAAAAGAAATTGCTGTATCTGCGAAAATAGAGCAGCAAATTTTTTTGTTATTTTCTTTACAACAAGTGCAAAGTCATTCTGTAAAGAACGACGCAAGAAACTCGATGGACGTTTTAAAACTTTTGGAGATACGATTTTGTATTCGCCAGCGTGCCCCTCAGACAAAATAACCTTACCTAAAAGTTTGAGAGGCTGTAACTCAAAAAGTCTTTAAAAATTCAAAGTTTTTTTACCAAAATTTGTTTCTCAGCGAGGACTACATGGTCACAAAAATTCATCAAAATTCTCGACCATGTTTGTAAAAAATAGTTTTTTGGCGCGGAATGGCCCATACACACGGTGGTATACGCAATAGTTTTGAACACCAACGATTATTCCCGATAAAAAACATTGAGACTGGTCGCGCTCGGCCACGGCGTCTTCGACGTCATAGATCATTGGTGATAAGATAAACTTTTTGAACTTGGTTGCAAATTCTCGTTAACCTACAATCTTTTCTGAATCCAACTTAAAAAAGCAAACTATTCTACGGCAAACCAGTCCTAGAAATATGTGAAGAAAAAGTGTCCCAATTTTTCGAAGTCTCATAACTCCCCGAAACTCAAAATAAAATATCCCCAAAAAATTAGGGTGGCTTGTCTCACCTCCCTCTGTAAGATATCTCAAAATCAGAATTTAGAAGACTGTAAGTGTGCGATTTGGCGTGGAATCGACCATATAAATATACAGAAAAAGCAACTGGCGTACCTTCAACATCCGACGACAGTTGTCAATGTTGCACTTTAACTTGTCAATGTCAGGGAAATATGTAAAATATTGCCGAACATTATGTGCGACTGCACCACTTTCGGTCGAAGCCATACTAAAAAACACCCAAACTTCCGAAAAAATGCCGGACACAAAACCGTGAAACTTCACAGGAGACAACTAAACGTAGTAACTTAAGCAACGAGGCGTTGTTCGCGAGACTGCAGTAAGTGACTTGGACGTTTGACTGTGTTGTCAGAAGTGATTGCCCGTAAGCAAATTAGCAAACAGGAAAGTTCGTTTGTCACAAAATAAAGAGGTCGCGCGAGGTGCTTTCCAAGCTTTCCGCAAATTAGATTGCTCCCTTCCAAGGGGGTGGTGGAGGCACCGCCTTCTGGAAGGGTTTTTCCCAAAAAGAGGGGATAGCGCGATACGGTGACCAGTTTCGCAGAAATTAAGGCGAGGTTCTTGGATTGGACCCGCTAATCCCTGGTGGGCCAGAAATGACCCCGGCAAAATGCGGTACCCTGACTTTTATGACTTAATAGCGGTCTACGGTCATGAGTAAAATAAAGAAGCGTTAATCCCTGGCAAAGTGGAACACATAGAAAATATTCAGAGTAAAAGGGAGATAATCCGTGTAAAATTATGTACCGCGTACCGCTAAAGAATTTTCAGCTGTTCATTGCTTTCAAATAGAATTCCTCGTATTGCAGATAACCGTTGATCGCAGTTTCGAATCGGAATATATCTAATGAAAATTGCATTAAATACCATTGATGTCGGCATAATTAAAATAATGTTACACAAAATTTTGAATTACATAATTGTATCAAAATCACATAACTGAATCAAATAATAATTTTTTTAATTGAGTTAGTTGTCATTAAACGAACCTTATCTTACCCGGTATATCAGGAAAAATTCCTTCCTATCCTTTTTCCAATAAAACAATACGGATATGTATATATTTTGTACAATAATTACGAACTAGTTTGTGTATTGTTCCTTTCCAGTCGGTATTTCGCGGCATGAGAAAATCTGCATCGCACATTTCCTGTTATGACTTGAAGGAAGAGCCGAAAATTCTCTCACGGTCCACGGTACATTATTTCACAGATAATCTTGATTTTGCTGGTACTTTTATTTCACTTTCATTATATTCTCTATGTTCTTTTATTGCAGGGCTTAACGTTTCTCGATTTTAGTCAAGACCCTGTTACTGCGTCCCATTATGACCGAGTTATTGTGATACTATTGAACCGTAAAACCCGGGGCACCGCGTTTGGGGCACGGTCATCTCAGGCTTACCTGGGCTTAGCCCGTCTATTCTGGGAAGCAAAACACTAGTTTTGTTAAATTCAATCAATTCATTATCTCTTGCTCCCTTATTTCTGACCCTACTTAAAAAATTAATAATTTTACAATAATTAATAAAAATAAATTTAATATACCGTGTACATGCTCCAACCTAGATCTTTTATTCATCCCGGTTATCTATGTTTAGTGACGAACAGCGCATAAAGCGTGATCGTCAAAACAAAAAAGGCTCGTTTCTCTTAGAAGGTGAGGGAGAGAGAGAGAAAGAAACATATTTGTCATCAACAATAGTTTTTTGAATTCCACAAACTCATTGAGTCTTGCTCTCTGAATTTTGATTTCGACTGGAAATCTCATTTCTCAACCTGCTTAAAAAATTAATAATTTTATAATAATTAATAAAAATATATTTATAACAATTCCGACCCGGGGATAAACGCCGTAGGGATGTACCGAGCACATGCTCGAAGAACGGTCGAAGAACGATCGAAGAACGCCAAAAGAAATCGAAAAGAACTCGAAAAGAACGCAAAAGAACGCAGAAGAACGCCAAAAGAACGCGAAAAGAACGGAGAAGAACGCAGAAGAACTTTGGTTTTCGGCGTTCGCTCGGTCCCATCGAGGACCCCGGCCACGGTATTTCCTTGCACCCTAGCCGTGTACAGGTGAGGGTCGCCGGCCTTTGACGGCGCAAGACCTTCTCTCTTCCTCCCTCGCTCCGTCGCAATATAAATCGTAAATAATAAAATCGGTTCTACCCGATTCTAGACTTGCTGCACATTTTTCATTATAATTAAGTGCGTATTTTTAATAAATGCTGATTTGTCTGAGAGAGAGGGAAAGAGAACAAAACATTTTTTTCATTAACAATAATTTTTTTCAATTCCACAAGTTCATTGAGTCTTGCTCTCTGAATTTTTATTTCGACTGGAAATCTAATTTCTCAACCTGCTTAAAAAATTAATAATTTTATAATAATTAATAAAAATATATTTATAACAATGTAACGTCCTGTACATATTTCTGATATTATAATTCATAGAATCACATCCGGCCCACGGCGCTTATCGCCTATAAGAGGTCACTCATTCCTCGAATGCTGACGCCAGGACTTTTAGACAAAGACCTGCAGCGAGGCCCACCGCTGCGCGGCCCCGCTGCAAATCTCTCGAGACACTCTCGTCACAACCATCGAAACGCACAGTCGCCTGTCGCTCCATATTCTTACTCTTACTCTTGTCATCTAAATAAATCTAAATTCAGTGTTCAACAATATATATATTCTTTCCGCCGACCACGACTACCAATCCCCATCACAAATTGGTGGCAGCGGCGTTCGTCCCACTATTCCGAAAACGGACGAAACAAACAAAAAGACAGGACACGCTACATTCATACACATACAGAAAAAAAAGGACAACCATTCAGACGCTCAGACGACCGATACACACAGATAACACTCAGCTTCTTCATGATACTGCAGTAAGTACTTTACACTATCAAAATTTTTCATTTCATTGAATTTGACTCTATATTTTCCTAAATTCATAACATTTTCATGGTTATATATATTCATCACATCTCATAATCGCATAAAATCCGTCGTATCTGCATGTGAATTCTCTTAAAAAGTGACAAATTTCTTAATTTTTGTATCTTTATATGCTCTTGTTTGTGACATTTTAAACGACACGTAACCAAAAGAAATTATGGCTCATTCCACGATTACCTTCCGCGATATTTTCAATGTGATACCTTCTTACGATGGACAAAATATACCCGTAGAAAATTTTATCTCGTCCTGCAATAGAGCTAATAGATTACTGTCACCGGAAGACAAACAGAAATTTTTAAACATGTTACCTTACAAACTTAGCGGCACAGCACTTTCGATAGCCGATAATAAAAATTCAGAAACTTTAGAATCACTTTTGAAAGAATTTAAAAAAGCATTTGGAAAAATTACACACTTATACGATTTAGAAACAGAATTAAATTTAGCATATCAAGCCGCCGACGAATCAGTAATTATGTTTGCAACACGAATTCGAGAAATATCCAAACGAATAATAGATAGATTAACAGAAGTATACAATAATCCAGAAAAGCGACCATTTCTCGACGCACGAATTAAAGAAGAACAAGAAAAAGTAAAAAAAGCTTTCACTAGAGGATTATCCATCGAAATTGGCACGCACATGTTAACACAAACAAAACAAACAGATAATTTAATCGATCAGGCCCATACTATTGAATACGAAATTCATAAACGTAAATTGTTACATCAAAATCGTAAAGAAATGCATCCCCACGAACACCCCCGCGCAAAAGTACATTTCACGGAATTATCTGAAAAATATCGCGAATTTCACAAACTTCCCTGACATTCAACATTAGAGTGCAGCCAATCAAAATTTAATAATGAAAAACAGCATAATAACCCACACCATGACCATTACAACGATTCATACGACCTATATAGACACAGTTCACGAAACCGACAAAATTCACGCGACAGATATAATTCAAACGACAGATTCCGATATAATTCAAACGATAGATACCGAGATAGTTCACGCAATAGATTCAGAGATAATTCACGGGACCTATATGACTCACACGATAAATATAGAAATAATTCACGCAATGCATACAGAGACAATTCGAACGACAGATATAGAAACAATTCACGAGATAGATATTCCAGCAATAATTATCGACAAAACTCACGCGATAGATACGATACGCGGGACCGATACAATTCACGCGACAGATACAGAAACAACTCACGCGACAGATGCAGTAAAAATTCACACGACAAACATACAAAAGATTCACGCGACCGATATTCATACGACTATTCCCGAGACAGATACAGTGATAATTCGCGAGACAGACACAGAGACAATTCACAAAACAGGCATTCGAGCGACTATTCATACGACAAGTACACACATAATTCACACAATAACTACAGAAATAGTTCACGCGATAGATTTAGAGACAATTCATCCGACAGACTTAGAGAAAATTCACGCGATAGACGCAGAGAAAATTCACGAGATAAATATTCCAGCGACTACTCATACGACAGGTCCACACATAATTCACGCAACAGATACAGGGATGACTCCCACGACAGATATAGGAATAATTCACGCGATAGATTCAGAAACGATTCACCCGACAGTTTTAGAAACAGTTCATACGACAGGCATTCATATGACAGTAGACACAGAGACGATCCACTAGACAGAAACAGAAATAATTCACGCGACAGACAGGGAAATGAATCATATACAAATTTTCCAACGAATTCGTACAGTAATGAACATTTAAAAAAACTTGACCACCGCTTCACGAGAAAGCGCGGCGCGAAGCAACCCCGGAAAGCGCTACAAAAATTTCCTAACCAAAATCTCGACGATATTGCAATTTACGCAAACACACTTTCGGAACACGCGATAAAATCTCACAATATAGAAAATGAACCGATTAAAGCTGGACTGACTTTACAGACTGATAAATGTCAACTAAAAAAAGGAGAAATTACGCATTTAGGCCACACAATTAATGAACACGAAGTAAAACTGGATTTAAATATAATTGATGCCATTAAAGATTATCCAATTCCAAAAGACAAACAGATAGACGAAACACAAAATGCATTTGATGTTTTAAAACAAAAAACTATTCAAAGACCAATTTTATTAAACGACTACGATTTCGAAATTCGTCACGAATCCGGAAAATTAAATCTTGTCCCAACACCCCAGAAAAGACCACACATCCCCATCGAAACGAAAACACAAACAGACGCTGACACAAATAAGGAACCACACAACGACAACACAAGAGCAAGCGAGAGGGCGCAAAACACTACACACACTATAGATGAGAGCAACCGCGACATATCATCGTCAAGCGACGAAGCCGAACAGATACAATGGAAAACGACCAGGAAACGAAAAAATGACACAACGGACCAGGATTCACAAACAAATAATCAGACCAAACGCAAAGTATACAGGAAAAACGAGAACACTCTCGCAACAAACGAACACAGCACACACGCAAGCAGCACACTCCCACAGCAATGCACACATCTACCGGACGCTGAACCTGGAGATACGCACACACGGGAAAAGAAACCTAGCGACGCTACGCAGCAGGAATACACCGCACACGCTACAAATACACCTCCTCAGCCATACACACATCTACCAGACGTAGACGCCCAACAGCGACGCACTTATCCGCTCACAGACGGCAACACGCACGCTGGAGATACGCACACGCAGGAGAACACGAGTAGCAGCGCCGAAGAACAATGCCGCGACACACACCGCGAGAACACACATTGCGAACACACATATACGCAAAAACGGTCACCATCACCGAAAATGGAAAAAAAATCGGAGATAATACAATTGCACTACCACCTGTGCAACCGAATTTTAGATCGCCGACGTACACACATAAATGGTCACCGTCACCACATACGGAAGAAAATATCGGAGATCAATCCACAATATCACCTGTGGAACCAAATTTCAGATCTCCGCCTAAAAAATGGTCACCATCAGTACAAACGCCACAAAATATCGGAGATAATAGCACACTACCATCTGTGGAACCGAATTTTAGATCCCCTTCTAAACATCGTGCATGTAAAGAAACGCCGGACAGAATAAACGCAGACGTCAATAAATTGCCAAAAGTGGTACAAAGCTTTGAAAATCTAAGTGAAAATAACAGTTTAAAAATCTCTTCCAAAACAACGGAAAATAATGAGAGCAGAGTACCAGGCATTAAGCATGCACCACCGGATATTGAGCCCACTTTCCGATCACCGACACACACACAATAAACACTACAAATTCAGTTGATACACAGAAACCACGACCTGGAACGTCCAAGGAACCACGACCCTGTATGATAAGCAGATCCACAATCAGGCACGTCAAAAGGACCACGAACGACCACACAAAAAAAAAAAAAAAAAAATTCGACAACTCGCTTTCATAATAGTTTCATATTTTACTTTCAAAACATATTTTGCTTTCACTCTCTCAATATTCACAATAATACTCTTTAACCCTTCCTACCCACAAGTCTCCTCATACATTTCGGTCTAAAAGACAAATTTCGAAAAGAAAAAAATTGATCAGATTATTCGAAGAAAACAATTGAAAAAAAAAGTAGACAACACTTTTGCCCATAAAAACCAAACGCACCCATTTCGGCATGACCAGGAAACAATAAAATATACAACACCGATTAATAAAGATCTGGCAGAATTGGAATTAGACACAAACAAATTCATAACCGCTATTCTTTTTGCAAAAATCGGTTAAATACACCCACAAATTCTAAATCCAAAACAAGTTTTACTGAGTGCGCAATTAATACAAAAACAACAAAAAACAAAACAGTGCCAAATACAGTTGTAATTATTTTCATATAAAAAAAAAATGGAACATACCATACAAACCATACGAACATCTGTCAATCTGTAAAACAATCCACGCTTGAGATTTTCTTCAATTTCATAAATTTGAATAAATGCAAAGTCCAAAATACGCAGTATATTTGCAATTAGGCAAATTTAGACCAACGCGTAAATGGCAACACAGAACGAGAAATACAATTATTAACAAATCAAACTTATTGGTTAAGAATTAGGATCAGTAACGCATAATTTTAAACTTGTACATAATCTCCAATAACCACGAGTCAAATTAGAAACAGTAACCGTAAAAGCAAAAGAAATCGATAAAATGACCCACTTAAATCAACACTTGTCATATTTGGAAAAATAGAAGTCACATGTTCAGACCCTTTTCTACCACACGCTGTAGTACACACGACACCATACAATCAATTCAAATTTCTTTTTCTCACTCCTTTTCTCTTTCTCTTTCTGTACCACTTTTTATAATAACATTTAAGTCAAAGCGACATAACTTTCACAAAATATTTCCAATGAACACACAGAAAGTCCACAAACACCAGCAACCCACATCCTTCTATCCTACCCCAACTCTGCAATAGATGTAGACTGTTACAGGAAAGTTATAACAAAAAATACATTCGGACATATCCAATAAATGAGGACATAGTACAACATCTACAGAACTGGATAATAGAACGAACAAAAGCAATAAAATACAAACACAATAGGAAAAGGAAATAAATCAAAAGGACAAACCGAATTACGAAAATAAGTATAACAATACAACACTATGAAATTTTTAAATCAACAACCCACATCACATCCTTTCATAACCACCCACCACCTACTAACAACAGTCACACTAACGAAAATTTAAAAGATGTTACAGAAAATAATCAAACAACATGGAAATTTGGACATAAATTCTCACCCATAACACAGGTCAACGCACCTAGATACGGATACGTCACAAATTGGATATAAATACACACCATCATACGCAATAGACAACTGACATACGAAAAACTCAGCGGGCTCCCGCCCGCCACACAGATGACACCACACGAGCTGCCGCCCGTGACCGTCCAACACACACCCCACGAGCTACCGCCCGAAATCATTCGCTACACACCCACAGCGAGCCATCGCTCGCACCCGTTCCCATTTTGCAAATTCTTACGAATCAATCCGACGCAGGAGCATCGTTTTCCTAAGGGGGGGAGTGTAACGTCCTGTACATTTTTCTGATATTATAATTCATAGAATCACATCCGGTCCCACGGCGCTTATCGCCTATAAGAGGTCACTCATTCCTCGAATGCTGACGCCAGGACTTTTAGACAAAGACCTGCAGCGAGGCCCACCGCTGCGCGGCCCCGCTGCAGATCTCTCGAGACACTCTCGTCACAACCATCGAAACGCACAGTCGCCTCTCGCTCCATATTCTTACTCTTACTCTTGTCATCTAAATAAATCTAAATTCAGTGTTCAACAATATACAGGGTGTCCCGTAACTACCCTAAAATCGGTAAATGAGGGGTAGCTGGGGTGATTCTGAACAAGTTTTTCCTTAAAAATAATATTGTAACCCCTCTCGTTTTTGAGTTATTAACGAAACGGCTAGGCCAATCCCAGCGCGTATCGGGCGGGCGCTCGAAACGAGAGTGTGGTCTCTGGATCGTGCTCGACCACGAGCTTGAACAAGTGCATCGCCTGGGTATCGAGGGAAGCGTACGGCAAAAGTCACATCGCCTTCAAATAAACTAATACTCGTTGAATAACTGTGTCCGATGCTCTTACCCGTTATTCAATAGGAACGAAGATTGTAGTATTTGTGGAAAAAATGTTTCTCTTAACAGCACGTTTTCAGGTGGATAAATTATCGTTAGAATAATTTATAATAACTAACGTTAGAAAAGCCTTGTTAAACTCACCCATTCGTCCACGAATCACCCTGCCTCGACGAAAGTAGGTTATTGGCACTAGGTCACAGTGCCGATTTTGCCCTTCCTAAGAATCTCGAGAGCCTCAACAGCTGATTTTACGGCCGGGTCTGTGAACACACTTGGCACTGACACACACAGTAGGAACGGCACTTGCCTAATGTATTGCAGGGCGCACGGTTAATCGCAGGTACGCGGACACCCCCGAGAGTCGAGCGGCGATCGGCGATCGGGTCACTTTACCGAACGTGCATTTCACTGCGCGAGCACTTTCACCGATAACTCCGAATAAAACAATTATGTAGAGGAACGTAATTGACCCTACGTTAGAGATATTGGTGGCCCTGAAAAGGGCCGATTGTTATTGCCAAAATTGCCAAGATCGACTCGACGTACCCTCCTCGCGCTTGCATGCACGTCTCGGAGCACCGGCGGACGTTGCACTGCACTTCTTCCAATGCTTCTCGATTAAGAAACGTAACAAATATCCTGTAATACTCCGCGTTAGTTCGTTGCTGTATGGTACCCGTTCGGTTTGAAAAACGATTCTGCCAGCTCTAGCGTTTCTTGGGTCTTCCTTAGAAGGACGTTCGTTAGGGAAGGGATATTTTTACAATAGTACAACGGAGTGGCTCGCACATTTGGAGTCAATTCAGCCAAAAAATACCCGTGCGCTCGAGGCGGCCGCATGGTCTTCGTCACTACGAACGCGCTAGCGAAGACGCAGGGCAAGGAGTGCCATAAATTTCACTATTGTCCATACCGTGTCGTAAAGGGAAAGTGTGGCTATTTTACGAAATACGTGCATCGTCTTAAAACTACATCGACAGCGTACACGCAACATAATCCTTTAATATTTTCTTACGATTCTTCCCGCAAAGAAGGAACAGTACATACAATTCCCAAAATTATCAATTTAGTATTGTATTGTATTGCGAAGACACTGCTTGCGACGCATACACGCTTGCCCGTGTCATTTGTAATATTATAAAATTAATGTTGTGGGATGTTTAGTGTCGAGTGCATGGCGTGAATAAAAATACAAGCGCGAAGACACTGTTTGCGGCGTGTAGAAATGCTTAAACTCTTAAACAGTCGGCTCCCTAAGAATCTCTGATTTCGATCTTGTTATGATTATCGCACGCGCGCGGCAACCGACTGTTTACGGGAACGCGAGCAGCAAAGCGTGCCGCGGTACATGGGCCCGATCAGGGGGACCTGTTCCAGACGACCAAAATGTTGATAGACATAACGATGTCTGTCTCGAAATACGTATCAAACAGTGTCTTCGCTAATACAATACAATATTAAATTGATCATCTTCCAAGTTGCGTGTACTGTTCCGTCTTCGCGGAAAGAATCATAAGAAAATATTAAAGGTTTACGTTCCGTGTACGGTGCCGATGCAGTTTTAAGCCGATGCACGTATTTCGTAAAATAGCCACACTTTCCCTTTACGACACGGTATGGACAATAGTGAAATTTATGGCACTCCTTGCCCTGCGTCTTCGCTAGCGCGTTCGTAGTGACGAAGACCATGCGGCCGCCCCGAGCGCACGGGTATTTTTTGGCTGAATTGACTCCAAATGTGCGAGCCACTACGTTGTACTATTGTAAAAATATCCCTTCCCTAACGAACGTCCTTCTAAGGAAGACCCAAGAAACGCTAGAGCTGGCAGAATCGTTTTTCAAACCGAACGGGTACCATACAGCAACGAACTAACGCGGAGTATTACAGGATATTTGTTACGTTTCTTAATCGAGAAGCATTGGAAGAAGTGCAGTGCAACGTCCGCCGGTGCTCCGAGACGTGCATGCAAGCGCGAGGAGGGTACGTCGAGTCGATCTTGGCAATTTTGGCAATAACAATCGGCCCTTTTCAGGGCCACCAATATCTCTAACGTAGGTTCAATTACGTTCCTCTACATAATTGTTTTATTCGGAGTTATCGGTGAAAGTGCTCGCGCAGTGAAATGCACGTTCGGTAAAGTGACCCGATCGCCGATCGCCGCTCGACTCTCGGGGGTGTCCGCGTACCTGCGATTAACCGTGTGCCCTGCAATACATTAGGCAAGTGCCGTTCCTACTGTGTGTGTCAGTGCCAAGTGTGTTCACAGACCCGGCCGTAAAATCAGCTGTTGAGGCTCTCGGGATTCTTAGGAAGGGCAAAATCGGCACTGTGACCTAGTGCCAATAACCTACTTTCGTCGAGGCAGGGTGATTCGTGGACGAATGGGTGAGTTTAACAAGGCTTTTCTAACGTTAGTTATTATAAATTATTCTAACGATAATTTATCCACCTGAAAACGTGCTGTTAAGAGAAACATTTTTTCCACAAATACTACAATCTTCGTTCCTATTGAATAACGGGTAAGAGCATCGGACACAGTTATTCAACGAGTATTAGTTTATTTGAAGGCGATGTGACATTTGCCGTACGCTTCCCTCGATACCCAGGCGATGCACTTGTTCAAGCTCGCGGTCGAGCACGATCCAGAGACCACACTCTCGTTTCGAGCGCGCGCCCGATACGCGCTGGGATTGGCCTAGCCGTTTCGTTAATAACTCAAAAACGAGAGGGGTTACAACATTATTTTTAAGGAAAAACTTGTTCAGAATCACCCCAGCTACCCCTCATTTACCGATTTTAGGGTAGTTACGGGGCACCCTGTATATATTCTTTCCGCCGACCACGACTACCAATCCCCATCACAACAATTCCGACCCGGGAACAAACGCCGTAGGGATTTACCGAGCACATGCTCGAAGAACGGTCGAAGAACGATCGAAGAACGCCAAAAGAACTCGAAAAGAACGCAAAAGAACGCAGAAGAACACCAAAAGAACGCGAAAAGAACGGAGAAGAACGCAGAAGAACATTGGTTTTCGGCGTTCGCTCGGTCCCATCGAGGACCCCGGCCACGGTATTTCCTTGCACCCTAGCCGTGTACAGGTGAGGGTCGCCGGCCTTTGACGGCGCAAGACCTTCTCTCTTCCTCCCTCGCTCCGTCGCAATATAAATCGTAAATAATAAAATCGGTTCTACCCGATTCTAGACTTGCTGCACATTTTTCATTATAATTAAGTGCGTATTTTTAATAAATGCTGATTTGTCTAAGAGAGAGGGAAAGAGAACAAAACTTTTTTGTCATTAACAATAATTTTTTTCAATTCCACAAACTCATTGAGTCTTGCTCTCTAAATTTTTATTTCGACTGGAAATCTCATTTCTCAACCTGCTTAAAAAATTAATAATTTTATAATAATTAATAAAAATATATTTATAACAATTCCGACCCGGGGATAAACGCCGTAGGGATGTACCGAGCACATGCTCGAAGAACGGTCGAAGAACGATCGAAGAACGCCAAAAGAACCCGAAAAGAACGCAAAAGAACGCAGAAGAACGCCAAAAGAACGCGAAAAGAACGGAGAAGAACGCAGAAGAACTTTGGTTTTCGGCGTTCGCTCGGTCCCATCGAGGACCCCGGCCACGGTATTTCCTTGCACCCCAGCCGTGTACAGGTGAGGGTCGCCGGCCTTTGACGGCGCAAGACCCTCTCTCTTCCTCCCTCGCTCCGTCGCGTTATAAATCGTAAATAATAAAATCGGTTCTACCCGATTCTAGACTTGTTGCACATTTTTCATTATAATTAAGTGCGTATTTTTAATAAATGCTGATTTGTCTGAGAGAGAGGGAAAAAGAACAAAACATTTTTGTCATTAACAATAATTTTTTTCAATTCCATAAATTCATTGCGTCTTGCTTTCTGAATTTTTAGTTCGACTGGAAATCTTATTTCGTATGCTACTTAAAAAATTTATAATTTTATAATAATTATTGAAAATATATTTAGAACAATTCCAACCCGGGACGAACATAAATTTTAAAAGCATCTTATATTTATTGTTTTTATGTATAAAATGAAATACATATTTACATTTACATATCTTACTTTTATTTGACGTTGAAATAAATTACCAAACTACGCATATTTTATTATGTTTTCGGTTTGTATGATTTTACGTATTAAAATCCACGATGTCGATTTCCAAGGTTTTCCGAGGAATCTATGTTTAGTGACGCACAGCCCGTGAAGCGTGAACGGAGTATGGTCGAAGAATGGTTGGAGAATGGTCAAAGAACGCGAGAAGAACTTGTTCCGAACTCTCGGTTTTCGGGAGTTCTTTCGTTCCGAACGACGAAGGCGGTCGTGATACTGGCCGCCGACTTTGCCTGGCTTGGTAACCAGCGCGTGTTCTTCACAGAGTTCGGCGGCGTCACTTGCTCACCACGGCCTGCTCGTCCCGCGTTCTTTACCTGAGCGCGCTCGTTCCCGTTCAGTTCGTTTTGCCATCCCTGCTCCTAGGGCGCCGAATTACCACGGGCGGGAACCGTCTGGCCGACGAGTCGGTAGCTTTGAGGTTAGGGATCAGGTCCGTCGTTCCCGGCGATTCAAGTAACCCTTTTATCTCTATCCCCTAACGCCGAGTCCACACATTGGTTTCAACGTTGGCGCCAATAATACTCGTCCAATGTGTGGATCCTGCATCTAACAAAGAGAGTGTCATACCTGTCACGTCGAAACATGAGTCCAATTTTTATTAGGGTCTCCGAGCGTTGTACAGGTAGCGCTAGATCAGTTTTGCTCTTCGGCGACCGGTAGATGTTCAAAATCAGGGAATCGTAGCGTGGCGTGGCTTTCTCTCTAGCATCAAGGTAAAAGGGTACACACCTGTGCGTTATACAGAACCATTCTATTGAGGGGGACTGACGTGTACTGCGGAGTAAAGCGGGAATGCGTGTTGAGCGCACAGCAGCGCGTTGGTAGAACATCGCCTCTTTGGTATTTTATAATTTATCGCTGTGTGACGAACACTTTATTTATAACATTTCTCTGGCTGTTGCATGATTGTTTATCGGTGCAGAATTAATAATATGGAGGAAGAACTGTCGAGATATTAAGTTGCAAGGTAAATATTTTTTCGTAATATAATTTTCTTTACTTTTTCTTGCTTTTACCATGTTTTTCATTTGAAGAACTCATTCTTATTAATTCCAGATTGAATCGTGCTAAAAGAGAAAAATATTTTAAACGTCTATTTGGAGACTACGATGAAGAATCAGAGTTTGGATACAACAGTGTAACTGAGGCCAAGCTCAATCTCGAGACAGCACTGGTAGGAACAACATTACAGGTTCTTGTCATGATTGCTACAAAGAAATAAACAAAAAACGCAGGAAGACGCGAAAATGTTGTTCAGTTTGCGAAAAACCTGTCAGCGATGAACACTGCGGACCGACAATTCAGTGTATTGATTGCGCTAAATAAATATAAATAGTCGATTCCAAGTAAAATCGCACAGCTAAATTCTTCGAAATTCTGATTTTGAAATATGTTATAGAGGGAGGTGAGACAAGCCACCCGAATTTTTTTTAATTTTTTTTTTTTTGACTTTCGAGGAGTTATGAGACTTTGAAAAATTGGGACACTTTTCTTCAAACATTTCTAGGCGCGGTCTGGTTTGCCGTAGAATAATTTGCTTTTTTAAGTTCGATTCACAAAAGATTGTAGTTTAACGAGAATTTTCAACCCATTTCAAAAAGTTTATTTTTCAACGCATAATTCATAAAAATAAAACATAATCGTTAATTTGACTGTCTGGGTCCTCATCGAATATTATGAAAAAATTATTCTACGGCAAACCAGACCGCGCCTAGAAATGTTTGAAGAAAAAGTGTCCCAATTTTTCAAAGTTTCATAACTCCTCGAAAGTAAAAAAAAAAAATTTTTTTAATTCGGGTGGCTTGTCTCTCCTCCCTCTATAACATATCTCAAAATCAGAATTTCGAAGAATTTAGCTGTGCGATTTGACGTGGAATCGACCAAATATATTGTAATTAATCTTTAAAATTATTGTGATTGTTTGTTTATTAACCTCTGTGACCCCAATGAAATATTCATCAAAGATATCAATTAATACCTGGGTCAAAACATAATTTTTTATCTAGTGGGTACCCGGGTACCCCGGGTGTGTCCGCTAAGCACATGTACTTTAACGTCATTTATTTTAGGTTCAAAAAATTTGAAAAAAATTTCCAAGAGTGTCATTAGTTTCTAAAAGAGTTAAATAACGAGGATCCAAAGGCTAAAGTCGAGATTTCAATTTGTATTCAAGTTATAAGCAAAAACCGCCGGAGCGTGAACAAGTAGATCGCGTGGGTATCGAGAAAAGCATACGGCAAATATCACATATCGTCTTCAAATAAACTAATAGTCGCTGAATAACTGTGTTCAATGCTGTCACTCGTTATTCGAGAGGTATGAAAAGTTGTGGTATTTGTGGAAAAAATGGTTTCCTTAAGAGCACTTTATCAGGTGGTTAAATGATGGTTTAAGATAAACGATGTCAATAACTAACGTTAGAAAAACCTTGTTAAACTCACCCATTCGTCCACGAATCAACCTGCCTCGACGGAAGTAGGTCGTTGGCACTAGGTCACTGTCCCGATTCTGTCCTTAAGAATCTCCAGAACCTCACAGCCGATTTTACGGTCGGGTCGGCGAACTCACTTGACAGTAACACACATAGTAGGAACGGCACTTGCCTAATTTATGGCAGGGCGCACGGCTAATCGTAGGTAGGCGGACACCCCCGAGAACGTGCATTTCACTGCGGAAGGAATATCACCGATCACTCTGAATAAAACAATTATGTAGAGGAACGTATTTGAACCCACGTTAGAGATATTGTAGGCCCTGCAAAAAGCCGATTGTTATTACGCCAAAATTGTCAAGATCAGCTCGACATGCACGATTAAAAAACGTAAAAAATATTCTGTGACACTGCGTTAGTTCGTTGCTGTATGCCAACACTGTTGCCAACACTGTCTTCGCTCTTACTTTAATCACGCCATGCACCCGCCACCAAACAACTCGCCCGCCACAGTACTTTTCCATCTCACAATATTATCCATAACTTGATAATTCTGCTAATTTGATGTACTGCTCTGTCTTCGTGGAAAGAATCGTAAGAAAATACTAAAGATTTATGTTATGTATACGCTGCCGATGCAATTTTAAGCCGATACACGTATTTCGTAAAATAGCCACACTTTCGCTTTACAGCACGCTATGGACAATAGTGAAATTTATGGCACTCCTTGGCCTGTGTCTTCGCTAGCGGGTGACGAAGACCATGCGGCCGCCCTGAGCGCGCGGGTATTTTTTTGCTGAACGAACGGTGACTCCAAATGTGCGAACCACTTTCTTTTACTATTGTAAAAATATCCCTTCCTTCACGAACGTCCATCTAATTGTAAGTAAGACCCAAGAAACGCTAGAGCTGACAGAATATTTTTTCAAACCGAACGGGCAACATGCAGCAACGAACTAACGCAGTGTTACAGAATATTTTTTTCGTTTTTTAATCGTTCAAGAAGGGCACGTCGAGCTGGTCTTGACAATTTGGCGTAATAACAATTGGCCCTTTTCAGGGTCACCAATATCTCTAACGTGGGTTCAATTACGTTCCTGCACGTAGTTGTTTTATTCAGAGTTATCAGTGATAGTGCTCGCGCACTAAAATGCACGGTCGGTAAAGCGGCCCGATCGCCGATCGCCGCTCGTCTCACGAGGGTGTCCGCGTACCTGTGATTAGCCGTGCACCCTGCCATAAATCAGGCAAGTGCCGTTCCTACTGTGTGTGTCAGTGTCAAGTGAATTCACCGACCCGGCCGTGAAGCAGCTGTTGAGGTTCTCGAGATTCTTACGAAGGACAAAATCGGCACTGTGACCTACTGTCAATGACCTACTTCCATCGAGGCAGGTTGATTCGTGGACGAGTTGGGTGAATTTAACAAGGTTTTTCTAACGTTAGTTATTCATATCGTTTATCTTAAACCATAATTTATCCACCTGATAACGTGCTCTTAAGGAAACCATTTTTCCACAAATACTACAATCTTCGTTCCTACTGAATAACGAGTATGTGTATGAGAAAGCCGTGAGAGGACAATGAAAACTGTGAAATTGATGAACTTAATATACGAGAACAAATAACAAGATATAAAAAAACGCGTGGGACTCGATCCGTACTCTTTCACGGTTCAACGGTTATTGAGGAAGACAGTATGGCGTCGCATCATGCTCACCGCGAAGGGCATGCTGGGCATCACGTGACAAATCCGCGCATTCCAAATCGTCCTAATATGCCTCAGAATGATTTTAGACCATAATTTCACTTGCGGTGTGAAGACCGCCGCGAATGACTAACGAACCTCGTGAAACCTGCTTTCCCGATCCGTCGGAAAAACAGATTTCGCGAATAAGCCAATACTGTTTGTAATGTTACGTGAGTGACAATTGGCCGATGATAACTAAAATATTAGACGAAAGTATGAGATATCATTTTATGAATATATTGTTACGAACCGTGCGGGAACGTAAGCGTAAATTGGGCATATTTGAAGAAATAACATTTATTAGTGGGACATTAAGAACACATCCGTTTGTAGTCAGAGCTTGAATACAACTATTGAGATATTTACAATTTCAATGTCGGCGCCCAGCAACTACCTGTCGGTAATGCCAGACGCTAAGAATGCAATGACATTCGTAGGCATTCGTAACACTACCCTCCCTCCTTTGGAAAGTAGCCGCCCACGGCCACGATGTTCATAATTCAAAATCTGCGAATCTGCGAATCTTCCTGGTTGACAACGCTAGCTTGGCTGGGGTTCTAACTGAAGTGGCCATACACCAAGCTAGACACTACCTTGGTATTCACCCTCAGTCCCAGGGAAAAACTACAACCAAAAACCCTGGGTAAGGTAGCCGGTTCTGTCAACCAGTCCTCTTCTTGTAATTGCATCATTACGAAACGAGTCAACTTTATGTTAATTCGGCGGCAACTTCATCACAAACTTCCAATGATAGTTCCACTGACAGCTTCTTTTCGAACCTCAAAGAAGATCAACTGTGTTATCCGGCCGGGGTGTTAGGTGCAATTTTGAGATATTGCTCCGGTCAGGATGAACTTGTTCGGGATGTTTTTGGATATGTTGTAGGGATCGTTGCCAATTAAGAGTTGGAACTCCGCGTACAAGTAAAGGAAGTAGCTTTATTTAGAAATACTTATTTTAATCACTCTTCCAAACGGCACTCAATCGTTCACTCCCGTTCGCGATTCTAAGAGGCTGCTCAAAAGCTAACTATTCTTGCTCCGTGGAAAACTACAGAAAAGCTAGGGCGTTCGATTTGTACTTCGCTATCTATTAGCTGACCGTTTCTCTACGACATTCTTACTATGAGTATTTCTGCCTGAATCTGCGGACGCGGGCCGGCGTCGCGTGTTTTATGCACGCGACGTTTTTCAGAAAATCGGAGTGGGGTTTTGGCCTAGCAACCGCCCAACTTTTGTCCGAGCCCGTTCCCACGGACCACTCTTAACGCTCTTACGCGCGTGCCGTGGGCTCAGCGGTTTTCAGCGTTGCGCACGGTACGACCGGATGGTATACTCTTACAGATAAGGTGATTTCGAAGAAGCGCGAGAAATAGTGTGAAATAATAAAACGTTGGATAATCTTAATTATGCGTTACGCGCGTATAACAACTGAAACGTATTGGAAAAGAAAACAAGGACAGTATGTGTGATACTTTTCGAAACTACAAAAGAAACTACATTCCAATACCAAAATTCGGGAAATTCTACCACAAATAGAAATTTCATTGCACATTCACTCAATGAAAATTTCACACACGGCAGACTTCGATCGGAAATAAGCCTCTTAAAGAAAACCGTTCCGATCTTCCCCCTGTAACCCGTTCCGTTCTTGAAGGTACACCTTCCCGTAGAAAAACATGACTTCTTCAAGTTGGATGGTAGGAGTGTACCACATTCACACTTCCTAAATTTCCTCTTCGAACGCTAATGTATAACCCTGCAACTGCTAAGCTATACACGTTCTTCCAAGTGATCCCGGAAAGGAGGCTCACCTTCCGAAGAAAATAAGACTTCCCCTCTCAATAAATGACTTGTAAGAGGAATCCTGACCACCTAATTATTTCTCTTGCTCTACATTAAAGATTCATCTGCCTTTTTCACACTTAACGCGACGAGGTTGAAATAGCCAAACCACTATTACACAAGTAAAAGAATACATAACGAAGAATAGACGTCAAACCCGTTGTTTTAAAACGTACACTCCGGGACAAAAAGATACCACACTTCAAAATAAATGTAATTTTTATTTATTTAACGATGCAATGAAATTGTTTTTCACATAAATTTGATGGAATACCCTTATTAACATATACAAAAAAGAATTAAATGAAATAGAAGAAAAATAAGTAATACAAAATAAGAAATAGTGGAAAAATACATTTTTTGGCGAAATACAGTTGGACAAAAAGATAGCACATTTAAGGAAAAATTAATATAGACATTTTTAAATAGTATCTAATATTTCGTCGGACCTCCTTCACATTTAATTACAGCGATTAGTCTTCTTGGTAAAGATTTATACAATTTTTTAATATTTTTTTGTGGTAATTCCTCCCATTCCTCTTGTATACATTGTTTTAATTGGCTAACATTTTCAAATTGTCTGCCATTTGCGTACACCGCTCTCGAAAGGTTTCCCCAACAATTTTCAATTATATTCAGATCGGGAGATCTTGCTGGCCAATCTAAAACACTGATTTTTCGCTGAGAGAAATATTCCTTTACTATTTTTGCAGTATGGACTGCCGCGTTGTCTTGTTGGAAAATGAAATTATCTCCTGCAAGTCTTGTGGCATATGTATTGATTTGTTCGTCAATCATGTCTAAATACTTTCTGCTGTTCATTCTGCCATTAATAAATTTTATCTCGCTCTTTCCACGATAACCAATGCTGGCCCAAATCATGACACTGCCGCCTCCCATCTGGCGACGACTTAAAAAGCATTGTTCTTTTGTTAGATCGTGGTAATAATGATTGACACCGTCAGGCCCATCCAAATTAAACTTTTTCTCGTCCGTAAATATCGTTAGTACTCTTCCTTTTTCCATAATTTTCTGGACTTTTTAATAAATTAATAATTACTTTTCGACTTCTATTTGTAACTTTTGATATTTGTGCCACTGTATATTGTTCTTCTTTTAATTTTAATATTGTATTTATTTCGGAAGGATTTAGCCTCTTTCCACAGCCCATTTTTAGTAATTTACCGTTTTCTTTAATTTTTTGGAAGTATAGACTGTTAGTACGCACTTTATTTATTACTTTCCACGCTCAATGTTTCCAGTCCAGTAGCTTACTTACAACTGAAAAACGTAAACTTTGCGTTTGTGCTATCTTTTTGTCCCACTTGTAAACCATAATATTTACATTAATATTCGCAGAAATTCGATGAAGCGAGTATTGTGGATGCTATTCAGCATGTGATACATACCGATGTGTCCGCTGTTATTGACAAAATACCATATGTATTTCTAACAGTTTATAATACAAAATATAAGAAAATTAGGAGTGTGCTATATTTTGTCCCTGAGTGTACATGTCGACGATGCATTAAATTAAATTTACAATCAATTTTAGATTGCATTTTCTCTCTTTCTTGTCGACACATCGGCCTTCTTAGGAAAAAATTGTCAAGAAAAGGTGGTAAATCATTTTGTGTCTCTTTATATATGATGGAACATTCCTATTCTTTCCCAATCATCGTGAGCTCTCTGTATTGTTAAATCTTGTCCATCTACTCTAAAAATTCTTTTCTTCAAATCCAAGGAGCAGTCCAGCTTCGTCGGAAAATCCAAGCCCACAATGCAAGGATCCATGATATCGGCGAGAGTGACTCTGTGTTCCAAGGCCTTACTGCCAACGCGAAGAGTACGTGTCTTGCTACCGATAAGAATTACTGAAAGCAACTCTCCGAAACGGATTGAATATCCCCTAAAAATTCGTCAGGAACCTTCGAACTTCCAGCCGAGTTCCTAACCTCACATGTGACTTCTGTATCCACAGAACGGTCACCATGTCTAACATTATTTCTAATTCCATCACTAACTTTCTCCGGACGAACAAGAGTAACAACCGATCCAGTATCCACGAGCAAACTACAAGGGTTCTCATCAATGCACCCATCAACATACAAGTCTTTCAATTCTCTTTTATGTGAAATAAATCTATTTGGTCGTGGCTTTACTAACATTTCTTCAAAAACTGCTTTCCATATTTTCAAAGCACCAAACGTAAAGACAAATATCATCATCAACAGTTAAAGGAAACGTAAACCGCGTGAAAAAACTAGTTTAACAACTTTTTTATCATTAACTTCAAAACCATTTTGAACATTAACGGGAGGAATCGCCAATCCAGGCCGAACCTTCCTCCGTAAATTCGACCTTTCTTATTTTTTTGAAGTTTGTATTCGTTCTGACTGTTTTTCATCTATTCGCTTATAGCAATCTCTGTAAATATGACCTTTTTTACCACAACGATAATATTCGATAGACTTCTGAATGGAACGGGACTGTTCATTTCGTACTCGATTAATAAAACGTCTTTGAACATAATCCCTTTTCTCATTATTTGGTAAGAAGTTAAGCTTTCTTAAGTTTAAATTTTGAACGGCTTCAATTTTTAAAGCTCGAGTCACTGTTGCCTGGTAAATCGCGACTCTCTTCGATGCGCAAAATTTCCTTAACTCGTTCATGGCGCAATGCTGAAATAAAATGAGCGGCAGCTAATCGGTCCCTAACTGTATCCGAACAGTCGTAATACGCATCATCAAACAGATTAGAAATGTCAGATGCTAAAGTCGTAATATCTTGTCCAAATTTCTGTTTGTAATTTTGCAATTGCACGGTGGCTATTTCTCGACAATCCGTTCTACCGAAACACAAATTTATGCACAACATAATTTTGAAAAGTTAAATCTATCTTGCTCTGTCATTGTACGTAAGATGGACGAAGCCGGCCCTTATAAGCAACTAACTGAGGTCACTGCTTTTATATTATTGTCCCATTCATTAGTCGTTGCAATCGATAGGAATTGAACACCGAATTCTTCCCATCCCTGACCGTTAAAAGATTTCGGTTTTAGTCTGTATCCTATTCTGTTTATCATAGAATCTAACCGAGCACCCTCAGTAGTAGTGTTGTTATGAGATTCTAATGAAGTTACCCTGGCCTGATAAGTTTGGTCCATTCGTTGCAACCGCTCGTCAAGGTCGTCGTAACGAGCTGCTACTTCAGAGAATCTGGTGGTTACGGCGCTCTGTAAACTCTGGATTGCCGTCAAGACCTGAGACTCAAAACCCTGTTCCATCGGCTGTTGTTGGCCCTCCATGATTACATCCTCATGCAATCCTTGACTCAATTCACTCGCGGTAGCGGAATTAATGTTATTCGCGGTATTTAATCTTTCAGTCAATTCACTCGCGGAACCATTGGGTGTCATCCCACTTCTGACACCATTGTTACGAACCGTGCGGGAACGTAAGCGTAAATTGGGCATATTTGTAGAAATTACGTTTATTAGTCGAACATTAAGAACACATCCGTTTGCAGTCAGAGCTTGAATACAACTATTGACATATTTACAATTTGATTGTCGGCGCCCGGCAACTAACAACTGCCTGTCGGCAATGCCGAACGCCAAGAAGGCAATGACATTCGTAGACATTCGTAACAGTATCTTGAAAATAATGCATCTATTGTCGTTCCATATTTAGTTGTAGATTCTCTTGTGTTCTTATTAATGTGCAATTGAAATTCTTCTTGAAGAAATGTTGTACGGTCAACCGGCTCGATAATAAACTAGTCGAGTTGCGGTTGTGCCGAAGGAAAAGATGCTGGGAAACTTTAAGGAGATTTTGGAAGAGCGGAGCTCGGCGAGGTGGAAAATTTGTCGGTTAAAGAATTTGAATGTATATACGACAACAATGTGTTTAATAAATAATGCGGTGGTGAACAATAAATTAAAAACGCGTTATTACACTTCGGCGGTTTAGCGTAGGAGCGGTCGCGAAGATGCGTAAGCGCGAAATAGCGTAAAGCTGGAGCGTAAAGCAAAAGTCGAAAAAGGCGTGAGAGCGAACAAAAGGCGTGAAATCAGTACTGCAAATCCGTTATAAGTGGAGTCGCGACCCACCTGTTTACATTTATATAGGTTCCCGAGCCGAACGCTCTCAAAGTATCCGAATTCGGTGTTGCTAACCGGCGGACTCCCTCGAGAACGCTCGACTCGGGTCTACGTCCCCCGCCTCCCGTCTCACCACGCGACTCCCCTGTCTGCAAGACAAGACGAGTGCCACTGCGCGTGAGGGGGGAGCGAGAGACAGCAAACGTGTGGCCCGGCAACTCACGCCACCGTTCGGCGTGTCCCGAACAAATGTAATTAATAGTATTGAATTGTCTGTTGCAAGATTTTTAAATCTGCTGCTATAATTAATGGCAGTTCATGTTCATTTTTTTTAAAGCATCGAACCCCTACGAGTATATGGAAGTAATTGCTGGTGTAAAAATGAAATAATATCAGTGATTCTTTGATTTGGTGAAATATGTATACACAACAATCAAAAGGAAATCAGTTCCGTCATCCATTCTAATGTTAGCGGCACTCAGATCACCAATATCTGCTTGACAAATATTTATGTTCGTAGCATTATGTACTGTGAGATTAAGGGACAAGGTCTTGTCACGGACCAAGTACAAGTACGCGAGAACTAGACCTTGTATCTTTCAACATTTCTTGTAGATACATGTGAACTATTTTTGTTTTGATATATCGCAACTCCAGCCACTCTAACATTTTGACGTTTGAATTTAACGAAACAATCGAAATTTGGTAACTGAACATCTTTTTCGGCAAGGAAGTTATGTTTCGCTTAAGACTAAAAAGTTATATTTTTCAAAAATACGATCTTGTAAATCCGGGGCATGTTTTTCAAGACTTTGACCGTTACAAGTTAATATTGTCAATCCCTGTCTCGATGTCATGAAATTATTGATTATTCCTTTTAACGTAGTTAGTCTATTTAAAGATAGACTTTGAAATTCTTTTTGCAAAGATGTAACTGAATTGTCAATTTTCCTTCCACGATAAAGTCGCAAATCATCAGTAGTCATCATTAGAGTTTTGTTATAGTCATAGAAGCCGCACAACGATTCACACAAGTAAAGTCCCAAGTGAGTGTGGTGAGAGAGAATGAGAGGAGACTGTAGCGGCAAGCGAGTAGTAGGAAGAGAGAAATAGAGGGGACAGAAATATTTGTTTCGAAGAATTCGTTTCCGTCGTTTCGTCAAGAGGCAAGCGGGCTAATAGATATTTCACATCAAAGACGTTGAAAACAAATTTATTAAACGAGTTGCATTTCCGATTTGTTCTTATCAAAAATATGCGCAGCAGCTTTATTAACGAAATATTAATGAAAATCGACCGGCACTACCGGCTATCGGCTCCTTCTCCAATTGGCCGTTGATTTTCGGTTAATATCTCCATAACTAAAGCGCAACTAAAATTTCAGTAGATACATTACACGGCAATATCAACATAGTCAAAGTCATTTCCATCCTCAATGTCGTAAATATTATATTGAATAATAAATTTTAATTAATTCCAGCGAAGCAAATTAAAAAAGTTAAAGCTTTCTTATTTAATAATTATTATGAACGTTAATTTTTATTTCGGTATCGTGATATACTTACAGTCTATGGTTATGCCATCATTGGAATCAATCATCGAGTCGATACCAACTAGATCAAGTCTATACTCCCGCGGGGAGGATCGCTACTTTCTGCAGACTTATCAAAGTTCGCGGTATCACTCTGCACACCACTTGCACGGACTAAAAGCGATGCATCCGAAGGTGATAGCGCTTCTTTGGTAATAGGTGCCAAAGTGCCGAAATCCACTTCCATTAACCAGTCAGCCCTTGCGACGCCTTCGAAAAGTGTGTAACTAAAATGTGTCGCAAAAATTAAGCGATGACGAGTATACTCGTCAAATACAGAGTTGTAAGAAAATTATTACTTCTTTTTTAAATATAATTGGTAAAAATGATATAATCTTGTAAGAGTGGTGGGAGACAGGGGTGGAGGTGATGGATTCTGCCTCTGTATTAATTTTTGAAAATGTACGGTTTAATAATGATAAAAGAAAAATGTACAATTTCCACAATTTCGCACGCTTTCCTCGCACGTCGTTCTCGTTCGCGAGTCTGTGGACCGTATCTTTTTCCGGCGGCTGCTGATGTATGCTGACGGTCAACGATCCGTCGCACAATCGGGTATTTGCACGTAAAACCCGAACAAAATTATGTTTTGTTCCGAATGATTTCCAAATGAGACAATAATTCATTTTATACGGTATAAAAGATATTTCAATTAATTTAATAGACAAAAAACAACATTTGGTAAAATATATAAAGTATAAAGTATATATACAGTTGGTAAAGTATATAATATGGCTGTTTAGAATTATTTAGTTTATAATTATATATATTGAAAGAAAAGATAAATCATAGCAATCAATAAACGATTCTGAGCCATATCGGTTTGTAGCTAGGATACCGTCACAACTCTTAATGTCGTAGATGATAAAAAATACGGATTTTTCGTAAGTCGTGTTAAATTTATTATTTTGTTTTCAGGAAAAAAGTTTAAAACAATAACCAACAATAGTACAAACAATAGTACAATGACAACAAACAGTAAAAATAGTGTATTTATCATTAATAAAATGTATTAGTATTACAAAAAATGAAAAAAAAACTCCGCAGGACGCGAACACGAGCTATCCGGGTATGGTGGTAGGCTGTTACGTTACCCGCCGGTCACCGACCGCAATGATGAAACGTAAACATTTATCCCATTAGCATCCAAGCGCGAAATAATCCGCAAGCCGCCACTGTCAGCTATCACCGAGCGCGGAAAAATCCGCGAGCCGCCCGTTACTGCACATACGATCGACCGCGCGCGGTGATACAAGTCAGTCGTCAGTTGTACGTCGCTGATGTTTCAAAGCGGCAGCTTAAGTACAGCGATGATGCAAATGGGTTAAGTTATATCATGCGCGCGCTAAATTTCAAAACAGTTTTTCTTGAAAACTACCGCCCATCTACACCTAAGGCTATAGATTTGGTTAACGGTAGACACAAGGTACAAAACGCAACAAATCGCATTGAAATATCTACGTTACACCACAGGCAGTCCCCTCGTTAGTGTCGATCGCTAAATTACAAACTTTGCCGTCAACTATAGTCAAGAGCATCGTATGTTTTATTGTCATATCTCCTGTTTCTGTCGGTACATTTGTCTCTTCTAAATGTTTGATCTGCTCATTGACATATTTTACTTCCTCGTTAGTAATATCAGAAGTTTCGTGAAGAAATCTGATTCTCATAGATCGGCAATAGCCTGGCGAGGATTATGTCGGATTTTGCCACATCACCCTACCGTTGCTCCTACAAATAAGTTGAAGTGGCACTAGTGATGATTGAAAAATGTATGCATCAGAGTCGGCGTTGTTCTCCAATTTTTTTTTGTATTTCATCTGTCGCGAACCATCACAACCCCATTTGCATATTAGTTCCAATGAAGCTATTTCTTCTAATGGAAGACTTTGCAGAACATCTTCCGGATATAAAAGCAAGCGCTGTGATGTATGATTAAGTAAATCTTGCAATCTGACTTCTCCACAAGTTGCAGTCACTCGATTTGCTTATTGGTTTTGATAACACTCTTTCTTGCCTCTTTGCGAAACAATATAACGGGGATATAGCTTTTTGTCACTGGTTTTTATAATTTCATAATGCTTTCTTGATAAAGACGCATCCACGAAAATTCATAGAGCTCGAGTGGTTGTTAAACGTGATTTTTGTGGTATGCTGCTTCTTCTATAGCTTTTCAGATATTCAGTACCCCTCGTAGTAGTTGTAGTGATATCCTTCACGACTTTTGCAGCCTCCTGATTACCAATCTCTTGCAGTTTCATTTGGGTAGCAAATACGAGCTCTTCAGCTTTAATCTTATCTTTAAGAGTTTGTATTTTTCGCCTTTTACTACGGTCACAAAAGTCATCGAACGCCTTTGAGGGGCGACCCGGTTTTATTGTGGACATACACTGGACAGATATTTCCACGGCTACTTGCAACCAATCGTGATTTTTCTTTAAGAAAACATGTTCGGTTCTATTGGCGGCAAAACATCTGTTCTTCCTTTTCGACTCGATGTAAGAAAACTTGCGTTGCACCTCTTTCTTGTGTTCCATGGGAAAGCTGGGTTTGCTAATGATTTCGTTCTCCGTATTGTCCAACTTTTTTACAAATTCTCTTGCGGTATTCTTTTTCGCCATATTATAAAAGAATTCTTGCGTCAGAAGCTTGACACCAGAACTGTCTGAAAAACAAAAACAGTCGCCAGACATCTAAAACACGGTCTCGTAGATATGCCAAGAAAATAGATATTATTAAGAAAAATAAATATTGTTATCGATTTCAAAACAACGCGTTAAAACGCTCTAATCCTGGTTAGAAGTTACATTATCGAATAACATTAATATTATTCGCCATCTTTATTAATATAAATATTATTAACGTACTACAGGTATTTCTAACCTCGCAACGTCATCCTCTCGCGAGGTTAGAAACTCCCAGCCGTTATTTATACGAGGCCTCGTATAAATGACTTTGCTTTGTAAAATGGTATTAAGGAAAACAATTTTAAAAAATAGAATAGGCAACTTTAGGCAACCGGTGTTCAATGTTCCTAAAAGTTGGATATTTAAGCTACATAACAAAAAAAAGATATGCTAGGAAACATCCGTGTTAAGGCTGGCGCAAATCTCAACCATCTATAGATACTACGCATACCTAGAAGTATAACCAATTGATATGCGATATTACAAAGTTAATTCATCCTGCGCGTTTCGTCCCAGATCTGCCCGTGGACTCCTCAGTAAGGCCGAGCAGATCCTGCCTTAGACGCATACTGTGACCACATGTCAAGAAGTATTGTTGCGCCAACCTCTATTAGGTTCTATTGTTACGTTCCGTCCCATTTTATTTTTCTCTATGCACTCGGATGGCACAGACGCAGCGAAATCTGCGTTCCGAGCTAACCCTCTAATGCCATACGAGCTGTCTTGTTGTTTATTTTATTATTTCCTCCGACGCAAGGAATGCCAGATATATGCTTGCATATATTCCGAGTTCTTCTCTAAGCATTCCAAACGTCGTTTGAGAAGAATTTTAGAGTCACGCGTAGGTACCCTTGAAGGCATCATTGTTCTCGACCTTGCGTGTAAACAAACCGATCGGCGTACCTTAACTAGCGACAGCGACGCACGCTAAACGGAATAGAATTTGCGTACTCTGTCTTTCTCTCTCTGTTAACTAAAACTCTACTTAACACCCGTGCGAACCAAGGAATATCTTCCTGCATTTTATGTAAGCTTCCTCGAGGTACTAGCATTGATATTAGACCACCCACGTTACCGTACCTACCGTCGTCACCAAACGACATCAAATATTCGAAATATAACATCGAAGTTTCGAGGCATTCTTCCAAAATAGAGGAACGTCGAGAACCGCCGAAACTACGTCGGAACTAGGACCGATAGAGTATTCTCCGAATACCCTCACCAGGCGGAAACCGAGGTGACGAGCGAGCGTAAGGCAAAATGCCCATTACAGTTGGCTGCTAAAGCGTGAGGTACGTGGTCGCTGTCCGAAGGGACAATATTTCTTAAATATTGTAAAGGAACACGAGTCCTTGAGATTAGCTTCTCGATAGAAGTATTCCTTGGAAGTTCTTCCCTTTGTTCTCATTTTATACTTAGTAATTTCGAGTCGGTTCCCTCCACGATAATCGTTCGGGATTATTAAGGATATTAATTAATAACGCGTTAATTACAGTGTTCGCCCACGGTCCATTAGGATACGTGGTAGGTATTAGGTACTGATTAACATTGTACTAAAGTTCTACTACGACTTCACAGCAATACAAAAGCGAACGAGCGTTAGACTTCAACACCACACTAACATCGTCGTAGTAACGAATTGAACGTCTAAACACCGAGACATAGAAACGACCCATTCCATCTTCGTCGTATATAAAAGGGAAAGGAAAGGAGAAAAAGAGAGAGAAAGCGGAATCGGTAAGACCTAACCAGTATTCCACGTATTATTCCGGCCCTACCGAATTAGAATCCTGTATTCGCCGGGTAATCCCTTAATTCGGTTGGTCTGAGAAAGATCGAGATGTGCGTCGCGAAGTAACATGTGCGTTCGCGTTGTAAGGTCCGCCATTTTGTAAACCTGTTCGCTTGTTAATTTTAAACTGTTCGCGCGGTATACTGTGCGCGTGCGCAGAGTTCTGTAAAATACTATACCTAAACTGAGTTTCATACGATACTGTGCATCAAACGAATAGACAGCTCCTAGCGAGTCCGATTTGCCTAATCTATTCGTTTGACAACTAACAGAACCTGAATTGATGTCTAAGTGAGGAACGGAACTGTACGATGTAAAGTTCACACTGTAAAAACGATCAAAGTAGATTCGCATTTCGTACAAATTATTGTTACATTCAATTCCAATTATTTATTGAATATACTTTTCTTTTACCCGAATACTGTAATCAATTATTCATCTGTGTGAATTGTGTATGTCATTAACCTATATGTCTACGACCCGTCAAGGGACGAGAGCAAAGACGATCCCAAAATTATCCTGTCCGTACCACGAAAGTTAGTGCGTTAGTTTTTAAGTATTCAGAGTTACGTGCGTAGCCCGCGACCATCCGCTCGGCCTCCAAGAACTACGCCCAACGTAACACTATAATACATTGTCGACATAATTAAAAATATCACCGTTTATAAGGTAGCAATTCATGATCGTAAAATCCCATGCATAAACCATCACCAAAAAATACCATAACAAACCATACTAAATGTCTACATACATAACTACTAATATCACTACTTCACTACATATTAATAAACAAATTAACATTATCTCCGTGTGAGATTCGAATCGCATAGATTCGATCAGTGTAGAATGGGCACGCCATTCACACAAGCTTCAAGAGTTATTGTGACATGTGTTCGCATAGCCAAAGCTACTCGAAGCGATAATCCTTCTTGTTAGTTTGCACTACACAACAAGGCATGAGAGACATAGTAGATTTGCATAGCCGAAGCTACACGACGAGACCATGCTTATTGTTAGTTTGCACTAAACAATAAGACATGCGAAACATAGTACATGGTGATTGATTTGAACAATTAGCGAGCACAAACGCGTGTTTAAGGTCATGTTGAATTGTATTCTAACCTCAAGTGATTTAAACAAACCCGTTTAAGAAAACAATAAATATGCAAGGTTACTATTCATTTCAATGATATTTGACAAACAATTTACCGTTAAGTGATATTCATTTTTGAAAGATATGCTATGAGATAGGAAAAGTGTATCCGATAATGTATGTAAATTGAATGTGTAAACGGAAACAAATTCACTAACACACACTGATTCTATGACAGACACTGTACTTTCTGATGCAAGACACTGACTCTACAAAGCCAGGGTTGTAAATCCTGCTTTCTATGATTTCTCCGTTCACAAGTTTCCTTATTTCCCGTGATCTTACTTCTTTGACTTCTTAAAATGTTCTGACCTCTCGCCTCTGTATCATTATCCCCTCCCTTCCGTTACTTCAATGTTTCGTACATCCTCCCTGGCCCGAGAGGAAAGGAGGAGAGGTCCGTTCGTGTTTACGTGATCGGAAAGATCCTTGGGCCTGGTCGTCGTCGTTAGCACTCTTGTACCTCCCCTTCTCGCTGTTTCAAGACTATGAACGAACACTTGAACATGTGCTTTCAGTGTGTTGGCTCCGAACACTTTTCGTCAATATTATCCAGATATTCTTTAGATATTTTTTAAAGTGCCATTTATTATCCCTTCGTTGCTGGTCGTAACAACACGGGAGTATAACAAAAAGACAAATGTATATATTTGTGAAGGAAAATCCTATCAATTTATTCTGCGGTTCAAAAAATGTACAATATCTATAAAGTTATTTGCATTATTTTGAAATGAATAAGTGATACAGATAGTGCACACTTGGTTCAATAATATCCTTCATAAAAATAACGATACTTGTGTTTACAGTATCTAAAGAACAGTTATGATAACGCGCCTTAAAACTGTTTTTTTTCGTAGTCGTTACGGGCGACACGCAACGGTGACAAACAACAACTAATCGAAGTTGATGGATTTCGAATAATAAGAATATGGCAGTGGGTTTAGATCAGGCCTGAGCAACCATAGGGAAATGCACTCTGCTCACGCAGTTTCGGTACCTCCGTCCGTCAGTTTTTAGATGCACGTCATGCGAACGAAAAGAAGGACAGCGCTCTACATGTCCAACTCTTACAAGGGGTCGTTCCGGCGTTCGGGTGACCGATTTTTCTGAAACCCATACTATGTAATCTTTACCACCTCTAGTTTACCGTGTTAAAGTAGTAGGACATACTACTCAATCGTTCGCAAGAAAAACACTCGCAAATAAAGTTTGGAGCGCGTCATATCCCGCAAAAATAACGCATCATCCAACAAGCTCCGTGGTCCAGTGAGTAGCGCCCCAGCGTGGTAACTGCGGGAACGCTGGATTGAATGCTGTTGCGACTTTTTTTCTTTTTTCTCGTCGTTTTTAATATCTACGTACATTATGTTCATGAAATCGATACAAATAAGAATATTCGATCACGATCTCCATTAGAAATGTGATACTATTTTATCCATGTAATACATAATGCGGGGAAGGGAAAACACAACCAGAAGCTAGGTATTAATTGTACATATATTAGTTATAACACCGGAAAATAATATATCGATTATCAGAATTTAACATTTATAAGAATTGCTGCATCATCGCAAAATTGTGAAGAATTTTTTTCGTTGTACAAACTAGTGATTCCTTCGGACTTTTTCCCTTGTCGGCAGGTAGAACCGAATACCTGCGAGTTACACCTGCCCCTGCAATAAGGGCAGGTACACCACCCAAGAAGGAGAGAAAAGAATCCTGTGTTCTAGGTAACGGTACTATTTAACTGTTCTATGTTCTGTGTTCTATGGATCTCTTCAAAATCCCATTCCTGTGTTAGATTTCGCAGCGGTAAGACGTGTGTGTTACGAGCCGGGCGAGTTTCTTGAACGCGTTTGTTGAGACTTCCATGATTTTACGTTATTCTGTACGAGGAGCTAATAATTAGGTCGGAATAAATGTTTGTATTAGTTTTAACGCGTTAAGAGATTCCCGTAACTTTAATATTGTTAATTCACTCCGAGCGGTAAGAGTGAATTGTTTGTGGGACGTTACTCAGCACTTCTATTCTTATATATATTCAAAAGGAAAGGTAATATGCTATATTAAAATAAAGGATAGAATCGAATTAGAATTGGAAATAATGTGTCTGATATATTCTTCAATAGTAAATTCTGCAAATGATAGGTTTTACAATGAAATGGTTCTCAATTGATGACAATAGTGTTCAGTGTGCAGTGTAGTTAAAGGAGAGAGAGAATAAAATAATAACAAAATAAATTAAAATCGTACAGGAGAATTCGGGTGTACCCTTAGGCAGTGACAATTTAACAATATCCCTGTTGTACGTTTTAGTTAACAAAGCCTAAGCTTGTAGTTATAAAATTGGAATTCAGTAATTAGAAATAAATAAGTTAACTCTAACTTGAGTATTACGGGGGAATAGGGACCACGAGTTATGATGCCGTAAGATAACGCGAACGCATCTATGGTACAATGTTGATCAAGAGGGCAACTGTCCCAATATCACTGTTAATTACTCGAGTTGAAAAATACTAAACCCCCGAGAGCGTCTAAACCTCGGCTTATATAGATCTCGTGTTGTGGGGGAGGATGTGAAAACGAAAGAAACCCTGACGGTAATTGGTAGCTGTGGTCCACGCGGACAAAGTTTAGGGAAAGTGACGTCACTGCAGCTGAAATGCATCGGCATGGTAGGCAGGCATAATGCACGGTTCTATGGATAGGTTAGAGAGAGAAAGAGTGAGAGAGTAAGAGAGTGAGAGAGTATCGTAGGGCAGTGGTCGTAGGGCACTCGAGATAACTAAATAAGAGGGGACCGTTGCTGGCAACTGGTGACTGCTTTAAGGGGTTACATACCTTTCTCGGCCCCAAAACTGCGTGATTTTCCGAATTTTTTTTTGCGTACTTAAGAGAGGTATCAATCCGCAGTTTTTTGTGGAGCGAAAGAAAGCACATTAAACTAGTTTTATGAATTTTTATTTTTCATTTTTAATTCGATTTGATTGAGTATTACCCCTTCCACCAAAGCACTGCCGGACTGACACGCTTTGCGGTAACCAGGATATCTCCTATCAGGACCATCGCAAAACAAAAATCAAAATATATTCTTAAAGCTAGATAAATTATCTTTTTTTTGACGGATCTTTTTTGTTTAATAATCATTTTTGACAAAATGGCGATCATTTGAAAAAAAAATCCAGGTTTTGCTCGAAATTTCGGCACTGAAATGCAATTAAAACATATTAAAAATTGGAATATTTAAAAAAAGATCCGTCAAAAACTGCGTAATTTTATGGAGATTATGTATGAAAAATTTCAAAGCGATTGCTTTTTTCGTTTTTGAGATATCTTGGTTACCGATTTCGAAAACGTAGTTTCGAGAAAAACGCGTTTAAAGTTTCGGAACAAGTTAAAAGGTCTTAATTCAATTTTTTTGGCTACTTCCATGCAATAATCGATCTCGGCGCCATACAGTGAGTCTTTCTCAGTCAATTTCATTTGAACATTAGCGTTATTTTTTATCCTGCGACTAGTTCTTGTCTCTTTAGTCGCATGCTGCGCTTGGATCTGTGCGTGCGTCACACGGCGATTATCAATTTGCGGGACGGAATTAAGAGCATTGCACCCAGTATGGATAACCATCGTGGTCATAATTTTTAGTAAAGATGTGGTGCCTTCGTTAAATATGCAAACACCAATGTAGGACCCTGTTTCTACAATGTTAGCACTGCTGTTGACAATTTTCAGTGCAATCTTCCAAATCACATGATAAATAGTTTCACATGATAAATCCTCGTATATGGGTCGAATAGCAATAAATTATTAACAAAAATTATTGTTCCATTGCGGGAAGTCGTCCAAAGATCTTAAAGCGTTAGCTTGTTTCTTGTTCAGCGCTCGTGATCGCGCGACATAAAACGTTATAACTATGATAATTATTTGAATTTCGTAATGCCGTTTTCACAGATGGTTCTTAGTAAGTTAATCTAATGAAAAATGCAAAAAAAAATAATCGATTTTTTGAAACCGAGAAAGGTATGTAACCCCTTGAGGAAAGAAGAAAACTTTATGCTCTATGTGTTTAAAACAAAATTATAATGGCGCCTTCTTGTCGCTAAGTGTAAATTCGAGAGCCGGAAAATTCGGTTCGACGGATGCATCCGTAACAGACCCGTAACTTTAGAATTGTTTATTCACTCCGAGCGGTAAGAGTGAATTTGTCGGAACGTTACTCACAAGGAGAGACGGGGCACTGCCCCTCTCCGATTTGGTTGAGCTTTGGACACGTTATAGTAGAGGGTCAGTTATGTATGTTCCTACAAGGATATGCATAAACACTCAACCGTTTTTGAGAAATTCGTGTTCAAAGTTTCGAATTTTCGGCCGAGGTTTCCCGGATCGAATCCCGGTATGAACTTCGTCCCACGAATCTTTTTTTTCTGTTTTCCTTTTTTACTATTTATAAACGATCTTACGGCACGTTTTAAAATTTTAATATTGTTTACAATGTATTTACATACTTTATACAATATTCTCGAGCCCTGCTTAAGGGGAGGTTCTCATCTAGCGACACAAAAATTGCATGATTTTCTCGATTTTTTTTTTCATGGAAGGAAGTAGATAAAGCACTCAAGTTTTTTTGTAATTATTTAGTATGTATTCAAGTATGTTTACAAATTTTTATAGTGCAAAATATCGAATAGTTAATTGTTTATTTACATGTAAAGCCGGTCGCCTAAAAAAAAAGTACCCAAGCGGGCGGCACTGTAGCGCTTCCAAACATCATCCGAAATCAAAAAATGAAATTTTTTTAGAAAATATATGATATTTACGGGATCTTGAACCTATCCAACTAAGGAGAGGTCAAAAATTAAAAAAATGGCGGACTTTCAAACAAAAAATTCTCTTTTTCGCCTATTCTTCGGCTCTTAAAAGTGCTATAAAATACAAAATAAAAACAGTAGTCATCTGCGATTAGGTTCAGGATCCCCTAAATTTAATCACCTTTGAAATAAAAAAAAAAAAACGATATATGCAGTAGTTTTTGAGATACCATGCCGCCCGTCTTAAAAAATACGGTTTTGAGAAAAACGCGTTTAAAGTTTTGGTACGCGAATTATTTTAATAAATGGCAAAATAACGTACCTCTCGGTTAATCAGCGATACCAGGGCCATACAATAATTCTTCCTCGACCTCATAAAATCCCATTTGACTGGCTTGTTCGGCTTTTTTCAAAGAAGCAGCTGGTCTTGCGGCATCAGTCATACTTAACTCAGCCGAAGAAATTCGCTTATCGTCGGCTATTTGGACAAAATTGTGAATTTGTCGACCAATGGCGACTCCCAGCAATTCCATTATTTTCCAGATAGTTATGTGGCCTTTATTGGAAAGTGATACTCCGATGTACGCGGCAATTTCAACAGTCTTGGCAGCACAATGCAAATGTTTGGGCGCTAGGTTCCACACGCAAGCGTTAACGGACTCATTTGAATTTTGCGTGTTACCGCCAGTACACCGCTCCATTAAATCGTCTGATATTAGTGCTTCAAAAACTGGTTTAATAGCATCTTTGACTTTGTCTATTAAAGGAGGCTTATGCTTAAATGTTTTTAATGTGCCATAAGCCTCGGCGACACGCCACTTGCACCAGCTCTCTTTGCCTTCGGGACAGTACATGTGCTTTGGATTTTCATTAGTTGAAATATTGTGATAATAAACAGCCCATATAGCATTTTTCATATCTTTTGCTGAATTAGGATGGCTTCTAATTGCTAAACCATAATATATAGTCAAATCTGCAATTACATTGTCTGTTAGTTTGCCAGCACCCTTTCCGCCCAGGCCCTTCACGTTTTTCTTCACAAGTACTTGGAATGCACTAAAATTTACGGTCTTTTACAGTCTCCCAAAGGCGGAGAATTCAAAAATATTACGGAAAACACGCGCTGCCGCGTAAATTTCATTTTCGTGTAAAAAGGTAACTCCGGTTTTTTTACCATACTTTAAAAAAAAAATTAATTTCGTCAAAATGGTTTTCGGGAGCGTATTCTACGGGAAATTTACTAACTTTCTCAGCAAAAAAAAAATCGATTTTTTGATTGAGCTTGATGAGAACCTCCCCTTAAGCTTTGGATGAAGAAGTTTTACAAAAGTAGCGAATGGGCCACGGCTAGACTCCTAGCGAACGATGCCGGGGGTCCCGTGATGGAATCTCGACTTGTTTTTTTCTCAAACATTTTTTTCCTTTTCTTTCCTATAATGAATAAATGATCTTACAACATACATCAACATAATTGATGCTCTATACAATTAAATGTTAGGGAATTTTACAATAAAATGAGGCATACGTTCAATGAAAATAAGTGTATTAAAATATATTGGGTGTGCACAGAATCAGACTTCACGTCAGTAATTCACGTCGCGAACGGACGTCTACAATTCTTTAAATGTCGTCTCATCTTCACAGATCGTAAACAGCGCGTGCTCCCGTGCGGTTTGCGAATTTTCACTCTTCGAATATTTTGACCAAAGTAACGCTGTACGGAAGACTGCAAAAACGCGAGAGCTATCTTTTTTTTAAGGGGAGAGATACGTTACGTTAGGATTATACCCGATCAATGCCCATCGTTTCCGATGATCGAAGTGTTAAGTATCTGTGTAAGTGTAGGAACATTTTTTGTCGTGTGCAAAACGGTGGCATGCGCTCGTTGAGATTTGTAACATGAGACAACATTGTTTCATTCCGAGAAACTGCGTTCCCGCACCCCCTTTCCCCCTTGCACATGGTTCGCGGTGCTAAGATGCCATTTCTTCCACCAAATTTCTTCGCCAGCCGCGATGAAATTTCTTAACGTAAAGTCTGATTATGTATGTACACGTCCAATATATTATAATAAACTTATTTCATTCATCTACATAGGTATATACAGGGTATATTCTAGGCCAATCCGAGCGCGCGCTCGAAACGAGAGTGTGGTCAAGTAGGTGGAACAAGTAAATCGCGTTGATATCGAGGGAAGCGTACAGCAAATATCACACATCGTCTTCAAATAAACTAATGGTCGTTGAATAACTGTGTTCAATACTGTTACTCGTTATTCGAGAGGTATGAAGAGTTGTAGTATTTGTGGAAAAATCGTTTTCTTAAAAGCACGTTTTCAGGTGGATAAATTATGGTTTAAGATAAACGATGTGAGTAACTAACGTTAGGAAAACCTTATTAAACTCAGCCAATTTGTCCACGAATCAACCTGCCTCGACGGAAGTAGGTCGTTGGCAGTAGGTCACAGTGCCGATTTTGTCCTTTGTAAGAATCTCGAGAACCTCAACAGCTGCTTTTGCGGCCGGGTCGGTGAACTGACTTGACAGTGACACACACAGTAGGAACGGCACTTGTCTAATTTATGGCAGGGTGCACGGCTAATAGCAGGTACGCGGACACCCCCGAGAGTCGAGCGGCGATCGCATACTTATCCCATTTGTTTCACAAAATTCGATTAAAGGCAACATAAAAATAATGCATTTTGCATAAACATCCGGAGTCTAGTTATAACGCATATGAATTGAAAATGTGGTGCACAAATAGTACCGGGTCACTTTACCGAACGTGCATTTCACTGCGCGAGCACTATCACTGATAACTCCGAATAAAACAATTATGTAAAGGAACGTAATTGAACCCTCGTTAGAGATATTGCTGGCCCTGAAAAGGGCCGATTGTTATTGCCAAAATTGCCAAGATCGGCTCGACGTACCCTCCTCGCACTTGCATGCACGTCTCTGAGCGCCGGCGGACGATGCGCTGCAATTCTCCCAATGTTTCTCGATTAAGAAACGTAACAAATATCCTGTAATACTCCGCGTTAGCTCGTTGCAGTATGTTATCCGTTCGGTTTGAAAAACGATTCTGCCAACTCTAGCGTTTCTTGGGTCTTGCTTAGAAGGGCGTTCGTTAGTGTTCTCTAAAAAAAAAAAAAGGTGGAAAAATCACTTGCAAGCACGCACGTGTAATGAGCCAAAAAAGTATGAATTTATTCACAATGATGTGACGATGACTGAATGAATATATTTACAATAAAGAAATGCGGATGAATATTTACAGTGAATTACGTAGATTGATATTTACACCGAATATGTGCCATGGATCCTTCGTTTCGTTAGTGTGATGCGATGTGCCGAGGATGTAATTAATGCATGAATATTACTGTGGAGTGCACAATGCACGTGGCGTCCGTAATATGTAGCAAGTCCTTGTGTCTAGTCCGTGGGCGTTCCAAAGTAGTGACTAATACCGTTAGTACGTGGATGAATAGAGTATCAGAAAATCAAAGCCGTGTGAATGCGTGGATCGTGAACGAGTCGAACATCAAAAAGCCAAAAATATGCTGCGCAGCGAAAACATTGTTGAGCTCGACGGTTAAACGATAAGTGAAGAAGACCGCGTGGTGGCGCACCACGCACGCGGCGTGGGTACACGAAGCGACACGTGATAGGCTAGGATTCAGGATAGGCAGAATTCAAAAAGTGAAAGTTACTTCCGGCTGAAAAACCGGTACGTAAGAATCCGTGGATGATGGTAAATGCGGAACCTGTCCTTTCGACAAATCGAAAAGGCAGATTCGCAAACAGTTAGGGAAGGGATATTTTTCCATTAGTACAACAGAGTGGCTCGCACATTTGCAGTCACCGTTCATTCAGCAAAAAAATACCCGCGCGTTCAGGGCGGCCGCATGGTCTTCGTCACTACGAACGAGCTAGCGAAGACATAGGCCTAAAAGTGCCATAAATTTCACTATTGTCCATACCATGTTGTAAATGGAATGTGTGGCTATTTTACGAAATACATGCATCGGCTTAAAAGTGCATCGGCAGCTACACGCAACATAAACATTTAATATTTTCTTACGATTCTTCGCGCAAAGACGGAACAGTAGATACAATTCGCAAAAGTATCAATTTAATATTGTTCGATATTAAGGTGGACTGTATCTCGGATGTTGGAAAAATGTTGAAATTATTCGTACCCGTGCATTTTTATGATGAGAAAATAACAATGATTTATTCAAAAATGGTGCGTGCCGTGCGGATGAATATTTACAATGATATTTCCCGAGATGAATACATACAACGAGTATTTACATACGCAGTTTCAATGTGATGCGGGTGAGGGATGTAAAAGTGAAAGTGATGGATTTTACCGTGAAGTGCCTATGCACGTGTGGTCTATGTATGAAGATGTCCTTGGCCGTTTGTCCGTGAGAATTGCCTGTGTTTGCCCGTGGATGTAGTTGTAGATGATGCACAGAATTTATGTATGTGGTGAGGAACCCGTAAATGAAAATGAAACTATGAACAGAGGATGGTGAACGTAAAACAAGATAACAAAGAAATAATCTGCGCAACACTATATTCGATCCGTACTCTATCACGGTTCAACGGGTATTGAGGAAGATAGTATGGCGTCGCATCATGCCCACTGCGTAGAGCATGCTGTGCATCACGTGACGACGCGCGCATTCCAAACCGTCCTAAGACGCCTTAGAATGATTTTTGGGCATAATTTGACTTCCGGTGTGAAAACCACCGCGAATGACTAACGAGCCTTGTAAAACCTGCTTTCCCAACCCGTCGGAAAAGCAGATTTCGCGAACAAATATTGCATTGTATAACGAAGACCCTGTTTGCGACGCATACACGCTTGCCCGTGTCATTTGGAATATTATAAACTTAATGTTGTGGGATGTTTGGTGTCGAGTGCATGGCGCGAATAAAAGTACAAGCGCGAAGACACTGTTTGCGGCGTGTCGAAATGCTTAAACAGTCGGCTCCCTAAGAACCTCTGATTTTTATCTTATTATGATTATCGCACGCGCGCGGCAACCGACTGTTTACGGGAACGCGAGCAGCAAAGCGTGCCGCAGTACATGGGCCTGATCAGGGGGATCTGTTCCAGGCGACCAAAATATTGATAGACATAACGACGTCTGTCTCGAAATGCGTATCAAACAGTGTCTTCGCTAATACAGTACAATATTAAATTGATCATTTTCCAAGTTGTGTGTACTGTTCCGTGTTCGCGCAAAGAATCGTAAGAAAATATTAAAAATTTATGTTGCCCGTACACTGACGATGCAGTTTTAAGCCGATGTACGTATTTCGTAAAATAGCCACACTTTCCCTTTACAAGGCGGTATGGACAATAGTGAAATTTATGGCACTCCTTGCCCTGTATCTTCGCTATCGCGTTCGTAGTGACGAAGACCATGCGGCCAACCCGAGCGCGCGGGTATTCTTTTGCTGAATGAACTGTGACACCAAATGTGCGAGCCACTCCGTTGTACTATTGTAAAAATATCCCTTCCCTAACGAACGTCCTTCTAAGTACGACCCAAGAAACGCTAGAGTTGGCAGAATCGATTTTCAAACCGAACGTATAACATTGTGATGGGGATTGGTAGTCGTGGTCGGCGGAAAGAATATATATATTTGGTGCACTGAGTTTAGATTTATTTGAGAACAAGAACAAGAGTGAGAATATGGAGCGAGAGGCGACTGTGCGTTTCGGAGGTTTTGACGAGAGTGTCTCGAGAGATCTGCAGTGGGGCCGCGCAGCGGTAGGCCTCGCTGCAGGTCTTTGTCTAAAAGTCCTGGCGTCAGCATTCGAGGAATGAGTGACCTCTTATAGGCGATAAGCGCCGTGGGACCGGATGTGATTCTATGAAATATAATATCGGAAAAATGTACAGGACGTTACACTCCCCCCCTTAGGAAAACGACGCTCCTGTGTCGGATTGATTCGTAAGAATTTGCAAAATGGGAACGGGTGCGAGCGATGGCTCGCTGTGGGTGTGTAGCGAATGATTTCGGGCGGTAGCTCGTGGGGTGTGTGTTGGGCGGTCACGAGCGACAGCTCGTGTGGTGTCATCTGTGTGGCGGGCGGGAGCCCGCTGAGTCTTTCGTCTGTCAGTTGTCTATTGCGTATGATGGTGTGTATTTATATCCAATTTGTGACGTATCCGTAACTAGGTGCGTTGGCCTGTGTTATGGGTGAGAATTTATGTCCAAATTTCCATGTTGTTTGATTATTTTCTGTAACATCTTTTAAATTTTCGTTAGTGTGACTGTTGTTAGTAGGTGGTGGGTGGTTATGAAAGGATGTGATGTGGGTTGTTGATTTAAAAATTTCATAGTGTTGTATTGTTATACTTATTTTCGTAATTCGGTTTGTCCTTTTGATTTATTTCCTTTTCCTATTGTGTTTGTATTTTATTGCTTTTGTTCGTTCTATTATCCAGTTCTGTAGGTGTTGTACTATGTCCTCATTTATTGGATATGTCCGAATGTATTTTTTGTTATAACTTTCCTGTAACAGTCTACATCTAATGCAGAGTTGGGGTAGGATAGAAGGATGTGGGTTGCTGGTGTTTGTGGACTTTCTGTGTGTTCATTGGAAATATTTTGTGAAAGTTATGTTGCTTTGACTTAAATGTTTTTATAAAAAGTGGTAGAGAAAGAGAAAAAGAAAAGGAGTGAGAAAAAGAAATTTGAATTGATTGTATGGTGTCGTGTGTACTACAGCGTGTGGTAGAAAAGGGTCTGAACATGTGACTTCTATTTTTCCAAATATGACAAGTGTTGATTTAAGTGGGTCATTTTATCGATTTCTTTTGCTTTTATGGTTACTGTTTCTAATTTGACTCGTAGTTATTGGAGATTATGTACAAGTTTAAAATTATGCGTTACTGATCCTAATTCTTAACCAATAAGTTTGATTTGTTAATTGCATTTCTCGTTCTGTATTGCCATTTACACGTTGGTCTAAATTTGCCTAATTGCAAATATACCGTGTATTTTCGACTTTACATTCATTCAAATTTATTAAATTGAAGAAAGTTTCAAACGTAGAATGTTTTACAGATTGACAGATGTTCGTATAGTTTGTATGGTATGTTTGTATGGTAATTATGTGAAAATAATTACAAACTGTGTTTGGGACTGTTTTTTTTTTGTTTTTGTATTAATTGGGCACTCAGTAAAACTTGTTTTGGATTTAGAATTTGTGGGTGTATCTGACCGATTTTTGCAAAAAGAATAGCGAATATGGATTTGTTTGTGTCTAATTCCAATTCTGCCAGATCTTTATTAATCGGTGTTGTATTTTTTATTGTTTCCTGGTCATGCCGAAATGGGTGCGTTTTGTTTTTATGGACAAAAGTGTTGTCTACTTTTTTTTTTCAATTGTTTTCTTCGAATAACCTGATTAATTTTTTTCTTTTCGAAATTTGTCTTTTAGACCGAAAAGTATGAGGAGACTTGTGGGTAGGAAGTGTTAAAGAGTATTGTTGTGAATATTGAGAGAGTGAAAGTAAAATATGTTTTGAAAGTAAAATATGAAACTATTATAAAAGCGAGTTGTCGATTTTTTTGTGTGCGTTTCCTTGGACATGCTGGGTCGTGGTTTTTTTTTTCTTGTGTGGTCGTTCGTGGTCCTTTTGACGTGCCTGATTGTGGATCTGCTTATCATACAGGGTCGTGGTTCCTCGGACGTTCCAGGTCGTGGTTTCTGTGTATCAACTGAATTTGTAGTGTTTATTGTGTGTGTGTCGGTGATCGGAAAGTGGGCTCGATATCCGGTGGTGCATGCTTATTGCCTGGTACTCTGCTCTCATTATTTTCCGTTGTTTTGGAAGAGATTTTTAAAGTGTTATTTCCACTTAGATTTTCAAAGCTTTGTACCACTTTTGGCAATTTATTGACGTCTGCGTTTATTCTGTCCGGCGTTTCTTTACATGCACGATGTTTAGAAGGGGATCTAAAATTCGGTTGCACAGATGGTAGTGTGGTATTATCTCCGATATTTTGTGGCGTTTGTACTGATGGTGACCATTTTTTAGGCGGAGATCTGAAATTTGGTTCCACAGGTGATATTGTGGATTGATCTCCGATATTTTCTTCCGTATGTGATGACGGTGACCATTTATGTGTGTACGTCGGCGATCTAAAATTCGGTGGTAGTGCAATTGTGTTATCTCGATTTTTTCTAAAGTTTGTGGTGGTGGTGACCATTTTTGTGTGTGTATGTGTGTATTCTCGCAATTTGTATTTTTTCGATGTGTATCGCGGTCTTCTGCCGCTGCGCTGCTACTTTTGTTCTCCTGTGTGTACGTATCTCCAGGGTGAGCGTCCGGTAGATGTGTGCGTAGTAGTAGTAGTAGTAATAATTAACGGGCTGGGCTGCGTGGAGCCCTCCGTCACCTAGATCTGTGTGATCCTCTGTAACTGCCCGGTTTTCTGTGGGTTCCTAAAGCTCCAGCCTTGCTTTTGCAGCTAGGCTTAGTAAGCTATTGACCCCCTCATCTGCCAAGTCCTCGGGCTCTAAAAACATACTTCCCCAGGTCTTGTATCTGTGAACTGCCAAGGCTGGGCAGCGACACAGGACATGAGATCTGCTCTCATGTCCCTCACCGCACAGTCGGCAGTTAGGTTGGTTTGTTAGGCCCATCTTGTGAAGGTGGGCATTGAGAGCTATGTGGCCTGTTATTAGCCCAATAGCTGTCCTGAGCCTCCTTCTGTCTAATGCCAGGAGTTCTCTAGCTCTTTTTATTTTTGGTCCACTCATCAACTGCCTGGCCTGCCTGCAACTGGTGGAGGTTGTCCACCGTGTGTTGAAGTCCCTTGTCAGGCAGTCGTTGATGGCTCTTTTTCCCATGGCAAAGGGGGTTCCTACTGCCAGCTCGGCTGGGTTGATTTGTGCCCCTGCCTTAGCTAGACTGTCTGCCACCTCGTTGCCATGTATGCCCTGGTGTCCAGGGATCCATACCAGGGTGATTCTGTTTTGTTCCCCCAGTTTGTTAAGCTTTTGCATGCAGTCCCATACGGTCGATGACTCCGTATTGGGCTTCGCAATCGCTCCTATTGCCGCTTTACTGTCTGAGCAAATAAAGATGTTCTTCCCATTCGTTTTGCCCTCGATTAGGATTTCTGCGCACCTGCCTATGGCCAGGGTTTCAGCTTGGAAGACGGTGGCCCAGGCTCCCATGGGAATGCTTTCCCTATAGTTGGTCCTTTGTCCGTATATTCCTGCTCCAAACCGGTCGTTGTAACCCGACCCGTCGGTGTACCATACGTCCGTAGTGGGAGTTATTGTCAGGGGCGTTTTCCGCCACTCTTCCCTGGTTGGGAAGCTGGTCCTGTAGTTTTTACCAACCAGTAGTCTCCTACGGATTCTGTCTTGTCTCAATGTGAAGGGTTGTTTGTGGAGGATGTCCATTTTTGTATGACCAAGATATGTAGTCCTCCACTCCCCCTGACACATTAGTCTGTATGCTGTTAGCCTGGCTCTGTGGATTATTAACAGATCCAGGGGTGGGCAACAGAGTGCTACTTCGAGCGCCTCCGTGGGCGCGGTTCTCATGGCCCCCACTGCAGCCCGCAGGTAGCCACCTTGCAGGCTCCGCAGCAGGTTCCTGGCACCCGCGCTTTCCACCCTTGGCCACCACACCACCGCTGCATACATGAGTCTTGGTATAAGCACCGCTCTGTACAGCCACAGGGCAACTCGGGGTTGAGTACCCCAAGTCTTGCCCATGGCCCTTCTACACGCCCACATTGATGTGTGTAGTTTCTTACTCTTTTCCTCCAAGTGAAGTTTCCAGCTCAGCTTTGAATCCAGGTGTACTCCCAGATATTTCACTGAGCTGGAGAAGGGTATTTCTTCCTGCCAGAGCTTCAATCGTTCGATGGTCTCCGGCTTGTATTTCCTGGTGAATATGACGGCTACTGACTTCAAGGGGTTAACCTTGAGTCCTTTAGCCTGGCACCAGTCTTCTACTATCTCAAGGGCTTCTTCTATGCGCTCCTTGAGAATGTGTAGGTAGTTTCCTCTCGCAACAATGGCCACGTCGTCAGCGTAGCCATACACGTGAGGCCCTACCCTTTCTAGCTTCGTCAGAAGGTCGTCCACAACCAGGCACCACAGCAGGGGGGATAGTACACCCCCCTGTGGGCAGCCTCCGGCTGGTCGCCCCTCTAGCGTTTGTTCCCCATGGCTGACGGACAGGCTTCTGCCTGTCAGCATGCTTATTGTCCAATCCACGATTGTCTCTGGGATCTCGTGCTGGGACATGGCCTGTTTGATTACTTCGTTCGAGGTGCTATCGAAAGCTCCCTCTATATCAATAAATACACCCAGGGCATAGCCCTTAGCGGCCAACTGGTCCTCCGCTCTGCCCACTAGGTGATGTAGGGCCGTGTCCGTGGACCTGCCCTCCCTGTAGGCGTACTGGGATGGCGCCAGTGGCCTTTCTTTGAGTATTTCGTTCTTCAGGTATCTATCAACCAATCTCTCCAGCGTCTTAAGGATGAAGGAGGTTAGACTGATTGGCCTGAAGTCTTTGGCCAGAATATGGCCGTTTCTGCCTGGTTTAGGGATGTAGGCTATCCTAGTCCCGTTCCAGGCTCGAGGGACGTGTCTTAGAGCTATGCTAGCTCTAAGAACCTTGGTCAGTGGGCCTATTAGCTGATCGACGCCCTCCCGTAGCAAGATCGGGTAAATACCGTCTGGTCCTGGTGTCTTGTAGGGTTCGAAGGTCTGTATAGCCCATCTTACCCCGCTAGGACTTACCACTTTAGATGCTAGGGACCAGTCCCTGGGCTTATACTCCGCCCTAGGTCTATTTGTCCCTGCATCTCCCGTTTCAGAGTATTTCTGGAAGCCCGGGAAGTGAGTTTCCATCAGGTGCTTCAGAGTGTCTTCTGTCGTTTCTGTGTATCCCCCACTTGGGAGCTTTAAGCAGCCCACATTGGGTCTTTCACCGCCGCTGAGGATTTTATTTAGTCTGGAGGCCTCAGGAGCAGTTTCTATGCTTTCGCAGAAATTCCTCCAGCTTTTTCTTTTTGCGGCAACTATTGCCTTGCTGTATTCTTTCTGGGAAGCTCTAAAGATAACCCAGTACGCTTCAATACCCGTGTTTTTGGCTTTGTTTAGTGCCTTTCTGGTATCCGCCCTGAGCTTTGCCAGCTCTTTGTTCCACCAGGGAACTTTGGGCGTTGTGACCGTGGTCCTGGCACTACAGTTTGCCTCGAAAGCCTCATTAATGGCCCCGCTGATGTGTCCAGCTGCCAGTTCGAGGTTTTCGAGTGTGTGAAATCTGGTCGGTGTACTTGCTAGGTTGTCCTCTAGTGACTCCCGATACCCCTTCCAGTTGGTATGCTTCGGGTGTCTACCCTGTTTTGTATTAATGTCGTGCAGTAGGGTTAGGCGAATTTGTTGGTGGTCCGATCCGGAGGGCTCTCCAGAGACCCTCCAGTCTCTCACCCAGCTCGCCACCCCCTGTGAGCAGACAGTGATGTCGATCACTTCCTGTCTTCTGCAGTCCATGAATGTGGGCTCAGATCCTCTATTGAGGATGATCAGATTTGCACCCATGAGGTATTCATGGAGGCTCTCCCCCCTGGCATTGGTGTTGGTGCTCCCCCAACTTGTGTGATGGGAGTTCGCATCGCAACCAATCAGGAGCTCTAGTCCTCTCTCTTCTGCATAGGTTACAAGTTGTCTGATTTCTGTTTGCGGTGGAGGTTCCCTGGAGTCGTAGGGCATATAAGCTGACCCTACTAGTACATCCAGGTGGCCCCCCCCGTTCTGTTTGACTCTCAGCTGAACCACCGTAAGGTCGGCACAGCTCAGTTGAGGTAGAAAGACCGCGTCTAAGCCCTTGGTCAGAACGCAGGCCCTTTTCCGGTCCCGGGTGCCAGCGCAGTGAACTGCAATATTTCTACCCCCCAGTGCTCTTATAGCATTGTTCAGGAGCCAAGGTTCCTGAACTAGTGCTATTGCTGTCTGCATCCCAGCCAAGCTCCTGGCTAAAATCGCCGAGGCGCCTTTGCTGTGATGCAAGTTGATCTGCACTACTGGTGTTGTGGTGGTAGCCATTACACAGCTACCTCCCCGGTCACGCCAGCAGTTTTCTTATCCTCCTCACCGCGTTCTTTGCCGAGCACCTTGATTGTTGCTCGGCCCAGCCCGCAGTAAGGTCTGGCACCACAGGTCCTGATTGCCTCCAGAGAGCAATCAGTGACAAGGGCCGCGAAGTGGGCGCTCTTGGCATCCCTACTTTCGCTTCCCCTGACCACGACCCACTCTCTGGCGGCCAGCCCCGCGTTCTGCCTGTCGAGGAGCTTGATAGCCGCCTCGACAGTCAGCTCCGGGTCCTCTACGTGTACGACGACCCGGTGTCGTTTCGGAAGATCGTCAAACGGTATAACCCGGACCTTGTTCTCCCCCGCTTTCAGTTCGGAGGATAGGCTCTTCAGCCAGTCCCCCGTTTCTGTGTTTGCGCAGCCAAAAATGACCGCGCCATCCCTCTCCCAAGTCCCGATAAAGGTTGGGGCTTTGGTGCCCTCAGGGAGCGCAAGAATGCGCTCCCTGATCGCTGCCTTTATCCCCTTCCCCTCTTCTGGGTTTAGTTTTCTGTCAGGGTAGCCATCCATTATGATGGCTAGCCTGACAGTACCCTTTATTGCCTGGGCATATGAGCCCTGATCTGTTATTCTGGGCTTCTTGCCTTGGTGGTTTGTGCTGGGGCTGGGCGTATTGGGGTCGGTCCTTTGGCGCTTTTTCGCCCCGTCCCGACCACCGTCCGTCCCTGTCCCCTTCGGGATGGATGCCGCAGGTAGGGTTCCGGCTATTTCAGCCTGAGCCCTTTCCTGCCGCTCCATCAGCTTTTTGTAGCGGCGCCTTTCCGCACCGCTACGCCTCACCCTGGGCCTAGGAGGTCCCTGGGTGTCTTTTTCCTCCTGGCGTTCGCCCCCTAGGGAGGCCACGCCCTGGAGAATCTCCTCCACGTCGTCTTTGTTTGTATTAGTTTTCGAGTCCATTTCTGTTCCCACGAGTACCGCGGTAGCGCGATATCACCCGGGCAGAGCCGCGATTGCCCGGGGCTTGGCTACTGACTCCCGGAGTTCGCCCGGTATCCGGGAGGCACCGTGCAAGACACAGCTCCCCCTGTGCCACGCAGCCCTCGGCACGTTAGCTTACACCTTGGCTTGGGGGGTCCCTCTTGGTTGGTCGCGGGCGGTAGGGTCCTTGGCCGGGCCCGACCGTCCGCGACCTCAAGCCCCACCACCACGTCAAGGTGGAGACCCATTCGGGGGGAGATGTGTGCGTAACTGTGGAGTTGTTCTTGTAGCGTGTGCGCTGCCTTGTGACGTAGTGTTGCTAGTCGTGTTTTCCCGTGTGCGTGTATCTCCAGAGTGTGCGTTGCCGTCTGGGAGCGGATAAGTACGTCGCTGTAGGGCGTGTGCGTCTGGTAGATGTATGCATGACTGTGGGAGTGTGCTGCTAGCGTGTGTGCTGTGTTCATTTGTCGCGAGAGTGTTCTCGTTTTTCCTATATACCTTGCGTTTGGTCTGATTATCTGATTGTGAATCCTGGTCCGTTGTGCCCTTTGTGCGTTTTCTGGTCATTTTCCATTGTATCTGTTCGGCTTCGTCGCTTGACGATGATTTGTCGCGGTTGCTCTCATCTATAGTGTGTGTAGTGTTTTGTGCCCTCTCGCTCGCTCTTGTGTTGTCGTTGTGTGGTTCCTTATTTGTGTCAGCGTCCGTTTGTGTTTTTGTTTCGATGGGGATGTGTGGTCTTTTCTGGGGTTTTGGGACAAGATTTAATTTTCCGGATTCGTGACGAATTTCGAAATCGTAGTCGTTTAATAAAATTGGTTTTTGAATAGTTTTTTGTTTTAAAACATGAAATGCATTTTGTGTTTTGTCTATCTTTTTGTCTTTTGGAATTGGATAATCTTTAATGGCATCAATTATATTTAAATCCAGTTTTACTTCGTGTTTATTAATTGTGTGGCCTAAATGCGTAATTTCATCTTTTTTTAATTGACATTTATCGGTCTGTAAAGTCAGTCCAGCTTTAGTCGGTTCATTTTCTATATGGTGAGATTTTATCGCGTGTTCCGAAAGTGTGTTTGCGTAAATTGTAATATCGTCGAGATTTTGGTTAGGAAATTTTTGTAGCGCTTTCCGGGGTTGCTTCGCGCCGCGCTTTCTCGTGAAGCGGTGGTCAAGTTTTTTTAAATGTTCATTACTGTACGAATTCGTTGGAAAATTTGTATATGATTCATTTCCCTGTCTGTCGCGTGAATTATTTCTGTTTCTGTCTAGTGGATCGTCTCTGTGTCTACTGTCATATGAATGCCTGTCGTATGAACTGTTTCTAAAACTGTCGGGTGAATCGTTTCTGAATCTATCGCGTGAGTTATTCCTATATCTGTCGTGGGAGTCATCCCTGTATCTGTTGCGTGAATTATGTGTGGACCTGTCGTATGAGTAGTCGCTGGAATATTTATCTCGTGAATTTTCTCTGCGTCTGTCGCGTGAATTTTCTCTAAGTCTGTCGGATGAATTGTCTCTAAATCTATCGCGTGAACTATTTCTGTAGTTATTGTGTGAATTATGTGTGTACTTGTCGTATGAATAGTCGCTCGAATGCCTGTTTTGTGAATTGTCTCTGTGTCTGTCTCGCGAATTATCACTGTATCTGTCTCGGGAATAGTCGTATGAATATCGGTCGCGTGAATCTTTTGTATGTTTGTCGTGTGAATTTTTACTGCATCTGTCGCGTGAGTTGTTTCTGTATCTGTCGCGTGAATTGTATCGGTCCAGTGAATCGTATCTATCGCGTGAATTTTGTCGATAATTATTGCTGGAATATCTATCTCGTGAATTGTTTCTATATCTGTCGTTCAAATTGTTTCTGTATGCATTGCGTGAATTATTTCTATATTTATCGTGTGAGTCATATAGGTCCCGTGAATTATCTCTGAATCTATTGCGTGAATTATCTCGGTATCTATCGTTTGAATTATATCGGAATCTGTCGTTTGAATTATATCTGTCGCGTGAATTTTGTCGGTTTCGTGAACTGTGTCTATATTGGTCGTACGAATCGTTGTAATGGTCATGATGTGGGTTATTATACTGTTTTCCATTATTAAATTTTGATTGGCTGCACTCTAACGTTGAATGTCAGGGAAGTTTGTGAAATTCGCGATATTTTTCAGATAATTCCGTGAAATGTACTTTTGCGCTGGGGTCTTCGTGGGGATGCATTTCTTTACGATTTTGATGTAACAATTTACGTTTATGAATTTCGTATTCAATAGTATGGGCCTGATCGATTAAATTATCTAATGTTTGTTTTGTTTGTGTTAACATGTGCGTGCCAATTTCGATGGATAATCCTCTAGTGAAAGCTTTTTTTACTTTTTCTTGTTCTTCTTTAATTCGTGCGTCGAGAAATGGTCTCTTTTCTGGATTATTGTATACTTCTGTTAGTCTATCTATTATTCGTTTGGATATTTCTCGAATTCGTGTTGCAAACATAATTACTGATTCGTCGGCGGCTTGATATGCTAAATTTAATTCTGTTTCTAAATCGTATAAGTGTGTAATTTTTCCAAATGCCTTTTTAAATTCTTTCAAAAGTGATTCTAAAGTTTCTGGATTTTTATCTTCGGCTATCGAAAGTGCTGTGCCGCTAAGTTTGTAAGGTATCATGTTTAAAAATTTCTGTTTGTCTTCCGGTGACAGTAATCTATTAGCTCTATTGCAGAACGAGATAAAATTTTCTACAGGTATATTTTGTCCATCGTAAGAAGGTATCACATTGAAAATATCGCGGAATGTAATCGTGGAATAAGCCATAATTTCTTTTAGTTACGTGTCGTTTAAAATGTCACAAACAAGAGCATATAAAGATACAAAAATTAAGAAATTTGTCACTTTTTAAGAGAATTTACATGCAGATACGACGGATTTTATGCGATTATGAGATGTGATGAATATAGATAACCATGAAAATGTTGTGAATTTAGGAAAATATAGAGTCAAATTCAATGAAATGCAAAATTTTGATAGTGTAAAGTACTTACTGCAGTATCATGAAGAAGCTGAGTGTTATCTGTGTGTATCGGTCGTCTGAGCGTCTGAATGGTTGTCCTTTTTTTTGTATGTGTATGAATGTAGCGTGTTCTGTCTTTTTGTTTGTTCGTCCGTCTTCGGAATAGTGGGACGAACGCCGCTGCCACCAATTTGTGATGGGGATTGGTAGTCGTGGTCGGCGGAAAGAATATATATATTTGGTGCACTGAGTTTAGATTTATTTGAGAACAAGAACAAGAGTGAGAATATGGAGCGAGAGGCGACTGTGCGTTTCGGAGGTTTTGACGAGAGTGTCTCGAGAGATCTGCAGTGGGGCCGCGCAGCGGTGGGCCTCGCTGCAGGTCTTTGTCTAAAAGTCCTGGCGTCAGCATTCGAGGAATGAGTGACCTCTTATAGGCGATAAGCGCCGTGGGACCGGATGTGATTCTATGAATTATAATATCGGAAAAATGTACAGGACGTTACAACATACTGCAACGAACTAACGCGCAGTATTACAGGATATTTGTTATATTTCTTAATCGAGAAACAGTGGGAGAAGTGCAGCGCAACGTCCGCCGGCGCGGCGCTCCGAGGCGTGCATGCAAGTGCGAGGACGGTTCGCCGAGCCGATCCTGGCAATTTTGGCAATAACAATCGACCCTTTTCAGGGTCACCAATATCTCTAACGTAGGTTTAGTTACGTTCTAGTTATTAAGAGTTATCGGTCATAGTGCCGCGCAGTGAAATGCACGTTCGGTAAAGTGACCCGGCAGTACTTCCACACTACATTTTCAATTCCTATACGTTATAACTAGACTCCGGATGTTTATGCAAAATGCATTATTTTTATATTGACTTTAATCGGATTTTGTGAAACAAATGTGATAAGTATGCGATAGCCGTTCGCGTCTCGACTCTCGGGGTTGTCCGCGTACAGTATTGGACTAAAGAGCGATCCCAGGGTCCTTATCTCCCGCTGTGACGCACTTGTTCGAGGCCTATTGACACAAGCCGGCAGCCTGTGGATTTCGGTGGGCCTCGCACATCGTTTATTTTTCCACGGTCGCACTTCGAAGACGACGCAGAGCAGGCCTATGGACGGCTATACGGTCCGCAAAAATCCGACTTTGCCGCGTAAGACCTTCTCTCTTCCTCCCTCGCTCCCTTGCAGTCACTCCAGTAAGAGCACATCGACGAGGGCCTGCGTGGTTGTATTTCGACTACTACCACTCTATACTCGGTGAGGGTTGCGCTGGCAGGCCTCGCTTATACCCAGGACGGCTATGGACGGCTATACGGTCCGTAAAAGTCCCACTTCGCTGCGTAAGACCTTCTCTCTTCCTCCCTCGCTCCCTCGCAGTCACTCCGAGTAAGAGCACATCGACGAGGGCCTGCGTGGTTGTATTCCGACTACCACCACTCTATACTCGGTGAGGGTTGCGCTGGCAGGCCTCGCTTATACCCAGGACGGCTATGGACGGCTATACGGTCCGTAAAAGTCCCACTTCGCTGCGTAAGACCTTCTCTCTTCCTCCCTCGCTCCCTCGCAGTCACTCCGAGTAAGAGCACATCGACGAGGGCCTGCGTGGTTGTATTTCGACTACTACCACTCTATACTCGGTGAGGGTTACGCTGGCAGGCCTCGCTTATACGCCTTTTCGTTCCGTCCTTAAAGATAGAGTTAATTACGAATTAATTATTTAATTTCATTATACAATTTCAATGCTATTTTATTGGATATATTTCAATTCATTATCTTTACGGCGTGTCTCGCCCTCACAAACACAAATTAAATAATTCATTTCGTGAACAGATAATCAATTTCGTAATTAAATTAATCACCAGTGAATCGAAGAGCGCGCACCGTATAGCGGGCCCTACCTTCCCCGAGTGAAGAAGTGCGGTAGCCCCAACGATAATCTGCGATAGGTCCCGCGACCGCGAGGGAGCGATAGAGGAAGAAGGAAGGTTTCATGAACTTGAAATCATCGGTAAAGATAATGAATTGAAATATATCCAATAAAATAGCATTGAAATTTTATAATGAACTTGAATAATTAATTCGTAATTAACTCTACCTTTAAGGAAGGAAAGAAAAGGTGTATAAGCGTGGCCTGCCAGCGTAACTCTCACCGAGTATAGAGTGGTGGTAGTCGAAATACAACCACGCAGGCCCTCGTCGATGTGCTCTTACTCGGAGTGACTGCGAGGGAGCGAGGGAGGAAGAGAGAAGGTCTTACGGGGCGCAGTCGGATTTTTGCGGACCGTATAGCCGTCCATAGCCGTCCTGGGTATAAGCGAGGCCTGCCAGCGCTACCCTCACCGAGTATAGAGTGGTAGTAGTCGAAATACAACCACGCAGGCCCTCGTCGATGTGCTCTTACCTGGAGTAACTGCGAGGGAGCAAGGGAGGAAGAGAGAAGGTCTTACGTGGCGAAGTGGGACTTTTGCGGACCGTATAGCCGTCCATAGCCGTCTTGGGTATAAGCGAGGCCTGCCAGCGCAACCCTCACCGAGTATAGAGTGGTGGTAGTCGGAATACAACCACGCAGGCCCTCGTCGATGTGCTCTTACTCGGAGTGACTGCGAGGGAGCGAGGGAGGAAGAGAGAAGGTCTTACGGGGCGCAGTCGGGTTTTTGCGGACCGTATAGCCGTCCATAGCCGTCCTGGGTATAAGCGAGGCCTGCCAGCGCTACCCTCACCGAGTATAGAGTGGTAGTAGTCGAAATACAACCACGCAGGCCCTCGTCGATGTGCTCTTACCTGGAGTAACTGCGAGGGAGCAAGGGAGGAAGAGAGAAGGTCTTACGTGGCGAAGTGGGACTTTTGCGGACCGTATAGCCGTCCATAGCCGTTCTGGGTATAAGCGAGGCCTGCCAGCGCAACCCTCACCGAGTATAGAGTGGTGGTAGTCGGAATAGAACCACGCAGGCCCTCGTCGATGTGCTCTTACTCGGAGTGACTGCGAGGGAGCGAGGGAGGAAGAGAGAAGGTCTTACGGGGCGCAGTCGGGTTTTTGCGGACCGTATAGCCGTCCATAGCCGTCCTGGGTATAAGCGAGGCCTGCCAGCGCTACCCTCACCGAGTATACAGTGGTGGTAGTCGGAATACAACCACGCAGGCCCTCGTCGATGTGCTCTTACCTGGAGTGACTGCGAGGGAGGAAGAGAGAAGGTCTTACGCGGCAAAGTCGGATTTTTGCGGACCGTATAGCCGTCCATAGGCCTGCTCTGCGTCGCCTTCGAAGTGCGACCGTGGAAAAATAAACGATGTGCGAGGCCTACCAAAATCCACAGGCTGCCGGCTTGTGTCAATAGGCCTCGAACAAGTGCGTCACAGCGGGAGATAAGGACCCTGGGATCGCTCTTTAGTCCAATACTGTACCTGCGATTAGCCGTGCGCCCTACCATAAATTAGGCAAGTGCCGTTCCTACTGTGTGTGTCAGTGTCAAGTGAGTTCACCGACCCGGCCGTAAAATCAGCTGTTGAGGTTCTCGAGATTCTTACAAGGACTAAATCGGCTCTGTGACCTACTGCCAATGACCTACTTCCGTCGAGGCAGGTTGATTCGTGGACGAATTGGGTGAGTTTAACAAGGTTCTTCTAACGTTAGTTATTCACATCGTTTATCTTAAACCATAATTTCTCCGCCTGAAAATGTGCTCCTAAGGAAACCATTTTTTCTGCAAATACTACAATCTTTGTTTCTACTGAATAACGAGTAACAGTATTGAACACAGTTATTCAACGAGCATTAGTTTATTTGAAGACGATGTGTGATATTTGCTGTACGCTTCCCCCGATACTCCCTCGATCTACTTGTTCACGCTCGCGGTGGAGCGCGATTCAGAAACCACACTCTCGTTTCGAGCGCGCGCTGGATACGCGCTCGGATTGGCTTAACCATTTCGTTAATAATTCGAAAACGAGGGCGCTTCCACAATTTTTGTTAAGAAAAAAGTTGTTCAGAATCACCCCAGCTACCCCTCATTTCCCGGTGTCGAGGTAGTTACGGGACACCCTGTATAATAAACGGTTCTTACACGGATAGTTTAGAGGAAGCCTCGGCAACCATGGGAGGTCCAGTCTCTTCACGCTGTTTCGGTACCCTCACCCAGTTTTTAGATGCACGCCGTGCGAGCGAAAAGAAGGGCAGCGTTCTATCTGTCCCACTCTTAGAGCCGCACCGGTAGGCATGGTGGGGATGACGCATGCTGCAAGGACGGTTGCCGTGCTGCTCAATGAGCAGGGATTGCCCAGGCTTGGTTTAGAGAGAGCCAGAGAGTTTCGTAGAAAAGGGTCGCAGGGCAACCACGCTATCTTATGGTGCACACTCATGTTGGACGAGACACCCCGAGGCACCACAAACGCGAGTATGTAACCGGTGCGCTCGCCTCGCTCCGTTTTACCTCGCCAGCTCTCGCCTCACGCTGGCCAGCTCTCGTGGCCGTGTCGGCCTACTGTGTCAGAGTCTCGCGATCGTTCTCGGGGTGTCTCATCTGGTCCCAGCGAGTGCATGGATAGTGTGCGGACATCCAAATGTCTCGCCTAGCTCGCGTAGTCTCGCCTGCGCCTCGCTCCAAGCGGTTTTTTGGCCGAGGTAAGGGGAGACGAGAGCGGACCCCCAACCTTGCGCCATTGTACACAGGGTACCTTTTAAGTACCCTCCGATTTTTCACGGACCCGTCATAAACCCGCCCGGGGAAATATGCAGTTTTAGTACTCCACGGACCCGCCATAAACCACCCGGAGAAAAATAAATACAGGGTAAATGCAGTAGCGTGAGTGGGGGAAAGGGACACTTCTTCCTTTCGTCCTTTAGGGACAACGAAGCGCCTCTTGCGAAGGTTTGCGATAGACTCCGAGCGCTTGGTAAACGTTTCCGATAACACCCGAGCGCTCGGCGAAGTTTTCCGATAGTTCCCGAGCGCTTGGCGAGAGCCTCGCCTCGCATTCAAATGGTGCCAAATGCAACCCTCGTGTACGCTCGTCTCGATAGCTCTCGGCGAATGTGTCCGTCTCGCGTTGGGGCGAACATGTGCCTGCAAGATTACTAGACGAGTTCTGCTGTTGGCAACTCGCAGTTGCTCAACAATGAGAGAAACTCCAAATATTGGAAAATTTCAAGAATGCCATTTGCCGTGAATTGAGGATAATTGATTGGACACTGTTGGAAGATGTTATAAACTGCTTCAAATATAGGCTTCAATTTTTGATTGGAGAAGGAGGTGATCTTTTAAGTCAGAGGCGTCTAACTGGGGCTTAGAAGAGCCCGTGAGGGGTAGGCATCTCGGTTTGACTACCACCTACAGCGACTCTGTCACGCGTTTGTTCGCGCGAATCTTTTGTTTTCTCGCATCCGTTCCCGCTAAAATGATAGAGACAGTTAAGGGCGTTGGATACCCTGAGCAAAACCCGTGCGTGACTTCAGCGACGGGTGGCGGACAATATGCAAACTACAGGCGCTTGAGGGGAGTAGTGTCCTCACTTTGCTCTTACGCGTCGAAGTCCCCCGGACCGGTGTACCCCTTACGTCCCGCTCGGGCCCACCGATAGAGTCAGATACGCACGCACACCTACAGAAACCATTCGCTCACTCCGGTGCATTTCATGTCAATGAAACACGTGTTACCAGCTGTCATTCTCTGATCCATTTCAGTTACGAACAAGCACCGTTCGTAGATTTTGGTAATCATTTCTGTTGTGAGTAACAATATAGGATTACAATTCGATAATTAGTATAAAAATGGTATAATTTATACAATTTGACCCTGAGTGAAAAATCACGTAAAAATGTGAATCCATATGATATAATGGTAGGTATGTATATGGATCCACTGTTATTTCATTGCATATGAAACTCAAGAACTCTGACATAATAGAACAAATTAGAATACAAAGTGGTATCGAATAAAGCGATAGTAGCTCTTTACAAGTTGGTGACATTTTCCCAATTGTCAAAAACTTCCCAGATTTCACCATGTGGAGGTCGCTATTTTTGAAATCCAAAGTCACAGCTACCGCGAAATACACCCGTCGGTGTGTTTTCCTTCACACTTATTCAAGGGACCCTGTGGATTTCGGTAGGCCTTGTTTATACCCGCAACGGCTAGACACGGCTAGACGTTGGAGTTCTTTGAATTTTCACTGCACGAGAAGGAGTGACCGCGACGGAGCGAGAGAGGAAGAGAGAAGGTCTTTTATGTGGCGAAAATCGAGGTTCGTCCAACGTCTAGCGGTCCCCCGGTATAAGCAGGTATAAGCGAGGCCTGCTGAAATGTACGTGCTACCTTTCTCGGTTATAGAATACTACGGTCATCGAATGCACAATATGACATTGTTACGGTGTAAAGTAATGTATACTTGTTCGATTACCCCTTTTATCTAAATGTAAGTCACCGGAATTTTGTCACTACGTTGAGAAAACCTAGGATTTTTGACTTTTCAACAATGACGAAGACAAGAGTAACGTAAAATCTGGGAAGTACTTCTTTCACATAGTTTTACAATATTCTTGAATTATTCATGTGTTTCGTGAGAACTTGTGTATGTATGTCTAACTTTCTTAAAAAAATGTTGGTTTCAATTTTTTCCCGTAATAGGAAAGATTGACAGAATAAAAATTGAATGTTTATTTGACGATCAATCTGACCGTGGATTATATCTCCGAACCAGATATAATTACCACTCGCTGTGACTTCACGGCGGCGCGCCGCTGAAGGCAGTGCATGGATTTACGTTATAAATTCTCCAACCCGTGTTGGATATCCGGTTTCGATAATTAATGGCTCTTTTGATAGAAAATCATCATGCGCATTCCTTCTTGTTTCGTATTTAAGTAGCCGTCATGGCATTTATATTTCGAGGCATATTCGCGATTGTGTATTCGCCAATATTACGCGCGTGCGTGGTACCGAAATATTGCGCCCCACTTCGTGATCGTCGTTAGTCCGTCGATATTACCAGATTACATCAATTTAGAGGTTGGTCGGAGAAAGGTAGCTGGGACCGATCCTGCATTCAATAAAGTATTAGTGGTTAACGATAATCACGACGGTGTCCAACTGTATAACCCTTTTGACGCACCGAACTCGTGCAACAACGCGCGAACACTTCATTTTTTATCTTTCAAATGAGTCCTTGATCATCGAAATTGGTCAAGAAGCATTCTATGGGAAACGCAGAGCGTTATACCCTTACGATGCATTGCGCGGTGGAGACGGGACGGAAAGTCAAAAAGGCCCGAGTGGCTCGAGTTGGCTTATTCGCAAGAGTTTAGAATGGATCAGAGTTGTGTGCCGTCGGTGTGATTTTCCGCTGTAACGGTAAACACCTATACATTGATCGCACGCCTCGCCAACTTACACGCACACCAGCTCATGCTTGTGCGTTAGGTTCGTAGTGGGGGAAGGAGTTTCGGCTCTTCTGCCACTGAAATCGGGGGCGCTAGCTTACCGAGAATATTTTTCAGGATTCCTCACAAAAATGGGCGAAAACACGCATTAGCTTGTCGGGTGCACAGGTCGTAATTGTCGACCGATTTTCATGAACAATAGCTCGTTTGAAAGATAAAGGATGATCCATGCGTTCTTCTAAAGCCGAATTTTAATAAAAAATGTCTTTCCATGCGTAAAATTGTCTTGAACTTTAGCAATTTTTTGAATCACTATTTGTAAAAAAAAAGGTTTTATCTAAATTCGACTTCACAAGAACGCATGGATCATCCTGACCTGTGTACCCGACCGCATAAACACTCCCAAAAGGGAGGGGGGGGGGGGGGGGGGGGGTATCCAACGCCCTTAAGGAACAAGTGTCTTCTACGGTACACGCGATAGAGTGCTGTCTTTCTCTTTGTTAGTCCGCCTGCACCAAAGAGAGTAGTAGTGGGAGAAGCAAGAGCGGCGAGGAAGAGTACGCTTGCACTCTGTTAGCCGCCTCTGATTTAAGTGATCTTATTTTCAGAACTTAGTTAAAGGACATGGCATTTTACAACAAACATTTTAATGTTAATAAATAACCTATTCATGTAAAATCAACCAAGTATTCAATATTTCAAGATCATGCGGTTTCTCTAAATCACCTTGCATGTTTACGAAGCATGGTGTATCCCTCTATCTTTTCGTAAGAAAAAAGTAGTTCTCATTATTAAGAACAAACGATCAGTGGAATTATAGACATTCCAAATTATAAACTGGAAGATAAAAGGAAGCTGTTTGTCATAATAGTTTGATTGATGGAAATTTTGGTTTTTATGCTTTTAGGTGGTGGGAGGACTGAGGCGTAGGATGTCGAGTGGCGACAAGGCTTCACCGGGCCTGACCATCGATCGCGCCGCTTTTCTGCTTCTAACCGTCAAAAAAGCCTTCAGAAAGAAGAAGCAACAGCGAAAGGAGAAAAAGTAAGTCAATATTTGTATACTTATGTTGGCCTTTATTTCGTCCTGCTGTGCCTCGTAGCGAACCAATTTCTCGCAACTATGTAAAACAAATTCATTTGGACGTATAAACATTCGGAAGAAATGGCGATTCTTATTCTGGTTGAAAAAAAATTAACCGAGAAAATAGCGTGGAAGTTTATTCAGTGACCCACAAAATGACCGTAATACCCTGTTCTCTCGGTCACCTTTCTTCGTTCCTAAAAAAACACTATCCGTGTTATCTAGCGTAACGAAACGCAAATCAAGTATCCATCTGACTTATTAAATAACATGTTGCAAGCACACATTTTTGGAGCAGAATTTAATAAACGTGTTTATCAGATTAATAAGATTTAAGGTAAAACGCTTATCACCTGAAAGTCGATCAAAGTGCGATGCGAAACAGCACCTTGGTCCGTTAATTTCTCAAATAACTTTAATTTTTTTTAATTATTCTAATTTTATTATTATTTTTAAATTATTCACTACCAATGATGCTGGCCCTTCCACGTCCTTAATTTGTTCTCGTTTGTACAATACAAAAAATGTATATGCACGAAATGGTGCTGGTGTAAAATACCGGGGATCGCCAACTACCTGACGTAGCAACGATTGCCTTCGTTTAATGATGTATTCTCCGGCCGGTGGTGTAGGTGCGGTTTCAGCAATAAGACTCAGGTAACTACTTCTGGGAGGGTTTAATATCGCAACGTTAAGGTGGTTGCAGTACAATGTTCCACAAGGATCCCTTCCCGGTAGTAAAAACTACCACCATTACGCGCAACGTGGTAGTTTTCACGCCCGGGAAGGCATCCTTGTGGGTCATTGTACATATTCAGCTGTCCTGTAGCTGACCAATTATTGCTTGAGTTTCGTCCCGAATACGCTGTACGAGCAGGTGTCAGATACTTTTTTTTTACGCAACTTTTCCCAGTTTTTTAAAATACCGTAACTCGAATCGATGGGAAGTGCATGGTCGAGAACTACCTCCATCAGACGCTACGTTTCACAAAATTTCAATTGAGTAACTTGAATGGTAACAAATTTGGATATACATGTAGTGCATTTCCCGGTTGGATTTAAGTTGCCAAGCAGCCTTTGGAAGAATGTCTGTCAACATTTCAGCGCACAACCAAGGCATGGTTATTTTTCACAATTCAGCGCAACATAGCCACGGAATGTTCATGGGATATACCTTTCTGTACAAGGGTGTTGGTCGCGGGTACTACAGACGACTGGTATGGTATTTGTCCTCTCCGGAGATTCTGGTTTTTCGTTTAGAAGTTCCGGGACTGCTACTGGAAAGGGCCCATCTACTTTATATCGAAAGTGAACATTTTGGTAAAGCAAAAAGTGATTCAGATTCACCCCAGCTACCCCTCATTTCCCGGTATTACGCTAGTTACGGGACGCCCTGTATATAAAATATAAATATGCAGGGTGACCGCGAATGTTGATACTCCATTAAAAGAAATATACCTGGGATATCTCCAGCAAGGTTTTCCTTATTGAAAATGTTTAAAGCGCCATAGTTAACAATCACTGCCGTCGTCGTTCGCCTCCTATACGAGTTGTTCAATTGGCTCTAGACTGACGTTAATATGTCGCTAACTAAGGCGCTTTGGATATTTTCGATAAGGAAATACCTGCTTGCAATTATCCCAGGTGTAACATCTTTAACGGAGTACCACTATTTAAGGGAGACTCTGTATAACCATATTTTGTAATGTGAAGTTGCAGATTCTGCATGTCCCAAAACGGATGCCGTGCCCCCCTCCCCCCTTCCGCGCTAGCGAGAAAAACCTCGCGATACCGGGACTGATAGATTCAACGTGATATCGGCACTTAGAACCGCGTAAACGTCGTAGGGTAGGCGCGGTGCGCGGAGAAAGTCAGTACAGTCTCGCGTATAAGCAGTCTTACTGTGCCGTCTCTAGTGGAGACGGGAGTACAAGGCGATGTCGCTACACGAGCGATACCGAAGACCGACGGACGGTTTCGAAGTATCGGCGTACAACGGCACACCCGACAAATCCCGAGCTGCTCCTGCAAGACCCGACCGGCCCCTTCGGATACCGCGCGGTGCCAGGGGCGCCTTAAAGACTTCACGGTCCGGGGCCGCACGAAGTGGGCAACGCAAGGCGTCTACTCATCCACCGGCGGAGGCCGCGGGTGCGACGGGACGTCAGGGACCGGCCTGCAGGGGAGGCCCGGCGAATCCTCCACGATTCCGCAGCCTGGAGCCGCTCCACCGAGGGATGCCACCTCCTAGTGGATTCGGCGGAGAAGAGAGTCCCCACCCAGGCTCCCATTTTATCGTATCGAAAATTCTAGGGGGATAGATTATAGTGTTTGCGGGGGAGACCTGACTCTCGAGACGGCGCCGACAAGGACCTCCTCTGAGGGACGATAACGGACAGTATCCAGGCGATACCAAGGAGCAGTCGGGAGAAGTCGCGATGTCGGTCGAAATTTCGGGGATCAGCGAGGGCGCCTGCAAAACGCGGCCGCCGCTGGCCCTGCAACTAATCAGGAGCCTAATTCCGTCAAGAAGGACCGTCGGCGCGGAAGAGGAACCGCGCGAAACATCGCCTACGGCCGGCTAACGAATAGCAGATAGTTTTGCGAGCGACACTCCTGTCCTATTTCCTTTTATTCGAGTAACGAGAGCCAGTTTTGATTATTGCAATTCGAATTTTGCGTCACACTAGTTGCGGGTGCTTTTGTTAGTGAGGCGTGGTGTAACCACCCCGCCGAGACGGAGGTTAGCCACGATCCCCAAGGAGAACCGGACGGTAAGGCTGTCTCTTGCTACGTTTTGTTAATCCGTCGGAAGCAACCACGTATTTCGAACCGTTTTTATTTCCTTTCATCCCACGGCAGGGCCGGGGACGCGTTGTAGTATTTTAGAGTTTGTTGCGGTTAGGAGCCGTGTAGAGTCTTGGCGTCGTGTTATAGATTTGTTCAAGGTAACGCCGGAACGCGAGGAGTCCTGAAGGAAAGTCCATTTACGCGCCGCGCGGAATTGGTTATCGCGGATTTGGAGACCCGATTCTTTGGCGGGGAGTGAGGACGGTGAAGGTAACGAGGACTTAACCGCCGCGTGACGCGGTTAAGGTAACACAGGCTTAATCGCAGCGGACAGCCGGCTAATGCAACAAGGCCTTAGTTATACGGGTCAAGTTCTCAGCGAGTCAGGTTCTCACTCAGTCAGTCAAGTTCTCACCGATGTGACGGTCCGGCGATAATTGCGTGGTCATTGCAGACCATCCTTCGATACACCCGCGTTTCATAGATCACCGTAACATGACGGGCGTGCGGCATGCGCGTAGGCGAAGGCGTAGATTAAGGGTTTGGCGAGTCCCGCGACGGGCGACAGTCACGGTAACTTTGGCGCGGCAGTAACCGGTATCGCGTGCCTATCTTAAATAAATGACATATTGATTTGATTTCACGGTACCCGCCGAGTCCCCGGTTTATTTATTTGATCGTGGTTCTGAACCGACCCTTACAGCTTTCCGCATTCCCGCAACACCCCGCCCTCTACCATCAAGATCGCGAGCTGGCCAGCCGGTTATCGGTTCGGCGGAGGACCTGCCAGCTCGCGGATTTGTCATCTTTTTGCGTTCCTTTGATGCTTTCGGGTAAAAAGCACCTGGTGCCTAATGTTCGTAGTTTTCGGTTTTCGTGTATGGCGGCGGGTAGGCCTTGCGCCGAAGTGCGAACGCGCCGTTCTTTCCGAGGCCGGAAGAATACACATCGTAGTATATTCACCGTGTCCCAGAAACTTCGGACTTCCGGTAAACGTGATGTACGCGAGGTCATTTGGATCTTTTTCCTTATCGACAATGAAGCAGGCCGCCCTAGTTAACGGGATATTAACAAAAAACGGAAGCCAATCAGAGGATAGGAGCACGCATAGGAGGCCAGCCGCAGCGGCTGCAATCGGTAGTCTAGTGATACAAGCTGCGGGCATGTACCCAAGCGAGTGTATTGATAATAAATAACCCCTTTCAAGGGTCCTACTGAAAAGATATCCTTACAAATACTTTTCAAGGCACGAACGCATAAACACAGTCGGGAATGCGACACAGTGCACGGTAAGAAAAGAAATTTACCTACGTTTATCGATAAATTAAAGTAAGCGCTTACCTGTTCGCCCAAAAATTCCCTTAACGCTCGAACACGCGTGTCATTATGTTACTGGGTCATCGTGCCAATCTTAGACGTATGGAAGGGCAGGGCGTAGCTAATCGCAAGTATACGGGCACCCCCGAGAGTCGAGCGACGGACCGACAATGTACCATCAGGTCCCTTTACCGAACGTGCACTTCACCGCGCGTCACTAGCGCCGAGAACTTGTAATAAAACAATTATGCACAGGGATGGAATTTTATGACAAGGGAATGGCTCTAACAACTATCATATTGTTATGGGAAGTATGGACGATTGCCACAGCCATCCAACGATGCTCGATTATTATTCATTCAAGGGCCGATTGTTTTCAGAACGTCGCTGGCTCGATGAGTCATATTCCACCGGAACACAATTCCAAAGGACATCGAACGCATTCTTTCATTCATCGCAGCATCGGTGTCGCGAAAATGGTCACCGTGTGAAATATCTTTTAATTACCGAAACATTTCGTAACATCATTTTATTTCGGTAGTCGTGGCTAAACGATGGACTTACGAAAGATACTGACAGAATTTTTTTTTAAACAGTTGAATTATTCTCGGGTCTTGGAAATTGTCAGGATTTAGTTAAAACGCACGTGGAAACGCTTTGCAGAAAGGACAGACTCGTCCCATCGTAGAACCAAAGTGTCACAAAGACGCGTAAAAATTTCTCTGCGTCCGTTGAAGAGTTTAACCCTAACGGAGGTGCACTAGAAAAATACAAATTGCGGCTGTGTACGTCGGCGAGCGGAAGCTTGTGTTACGGTCGAAGGTGGTCACGGCGAGCCAGCGATGTATCAAGAACAATCGGCCCTCTTCAGGGCCCCCAACATCTCTAACGTGGGTTCACTCCGTTCCTGTGCATAATTGTTTTATTACAAGTTTTCGGCGCTAGTGACCGCGCGGTGAAGTGCACGTTCGGTAAAGGGACCTGACGGTACATTGTCGGTCCGCCGCACGACTCTCGGGGGTGCCCGTATACCTGCGATTAGCTACGCGCTGCCCTTCCATACGTCTAACAATGGGACGCTACGACATTGGGGTAACCGATTGTTCGAAATTATAGTACGTAATCTTTAACACCCCCAGTTTACTGTGTTAAAGTATTAGAACCCGCTGGTCAAGCGTTTGCAAAATAAATTTTTATTAATTTTCGATCAAGTCATGTCCTGTAGAAGTAACGCGGTATCTAACGAGCTTCGTGGCACAGTGAGCAGTGCTCCAGCGTGGTAAGCGCGTGAACGCTGGATTGAATCCTGTTACATACTTTTTATTGTAATTTTTTTTGTTTTTTTTTGTTTTTTAGTACCTACGTACATTATGTTTGTGTAATCGATACAAATAGCAATACTCAATCACGATCTCCATTAGAAATGTGGTACTATGTAGTATACTATATACAGGGTGTCCCGTAACTAGCTCGAAACCGGGAAATGAGGGGTAGCTGAGGTGATTCTGAACAACTTTTTCCTTAGCAATAATGTTGTAACCCCTCTCGTTTTTGAGTTATTAACGAAACGGCTAGGCCAATCCCAGCGCGTATCGGGCGCGCGCTCGAAACGAGAGTGTGGTCTCTGGATCGTGCTCGACCGCGAGCGTGAACAAGTGCATCGCGTGGGTATCGAGGGAAGCGTACGGCAAATGTCACATCGCCTTCAAATAAACTAATACTCGTTGAATAACTGTGTCTGATGCTCTTACCCGTTATTCAATAGGAACGAAGATTGTAGGATTTGTGGAAAAAATGTTTCTCTTAACAGCAAGTTTTCAGGTGGATAAATTATCGTTAGAATAATTTATAATAACTACCGTTAGAAAAGCCTTGTTAAACTCACCCATTCGTCCACGAATCAGCCTGCCTCGACGAAAGTAGGTCATTGGCACTAGGTCACAGTGCCGATTTTGCTCTTCCTAAGAATCTCGAGAGCCTCAACAACTGATTTTACGGCCGGGGCTGTGAATTCACTTGTCACTGACACACACAGTAGGAACGGCACTTGCCTCATTTATGGCAGGGCGCACGGCTAATCGCAGGTACGTGAACACCCCCGAGAGTCGAGCGGCGATCGGCGATCGGCGATCGGGTCACTTTACCGAACGCATTTCACCGCACGAGCACTATTACCGATATTCCCTAATAAAATAATTATGGTTGAACGTGACTGAACCTACGTAAGATATATTGGCGGCCCTGAAAAGGGCCCATTGTTGTTATGCCAAAATTGCCAAGTTTAGTTCGACGTACCCTCGTCGCACATGCATGCACAGATCGGAGCACCGGTGGACGTTGCGCTGCACATCTCCAAATGTTTCTCAATTAAGAAACGTAACAAATATCCTGTAATACTCCGCGTTAGTTCGTTGCTGTATGGTACCCGTTCGGTTTGAAAAACGATTCTGCCAGCTCTAGCGTTTCTTGGGTCTTGCTTAGAAGGACGTTCGTTAGGGAAGGTATATTTTTACAATAGTACAACGGAGTGGCTTGCACATTTGGAGTCACCGTTCATTCAGCAAAAAAATACCCGCGCGCTCGGGGTGGCGGCATGGTCTTCGTCACTACGAACGCGCTAGCGATACGCAGGGCAAGGAGTGCCATAAATTTCACTAGTGTCCACACCGTGTCGTAAAGTGAAAGTGTGGCTATTTTACGAAATACGTGCATCGTCTTAAAATTGCATCGACAGCGTACACGCAACATAATCCTTTAATATTTTTTTACGATTCTTCCCGTAAAGCAGGAAGAGTACATACAATTCGCAAAATTATCAATTTAGTATTGTATTGTATTGCGAAGACACTGTTTGCGACGCATGTATACGGGTCATTCCGCGTCAAGTGGGACACTTTTTACAGACATGTTCGAGAACTTTGATGAATTTTTGTGACCATGTAGTGTTCGCGGAGAAAAAAGTTTGGGTAAAAAAAAACTTCGAATTCTTGAAAACTTTTTGAGTTACAGCCTCTCAAACTTTTAGGTAAGATTATTTTTTTAAATTCATATCTCCTAAACTACTAACAATATCGCATTCCGGCAAATTCGTTTGCATTCGTAAAAGTTCAAACTTTCAATAAAAAAATTCATAATTGTTGGATAATGTTTATAAACATTAAAAAAAGTTCGTTTAAAAAATATAAATTGCTGTATCTAAAAATGGCCATTCGCTATTTTTTTCATTATTTTTTTACAACAACTCTGAAGCCTCCTCTAAAGAATGAAGAAAGAATCACGGTGGCCACTGTCTTAGTTTTTGAGATATCATTTTTTATTCACCAGCGCGCACCAATAACGCGCGCCACGCCGACTGTTAGCAGCGCAATACTCGTACGTTCGGTCTCGGTAGTAGTTCGCGGCGCACAAAATTTATCATAAATCCTACAGTCCACGTCCAAATTGATTGCTGCTTTTTGTGCAATAGTAACAAAGCCTTGTCCAACGACTGGTGCAAAGATCAGAGTGGCCATTTTAATATTTTCTAAGTTATGGCTCTTAATTCACTGCCTCATTGCACCTCTTGCGCGGCAATTCGTATGGCAGTTCACTGGCAAAATAATTTAAAAAATTTACCATTAAACTCGCACTAAAAATATAGAACAGGCCAATCAATAAATACATGTTTTCTCTTGGTGTTTTCCGGGCTGGAGACCCGCATTAGGCCACGTTAAAAACGTGTTTGCATGCATTATGCAGTTTTCAGTAATGATTATTATGTATCGTGTAATTTGTGGAATTGTACAGAAGAAGATAGTACTATGAATTTTCAAGAAACGCGGTTGAAGGTGTGGATACGGTAATTAATTTTGTCCGATCGGTCGAGCACCACTGTTTATGGGTAATAGTATCATGGCTATTTGAATCGAAAACCTCTTGTAAGTAATGCATTAGGGTCTAGGACACCTCGCCGCCGGGGACACCTCGCCGCCAGGCCATCTCGCCGCCGGGACACCTCGCCGCTGGGACACCTCGCCGGCGGCCGTTTCGCCGCCAGGCCATCTCGCCGCCTGGCCATCTCGCCGCCGGGCCATCTCGCCGCCAAAATTAATACAGCGTAAATTGCACGTTGGCCGTATCACCTTAACGCCCGAATGTTACTTGGCAATTTTGGCACAACAACAATCGGCCCTTTTCAGGGCCATCAATATCTCTAACGTAGGTTCAATTACGTTCCTCTACATAATTGTTTTATTTGGAGTTATCGGTGAAAGTGCTCGCGCAGTGAAATGCACGTTCGATAAAGTGACCCGATCGCCGATCGCCGCTCGACTCTCGGGGGTGTCCGCGTACCTGCGATTAGCCGTGCGCCCTGCCATAAATTAGGCAAGTGCCGTTCCTACTGTGTGTGTCAGTGTCAAGTGAGTTCACAGACCCGGCCGTAAAATGAGCTGTTGAGGCTCTCGAGATTCTTAGGAAGGGCAAAATCGGCACTGTGACCTAGTGCCAATGACCTACTTTCGTCGAGGCAGGGTGATTCGTGGACGAATTTGTGAGTTTAACAAGGCTTTTCTAACGTTAGTTATTATAAATTATTCTAACGATAATTTATCCACCTGAAAACGTGCTGTTAAGAGAAACATTTTTTCCACAAATACTACAATCTTCGTTCCAATTGAATAACGGGTAAGAGCATCGGACACAGTTATTCAACGAGTATTAGTTTATTTGAAGGCGATGTGACTTTTGCCGTACGCTTCCCTCGATACCCACGCGATGCACTTGTTCAAGCTCGCGGTCGAGCACGATCCAGAGACCACACTCTCGTTTCGAACGCGCGCCCGATACGCGCTGGGATTGGCCTAGCCGTTTCGTTAATAACCCAAAAACGAGAGGGGTTACAACATTATTTTTAAGGAAAAACTTGTTCAGAATCATCCCAGCTACCCCTCATTTACCGATTTTAGGGTAGTTACGGGACACCCTGTATGTGGTCGATCCACGTCAAATCGCATAAACGAATTCGAGGCTAAAGAATTTTTAAGAAGTTCAAGTGGCTTAACTCTCTTTTCTCCTTAACATATAGTTAAATAGATATATCTCAAAATTAGAATTATGAAGATTTTAAATATGCGATTTGGCGTGGATCGACCATATATAAATAAAGCGAGATATTATATAATATCATTCTACCAACACATAAATTGTAAGAGATGTAAACCTAATGATAATGAAAATATTACTTAACTATGTATAAACCAAATGACTTTCTGCATAGACATTTTAATTTGTCTAAAAACATAAATTTGTTATTCACAATTTATTCGAAAGGATGTTTCAATAAGCGGGGTATTTCTGTGTCAATTATGCATTAACATTCGGGCGTTAAAGTGATACGGCCAACGCAACGTGCAATTCACGCTGTATTAACTTTGGCGGCGAGATGGCCTGGCGGCGAGGTGTCCCCGGCGGCTAGGTGTCCCATCCCCACCGAGACCGAACGTACGAGTCGCTGCTAACAGTCGGCGTGGCGCGCGTTATTGGTGCGCGCTGGTAAATAAAAAATGATATCTCAAAAACTAAGACAGAGGCCACCGTGATTCTTGTTTCATTCTTTAGAGGAGGCTTCAGAGTTGTTGTAAAAAAATAATGAAAAAAATAGCGAATGGCCATTTTTAGATTATGACGGCTTTTCTCTCGTCCGCGTCAGGAAAGCTACGCCACTACTTCGGCCGGGGATTTATCGGTCCATGACGATACGCGTCGCGACAATTGCCAGATGGGCGCCAGGTACTTTTTACCCTAAAGTACCAAAGGATACGGGATAGGACGGTATGACCGATGAACCCTCGGACGGACCGATAGCCTACGGGCTAGCTCGCGACCCGATGGTAGAGGGGCGGGGGACTAGAGGAAAGTCGGAACGGTAATAACGGTCGGGTCAGCCGGAATTCGGGGTTACACGCTCGGTTCGGTAAAAGGTAGTTTATTCGATACGGTACAAGTTTCTAGACTTCGCTGTCGGGCACGCACGCAAAGGAGTATTTACTGGTCGCGGTATTTCCTTACGACTCTCTCTCCGCAGTGGGAACCTGCGGGTGTTCGCGCGACAAAAATAACACGGTACCGGTCAAATCAATTCTCACTCGAAGAGCCTTTCAGCGGAGATTACAATATGCGGAGGGCAGCTTACCTTTCCCCGGTGTTTTCTACGTCGGCGTAGACGGTATCGGCCCTCGGCCTCTGGTTCTACGGGACACGCGCGTGATTAGTTCTGAGAAACTACGAAAACGATACAGGTCCTTTGACCTAAAACGATATTGGATCACTTGACCGAAACGATACAAAAAGCAAACTTAATCAGCCCGTAAACGATATATCCTACTCGGAAAGCGGCCCTAGGCGAAGTGAGGAGCGGTCCTACTTCCGCATCCTCGCTCCCCCACTCCTAGCGGAACGTCGCCTAATTGGTCGTGGGACCAGCGGCGCATTTTACGGGCGCCCCGGCTGGTCCCCGCGAATTTTCACCGGCATTTTCGAATTCTCCCCCCGACTGCCCCTTGCTATCCCCCGGATAGTGGCTGATGGTCCCGCAGCAGGCGTCCCCCGGAAATCGGAATCTCCAGGCCTCCCCCGCAGGTATACGGCCGCATCCCCCCGGGATGCGCCTGCCCGCCGCTAAAGGGAGCCTGGACGATCCCCCCTCGAGTCCTCCTGCTTCCTTCGGGATGGCATCTGCCCGGCGTGGCGGCCCCCGGCCGCGAAATCGTGGGGGGTACGGCGAGTCTCCCCTGGAGGTGTGTCCCTGACCCCTCGCCGTCCCTCCAATTCACGCCTGGTACCATGCGTTCTCCTGGGGGCTCGTCGGGTCTTCATGGAGCAGTTCGGGGGTCCTCGGGTCTGCCGGTGCGCGCCGTATCTCGGCGTACCTCCTCGCTGCTCGAGGCTGCTCGAGCAGCGGTCGCCATACTCGATATTATCGGCGACGTCCGCCTGCGCTCGTGGCCGCTCGGTAGCGGCTGTCTGCTTTCCTAACGTTGCACCGTCGGTGGTGCTCGCGCGAGTTTGGAGCCGCTCGCTAGCGGCTCCCCTACTCCTTCTTGCTTCGCTTCTCGCTTTCGGTAAGCTGCCGATTTTCGCGGTAATTTATTAATTCCGCGCACCGCGCGAGGTTTCCATCGCGGTCCCTGCGTCGATCGTTATCGCGATCTATGCCCTACCTATTCGCGGTGGAAATCCTACCATACGACGCCATTTAGTCTGCGGAAGCGCGTTGTATCCAACAGTCGCAGTATCGCGGCTACTCCTAATACGGTATCGCGCTCATACTAAATACGGTAAGATTCTCATGACGGTATCGCGGTGATTCTAATGACGATATCGCGTTAATTTTACTGACGGTATCACGGGTGGTACTCGCGGTATTGCGAGTATTCTACTTATTTCCCCACGCTTTCCCCCTTAGTCGCTATCCGGCCTTTTTGGACCGTGCAGAAAAGCTGCAACGTCACAATACATAGTAGGTAGATTATGCAGATTTCACATTATTCTTATACAACAATTAACTATTGCTTTCACCACATGATTATTTTACTGCAATGTCATCGAACTCAATTTACTATGTATGTATGGATATTTATTGCCTCCCCTTAGGGTTACAATTTCACCTTACCGCTAGCGGATCTATATCTTAACCTATCCTATCTCTAACGCTCCACCGTCATCTCTCCGCACGGTTGCCCTCCGCCGCTTATTCTACCTCTCTTTCTCTCTCTCAGCTCGGTTTGCCTTATTCTTTAATTCCTGCTTTCTCTCTTTTTATTGCCTATTTCCTTACTTTCCTTACTCCTTACTCCACCCTCCTTGCTCCCTTTTCCTTATTCCTACTTCCACGCTCGCTTATCCTTTTTGCTTTTGCCCTGATTCCTCGTTGGTATTGAACGATTGTTCTCATATACACCTATTCACCGCAATGTAATAGACCTCGGTTCCTTAATAACGTCAATTACAGGCTCGCTCTGCCACATGGGTGAATGATTACACAACACTGCCACATGGGTGAATCATTATTTTATCCGGCCGGCGTGGTAGGTGCAATTTTAAGATATTGCTCCGGTAAGGATAAGCTTGTCCAGGATGTTTTTGGATATGTTGTAGGGATCGTTGCCAATTAAGAGTTGAAACTCCGCGTACAAGTAATAAAGGAACTTTATTTAAAAAATAATTATGTTAATCATTCTTTCAAACCGCACTCAATCGTTCACTCCCGTTCGCGATTCCAAGAGCTTGCTCAAAAGCTAACTACGCTTGCTCCGTGTAAAATACAGAAAAGCTATGGCATCCGACTTGTACTTAGTTATTTATTAGCTGACCGTTTCTCTATGATATTGTTGCTATGAATCTTTCTGCCTGAATCTGGCGCGCGAGCCGACATCGCGTATTTTATGCACGCGACGTTTTCCAGAAAATTTGGAGTGGGGTTTTGGCCTAACACCCGCCCAACTTCGGTTTACCTATGCAGTTTTTGAAAACCGTCCGAGGTCCGTTCCCACGCGCTCTTCGCGCACGTGCCGTGGGCTCAGCGGTTTTAGCGTCGCGCACGGCACGACCGGATGGTATACTGTTACAGATAAGGTGGTTTCGAAGAAGCGCGAGAAATAGTATGAAATAGTAAAATATTAGAGGATAACCTTAATTATGCGTTACGCGTGTATAACATCCCTCCCCCCTTAAGAAAAGAAAAATTAGTTCGCAAATTTTTCGACCAGCCACTCATTAATACATGCATTCTTGTACAAATTTTCCCGGTACAATATGTGTATAATCGTGTCCTTATTTTCTAAGTTTGCACCTTTCTTAGTATTAGAACATCAAATACGCTTGAGGAAAAAAAACGTTAGCGGAATAATGAAGGTAACAATACAGGTGGCTCTGAGGAGCATGCGGATAACTATCCAAATTCTATATAACAGGTTATCGGAATTTGTGCATTGATGATGGTCTTGTTTATTGGTTCGAGGAGCTGTAGGTTTATCATTAAGATATTTAACAAAATTTGGTTTGAATTGAATTTTTTTTGTAACTTCCGTGTTTAGTATTTTTATTTATTTATTTGTTTATTTATTTATTTAATTTTCCACAAAATGATTGAGACGGGTCACGTGTACGCGCTGGGATCTCCGTCCCTTTTTTATCGTCGCGTTTGCATCGGAGTGCATTGTTACTACAGTATATGGACCTAGCCATTGCGCGGATAATTTCTTTGCGCGGCCGCACTTGACGGTTTTGTCGTTGACTAATACTTTATCACCGACGAGGAATTTTATTGTTTTTGCGTCGTGATCGTAATATTGTTTCGCCTTTTCTTTTGCTTCGCGTAAATTTTCTTTCATGATCTGGTGAGAGGTCCGGAGTCGTAGTTTTAGTTCGTCAGCGTAGTCGTCATAATTGTAAGAGGTTGTGGGGGGAGTTTTTAGCACAGTGGGTAACTCGGCCCTTTTCCCAAATATGAGTAAGAAAGGCGAATATCCGGTTGCGGAGTGCGGGGTTGTATTATATTATACGTGAACATCGCGTAGGGAATCCATTCATCTCAGTTAGTTTGTTCGTCATTTATGTAGTGTCGCAAATATTCCGCTAATGTGCGATGTGACTTTTCTAGTGCTCCGTTTGTCTGAGGGTGATAGGCCGTGGTTTGTAGTTTGGTTATTTTTAGTAGTTTGCATACGTGTTTAAAAGTTTCGCTTAGGAAGTTCGTACCTTGACCAGTTAGGAATTTCAGGGGGATTCCGTATTCGCAATTTATTTTGGTAGTAAATTCTTTGGCGATGGTTTCGGCTTCCTGGTTAGGTAGAGGTATGGCTTTACTGAATTTGGTTAGTTCGTCTTGGAAGGTTAATAAATATCTATTCCCGTTAGCGGTTTCTGGTAGTGGTCCCACGATATCTAAGGCGCAGTTTTCGAATGGTGCTTCCGGAGTATCGGTGGTTACTAATGGCATTTTCATTTTGAGACTTAATTTGTTTTTTTGACATGACGCGCAAAACTTTATATACTCTTCGACATCCCGTGTTATCCCTTTCCAATTATAACGTTCCCGGATTCGTTTAAGGGTGACATCTACTCCGCGATGTCCTCCTAGGGACGTGTCGTGAAATTCGTAAATTATTCTTTTCTTTTCGTTCATAGTAAAAAATCGTTCGTCAGTTTCCGTAATGCAAGAGTCATCGGTTGCGGGGGCTATCTGATATGCTATCCTACTTAACGCATCGGCGTTCGCGTTGCATTTGCCGGATTTATGGATTATTTCGTAGTTGTATTCTTCCAATTTTATTCTCCACCTAATTAATCGCGAGCCGGGGTCTTTCACGTTAAATAACTAAACGAGTGCCTTATGATCCGCTACGATTTTAAATTTTGTGCCGTACAAATACGGTCGGAAATGGTTTACTGCCCAAACTATTGCCAATAATTCTTTCTCGGTGGTAGTATAATTTCTCTCGGCCGGGTTCAGGGACCTACTCGCGTACGCGATTGGTTGGTCGTCGCCCGGGGTTCCTTGCGACAGCACTTCTCCGAGTGCAATGTCGGATGCATCCGTCGTCACTATGAATTCTTTAGAGAAATCGGGGTAGATTAGCAGAGGGGCTGTTATTAGTTTTTCTTTTAGTGTTTCGAAAGCAGATTGTTGATCATGAGTTCATTTAAATTCGGTTCCTGTAGTAAGCAAGGTCGTCATTGGTTTAGCGAGTTTGAAAAAATGTTTTATAAATTTTCGATAGTATCCTGCAAGTCCTAGGAATGATTGAAAAGGCTTTGTTTTACTTCCGTGTTTAGGTGTTCAGTGCGTAACAATTGTTTTACATGTCGCACGCGCTGTGGTATCGCGTTGTAACTCGTGTGTGTCGATAAGGGTGTTACGCTGACTATCGGGATTTTTATTAAACGTTCACGTTCCGTAGTGTTCACAATGCTTAAAGTGCATTCAAAATTTTGTGGCCTTACTAAACAATTTCCTATAAAAAGTCCGGGTTCCAATTCGTGTTTTTCGACAATACCTTCCGCATTGTTATTTGTCCTAGCCATGACTATCGTTTCGGACCGGGGTGGTAATTTTATTTTTCTGTACAATTCTTTGGCGGGAAACGTTTTCCATACCGTAGTTCCTAGTGCAATTTCGTGTTTTAAACAGTCTATTCTAGCCCCATATTTAGTAAGGAAATCTATATCTAATAATCCCTCGTATCGAATCGGGAAGTCGTCGGATATGACGTACAAGGTGTGTTTGACCGTGTCGTTACCGATTTGGATGTGTCCCTCTAACCTTCCTACCGTTTGCAGTTTTGTACCCGTGGCTCCGGTGATAGGAGTTTCGTCCAGGTGAATGAATACGTTTTCCTTTAGATTTCGCCGTTTTATTAGGCAGATTGACGCTCCCGTATCACTAGCATTCTAACGTTACCAGTTTGCGTCTCCCGTAGTGGTAGGTTAGTTATCCCGAGGCTATCGTTGTCGGAGTGCGAGAGACTTAGTTCGATAACGCGGCGCTCTCGCTCCGTCGCGTCACGTCCTCGTTTTCAGAATTGCTGGTAGTCTTTACTGGAGTGATTTTTACATGACGTAGGGCCTCGCACTGCGAGGGTGTGTCGTTTCGTATAACTGTGGTCGGGCTCGTAGTCGAGGTACGCACAGCGGGTGGTGGGAGTGCGCGGAGCCCTTGTGGCGCGGCGTAACTGCATTCTGTTTTTTCGTGGCCCTCCACTTTACAGACAAAGCAGTATTTTTCCATAACGTTTATGGATCTTTCTCGCGGTGGGGGAGGTAGCGAAAAACGGTTCGCGTAGCGACTCACAAGGCAGGTATCTCCCGTATGCCCTGATCTTCCGCATTTTCGACAAGTAGGTGGTCGTGCCGGTGGAATATTTCTACCATTTATCGCGGGATAAGTTCGCTGATAGCTACGGGGTGGGGGCCCAGCAGGATTCTGTCCGGAGGGTCTAGGGGCAGGGTACCGTCGGGCTTCCTTTTTGGAAACCTCGGAAATCGCTTCTCGGAGAGAGTGACCAGTTTTCCAACGAACGTAACCACTGATGTGCGGATCCCGTAAACCTAACACAAAAACTTCATGCGCTTGTTGTAGAAAGAATTGCTTTCGTGCGGCGTTTTCCGCGGGGGTAATAAAGGGGTCCGTAACCGCTGTGACTAGCTCCCATATTAAGCGTTGAACCCTATTTCCGAATTCTTTCGCGGTTTCTCCCGATCTCTGACGGGCGTGTGACAATTCTCCCTGCATGTGATGACTCATTTTTTCTCCCCAACTCGACCTTCTAAGTCTAGCCAAAATTCCTCGTAAGAATTATAATGCCGGTTTTCGAATGCATCTAGGGCTTCTCCGTCTAGTTTCATTTTTAGAATGGCTTGTAACAGGTATGAATGCTTGTGTGGTACAACGCCGTCAAAGGCGTACGTGCAAACATTTAGGAAACGCTTTATGGGTAGCCTGGTGAGTTGAGTTACGGACGGAATGGGTTGAAGAACGTCCTTCAGGGTTACGAAACCGTCGGCGTGGTCGTGATAGGTTCGTTCGAATGGATAATTCTCGCGAGGTGCGTGATAATCGGAAGTGATTTGGAATCCGTGTGACTGATCGTGTTCTTCCCGGTGATCGCCGTAGCTGGGCGCGGGGTTTGGTCGTGGCCCTTGCGGGGTCTTGCGTTCGGGGTAGGTCGCGTTTTCGTTTTGTAGCCTGGCTACTTGTGCACGTAGGGACTCGATTTCTCGATCTATTGCGCTAGGTGTGGGGATTCGCGAAGTTTGGCTTTGTGCGTGGTTCATGTTAATTCGGGAGGCGTAATATTCTTCGGGGTCGAATAGACTACTGTCGTATGACGTAAGGGAAAAGGTTCTTCTTCCGGAAAGTCAACCAGGGGTTTGTGCGATGACGGGGCTATCGATAATGTCCTCCGGTTTGTTGCCGTCTGGTAGATCGGGGAATGGATTATCGTCTAATGGGTAGCGATTTACAACGGTGTTAGTGTCAGAGTCGGGCGAGTAAATTGAAGCTAAATTTCGCCTTGCGCTTTCGCTTATCTCTCGCAACGCGCGTTCGGCGATGTCGGTGGACCTTCCCGGGCGCGGTTGTCGAAGAGCTTCGATACTTAGACGCGCGGGAGGAGCGTAACCAACTAACGTTAGGGGTTCGGCCCGGTACGTTTCTCCCTTCTGACATTAACGATTTGCAAAATAGAATACACGGCGTTAGGTTACTATATGCGCTCGCTCGCGTATGTTGTAACTTACAGTATCACTCGCATTATTGTCATCGTCTTCTGTCGCTGCGGTTGTTATCGCCGTACGAGTTGTCGGAGGTCAGTCTACTTCTCCGGGTGCTGATAGCGGCGTCGGGGAACTATTCACTGGAGTGGTTCGAGTAGGCGCCTCCATGCTCTGCTGCTTATTCGTTCCTGGAGGCGTCTTCGTCTTCTTTCTTCGGTTTTAAGTGGTTGTTTTTTCGGTACCCCTTTTTGCCGACTGCGTGGCTTATTATTTATTCCTATTATTTATTTCGTAACTTCTTGGTACGTTTGCCGACTGCGTGGCTTATTATTTATACTTCTTCCTTATCCAATACCTTCTTGCTATTATTGTTGAATTTTTCGGTATTTGAGTATTCAGGCGTCCTTCGCTGTTGTACGTTGGCAGATCCCACCGCTGCCACCATTTGTTATCCGGCCGGGGCGGTAGGTGCAATTTTGAGATATTGCTCCGGTCAGGATAAGCTTGTCCAGGATGTTTTTGGATATGTTGCAGGGATCGTTGCCAATTAAGAGTTGGAACTCCGCGTACAAGTAAATGATGGAACTTTATTTAAAAAAATATACTTATGCTAATCACTCTTTCAAACGGCACTCAATCGTTCACTCCCGTTCGCGATTCCAAGAGCTTGCTCAAAAGCTAACTACTCTTGCTCCGTGTAAAATACAGAAAAGCTAGGGCGTTCAACTTGTACTTAGCCATTTATTAGTTGACCGCTTCTCTATGATACTGTTATTGTTAAGGGAGGTGGCTCCCTTCAGCGACATATACACGGCACCTCTCGCTCTCCGAGTGGATTTGGCGCACACAACGCATCCCCACCACGAGCGTCCATTTTGGGGGCAACGGGCCTGTTTGAACACGAGGAAGGATCGATTTCGGCCATTATCAGATTGCTAATTATCTCTTCGATCAAGCACGTGCGGATCGGTTAATTTCGTTTTCGGCACTACTCGCGGATCTCGGTTTTTTCGCAACAAAGTCGGTCGTTTTGTCATTTAAATATCGTGAGTGAATCGCGCATTCGGGCAACATTACGTTTTCTTATTTCAAAGACGATCACGTGCTCGTGCCTAAATAATTACGGACAATCTTCTCGCGGAATATACTTTCTACGTGGCTACTTGGCAGCCATTACGGTCCTTCCTCGTGCGGCTTCTGATTCTCGTACACATTTATTGGTTAACGGAACTATCGGACTTATCAATCGGAACTTCTTGTTATAACCATCTTTAATATTATATTGGACTTTTGCCTTCGTAATTTTGTGTGTAGTTTAACGGCTTTAACAGCCAAGATAGTTTTTGTAACAATACATATCAACGTTTTTTTTGTGCACGACCACGTTTTTGTTCGGTACTCTCGCCTGTCCTCATGATTCTCTCCTCAGCAACAATCCACCAGAAATTCGGTAACCCCGCGAAAAAACAGTATGAATCTTTCTGCCTGAAACTGTCGCGCGGGTCCGGCGTCGCGTGTTTTATGCACGCGACGTTTTCCAGAAAATCGGAGTGGGATTTTCGCCTAGCAACCGCCCAACTTCGGTTTACCTATGCAGTTTTTGAAAATCGTCCGAGGTCCGTTCCCACGCGCTCTTCGCGCACGTGCCGTGGGCTCAGCGGTTTTAGCGTCGCGCACGGCACGACCGGATGGTATACTCTTACAGATAAGGTGGTTACGAAGAAGCGCGAGAAATAGTATGGAATAGTAAAATATTACAGGTAATCTTAATTATGCGTTACGCGCGTATAACAAATACAAAACAAATTAAATATTTAACGAATATTTGAAAAAGATATTTCTTTCTGAATCTGACACAAAATTTTGTTCAATATTTAATAAAGATATTTCTTTTTGTATCTGATGTTACGGATGCATCCATCGAACCGAATTTTTCAGCTCTCGAATATATACTTGGCGAGAAGAAGGCGTCTTTATAATTTTATTTGAAACGCATAGAGCATAGAGTTTTCTTCTTTCCTTAAAACAGTTGCGAGTTGCCTGCAACGGTCCCCTCTTATTTAGTTATCTCGAGTGCCCTACGACCCCTGGCCTACGATACTCTCTTACTCTCTTACTCTCACTCTTTCTCTTGCTAACCTATCCACAGAATCGTGCATTCTGCCATCCTACTATGCCGATGCATTCCAGCTGCAGTTACGTCACTTTCCCTGAACTTTGCCCGCGTGGACCACACCAACCAATTACCGTCAGGGTTTCTTTCGTTTTGACATCCTCCCCCACAGCACGAGATCTATATAAGCCGAGGTTTAGACGGTCTCGTGGGCTTTAGTATTTTTCAACTTCGAACATACACGTAATATTGGGCCAGTCGCCCTCTTGATCAACCTTTTACCTTAGGAGCGTGCGCGTTTTCTTACGGCATCATAACTCTTAGTCACTATTCCCCCACAATACTCAGGCGTTAGAGTCAACTTATTTATTTGCTACATATTTAAACTAAACTGATTCATCTACAAGCTTAGGCTTTTTGACTATAGCGTACAAAGGTGATTGTAAATCGTCACTGGTCAAGGGTGAACCTCGACTCACTAGGTACCGTTATATAATATTCTGTTTAGTATCAAGTCAAAAAGGGCGCGTTTTCGTCGACGACAACGCAAGTACACACCGCGCACGCGTTTCCCTAAATAGAGGCTTTGCGCAACGTATTACATCGTGGATCGACGTGACTCGTCAATACATACCGCGGATCGATATGATTCGTGCTTCGTGACGCAACGGCCCCCACGACGGGTCCTTTGCGGCAGGATCGCGTCGTCGATGTCGATCCTCGGAGTTGTTCCGTTTCTAACGTGCTAGAAGAACGGTGAACCGGCCGTTTGGGCCATTGGGCAGATCACAAACGATTTCGCTGCCAATGCACAACCGGCAATCTCTAAACGCGTATCGCCGTATGTTCGTTCGGTTATCGCGTAACTGACTTATTTCGTTTGTGCGTAAATGTTATCGCCGTAGGATTGCGGGATATCGCTTACCGTGGGATCACGCATGCCGTTCGTCGCAACGCTCGTGATCCGTCGCGTCGCGTGGTGTTAATGATTAACATCGCCGTCCAATTCGCCTTCGTGGTCCGCCAGTAATATCGCTCGTATACCGGAATTCCGAGTCTACCGCCTGTCTCGATTACCGTACAGTCTCGTAATGTGATTTTTATGTGATCTCGATATATTTGTACCCGTTTTGTGAACCTTGCGCCGTAATCTGTGAACACGGTTGTGCCAGTCGTCGTGTGATGTTAAAATAAGCGTGCATGACCTCGTGTGTGCGATACCGCCCCGTAAACATAAGACATTCATACGTTCCTACCGTCGCGGATCTCCATTTGCGCCGCAGGCAAGATCTCCGTCGTTCCGCGACCAAGATCTCCGATCGACCAGCAAGATTTCCGTTAATATCGGGAGACGCAGATCCAACGCGGTGCGCGAGAGTCCATGCAACATCGTTTTGTGCAAATAAATGTGTGGTTCAACAAAGTAAAGGCGTATATTGTCTAACATTACCAGCTTCAAAAACCTCCTACGCTCTTGTCCCGCGCCCTAAGCCAGGGTGGTCCCGGCATTTCTTCGTGGTCCGAGGGAACCTCGGTAACGCACGAAACATATTCTATTATTTTTTTTTCTTTCTTTACTATTACACAGAACACTGAACAAATACTGTTAACTGACCAAAGACTTTTATTGTAAACTCTTTTTGATTTAAGAATATATCAAAGACTATTTTTGCCTTTAAATTCAATTCCAACTTTATTTGAAATTAGAATAATACCTTTCTCCACGAATATACATAAGAATCGAAGTGTTGAGTAATGTCCCACAAACTGTTCACGCTTACCGCTCGGAGTGAATTAAATAAGTTACGAGTTTTCAACATCTCCTTCGACGACATAATATAAAAACAGAACGATAACACTTGGGCAGCCAATCCAGTATTTTAGGATACTGGTGCACTGCTTTCAGGTTCATTATCGTCGAGAAACAGCTTAGAAAAACGGTAACATTACCATACCTTTGGCGCAAATTAGAATCTAGATGATATTTAACTTGGACTGCAAACCAGATACTTTCGGGTATTCGTGCACTGTTTTCAGGTTGTATATCGTAGTTAGGCGCGTACAGGAACGATATTAGCATGGGCTGCAAGCCGAATACTTCCGGGTATTCCCACACTGTTGCAGGTTAATATCTTTGTTGACACAACTTAAAATCAAGACGGTATTAGCTTGGGCTGCAAACCGAATACTTCCGGGTATTCGTACACTCTTACAGGTTAATACCACCCCTAGTTACGTATATTAGAAAACGGTTTGGGCAGTAAACCGTGTACTTGAGGGTACGTGTGAGCTGTATCAGATTGTTTGTCCACTACTTGCATATTTAATTGTCAATGCCAAGATATGTCATGGAACGCGTTTAAGAAACTCGCCCGGCTCGTAACACCGAAAAAAGAGTTTGGTATTGTGAATGTGGGTTGCAAAACAAGTACAAAAAGCTAAAAAACGAAACTAAAAATTTTCCAAGTACAAGGTGTTGAAAGAAGCGTTAAATATTTTCAACAGTAGCGGTAGCCCAGTGGGTTAGGCACCAGCCTTGTCTGCGCAGAGGGCGGACGTGTTTTGCCGGAGCTCCCTAGACCACAGCGACAGTTTAAATTAAAGAGGTAGTACAAGACAAAGTTTCAAATTGAAAAGTTATAAAAGTAATTTGCTTCAAATAGATGCGGTGCCAAATTATTAGTGCCAAGGGGCACAATCAAGTCCTAATAATATAAATGAAATTGCAAATGTGCAAGATCAAGAAAAGTTAATAATTACTGGCACGCCGCCGGTAACCGGTGTTGCAGAAACTGAAGTAATCGAATCTTCGCAAGAAGCAAAACCAAATTTGAAGGACGTCAGTGAACAAGTCAACGCTTTATCTAAATTATGTGAACCAGTTCTAGTAAATAAATTAAAGATTTTAAATCAACTTTTTAAAAAGGAAGCGAGAGATAGAAAGCACGCATCTCCCAGGCTGAGCATTGTAAGACTTCGCAAATCCTCTTCGACGAGCGCTTCGGATGAGGTCTTGGTAAAGATCATCTTGGACCAGCAGACAACGTCAGTAGCAACGGCAGTTATTAAATCTGAAACAAGAGAAAAGGTCGAAACAGAAGAAGAAAGATGTCGCGAAATCTTCGTAGAAGCGGAATCAAAAAGTTCGTTAAATATGGCGGACAGAAAAAGTGGAGAGTACACGAAGAAGAAACGGTTACAGTCACCTTCAGCTTTAACACTAAATCTACCATGCGCGGTCAAGTGACCGTTTTTGAAATTCCGTTTAGAATTTCTCGTATACAACGTTACTGTATCACCATGTAGCTTACTGACTTTTCCTATAATATACATACAACCCATTTTTCAATATTCAGAACTTTCTTTATTGTTTACTTTCCGAAAAAAATTATAGCATGTCTAGTCTACCACGGACGGTCATTTGACCATTTGAAAAATTCGTGTTATTTACGACCATATTCTTCGGAAAGCGCACTGCTAAAATTGTTTTATGAATCTTCAATGTAATTGTGGATCTACAGTGTAGCCAAACGCGCGATAGGAACAAATGCATAGCGTTCTTTGTGCGACAGTACGGTCTTGCGATCGGAACAGAGAGCATCAAAATTTGACAGTGTATAATATAAATAATTACGTGGTATATGTCATAGTTTCGACAAAATCAACAGAGCCAATAATATTTTGTGGTATGATTTACATTTTTTTTTCTGGTCTCAATGTTTTTGCCCCGTTTGATTTATATTTTTATATTTTAGTTTTTACTGTTTACTTTATCATTTGTATATTCATCCCCAAAAATGTAAAGACATTCGAGGAATATCAATTTATTAGACAAAATATATAATATCGACGAGGATTGTTCGGAAGATGACCAAGAAGTTGCCGATATTGATAATGATACAGCAGAAAATAATTGTGACTTATTTGACAGCGATACGGACGAAGAGAATATTTTGTATATATGATGAGGACAAAAAAGAAAGAGATTTATAATTAGTTCCGGAAATGAAAATCAGGAAGAGATTGAAACTGCTATGGACGAAACTGTTTGGCAAAAAATAAAAGAAAGGTCTAATCGCGGAAGAGCACTGGTTTATAATATTTTCAAGGAAATATCAGGACCGACAGGATACGCTAAACGAAATATTATAAAGAGCAGAGTTGAGTCAGCATTTTCCTTGATTATTGAACATAACATGATTGAACATGAACGAAAATATACGGAATTAGGGGCATTTCGAGTGTTGAAAACGAAATGGAATTTATCTATTGCAAAATTATATGCATTTATTGGATTTCTATATGCACGCGGCGCATATAAGGCTAAAAATATGGATGTATCATATTTATGGAACACGAAATGGGGTCCGTCATTTTTCTCGACAACTATGAACCGAAATGACTTCGCAGAAATCATGAGATTTATTCAGTTTGACAACAAAAATCAACGAAGCCAACGCTTACAAAACGATAAGTTCGTTTTGATCTCTGAAGTTTGAAATAAAAGAGAGCTACCAAAATTAGCAGGACAGGCAAAGAATAGTATGGCACGCTTCTCAACAATATTATACAAATCGAATGATTTTATTCTTTCAATTTATAAAGCTAAATCCAATAAAAAAGTATTGATACTTAGTTCAATGCATTCATCCGTTGAAATTGAAAAAAATTACACCCGTATACCAGAGACAATTAGATTTTACAATAGCACAAAATTCGGTGTACATGTAACCGATCAAATGGTCAGAAAATATAGTGTAAAATCTAAATGTCAAAGATGGCCTTTACAGGTATTTTTCAATATCTTAGATTTAGCCGGTATAAATACTTGGGTTTTATATAAAGAATCGATGGGTGCAACAATATCGAGGTAAGAATTTTTATTTCAATCGGCAGAAGAACTTGGGACCAAATATCAGAAAGAGAGACAGCTAACAAGGAGAGACCGGCAACATTGCGAGCCCCATTTTGATGGGCTTTGGTACACTTATAGAGGACCCCCCAAAATGAAATCTGACAAAGTGAGACGACGCCTATTTAGCCAAAAAAAAGTTCCACAAACTGGTGTGGGCATGACCTATACCTTCAGAAACGTAAACATATTTTTCAAGTAGCGGCGGTGGCTCAGGCGTAGCGCGCTTATCTCGTTATTTTTGCTAGCACGGGAGCGCTTATTCGAATTCCCGCTTGTTCGAGCACGCCGATGAAATTTTTTTAAAAACTTTTTCTTTTTTTCCCTTTGAATGATAGTCTTTTTTGCATGCGAAATAATAATTTTAAAATAAATATATATAATCAATTATAATTTGTGCACACAGATGACATAAGCCGCAATGGAACGAAATCCTTTTTTGCTGTTACGGATGCATCCGTCGAGCCGAATATTTCGACTCTCGAATTGCACTTGGCGACAAGAAGGCGCCTTTTCACTTTCTCTCTCTAGGAATAGGTATTAGCCCGTCCTTGTTTTACAACCGCGAGGTGCCTTTAACAGCCCTTTTCCATTCAGGTTAGCGCGGCCGCCTGGCGCCAGGCCCACGGTAGTTTCTCTCTCTCTCACTCTACCCGGAAAACTCGTACGCATTCTTGCATCATGGTCAACACATTCCCGCCGAAATCTAACGTTTTCCGCTGCACTCGCGCCACCTTTTTCCTAAAACTCTTCCCACAGGATCGCAGCATCCTGCCACCTCTACTAGAGTTTTCCCCAAAATCCTGATCCCCTCCACTCCAAGTGACCTATATAAGCCAAGGTTTTCAGGACCTGGGGGGGCTCATCCTAGTTTGACTTTCGAGCAGTTAATAGCGATATTGGGTAAAATCCCTCTTGAGCAAATCTAAACCTAGAAGCGTACGCGTTTTCTTACGACAGTATAACTCGTTTAGTTTTGATTTTCCCCCGCAATACTCAGGCGTTAGAGTCAACTAAAAGCTTAGGCTTTGTCAACGAAAACGTACAAAGGAGAGATCGTAAATCGTCACTGCCCACGGGTACACCTCGACTCTATAAGTACGGTTATATTTTACTTTACCATTTCTTTTCCCTTTCAACACACGAAACACTGAACAGACATTGTAACTAGTTCAATACTTTCAATTGTAAACTTATTCTTTATTCAAGAATACACCAAAGAATATTTGTGACTAAATTTGAAGTTAACTTTATTTGAAGTTTAGAACAATACCTTTCCTTGCGAATATATATAAGAATAGAAGTGCTGAGTAACGTCCCACAAACAATTCACTCTAACCGCTCGGAGTGAATTAACAATACTAAAGTTACGGGTATATAGTTTATTACTTAACTGATTCAGGACCTAGGCCTGGTCGCGTAGGGTAGTCTGGTCAGTTTTGTAATCGCGTTTAAACTCACTTTTGATAATAAATCGGTTGGACCTAGGCCTGGTCGCGTAGGGTAGTCGCTCTCAGGTTATTATCATACCTTTTAAAGTCGATACTAAGCGGTTACAGTTTGATAGGACATAGGCCTCGTCGCATAGGGTAGTCGCTCTCAAACTCATTACCGTATTTTTTCCACGCAGTGGCGTGCATACATTTCTTAATTATTGAACTATCGAAGAACGCGTTCTAAGAAACTCGACCGGCTCGTAACAAAACTGGTGACAGCGGTGGGATACTCAGTTTTATAATTCTATTAAAATATTCGTTCAGAAAGGAAACTGAAAATTAAAATATTTAAAAATGACTAACGTTAGCGCAAGTCAAATTAACAACGTAGATGATCTTAATGTGAGCATGGCTCGTAATTTGAGTCTCCTCACCACACAGAATTGTGTGAGAGACATCGCACATAATATACCTACATTCAACGGAGAAAAACCTCCGCTCTCAGAATTTGCTGAGTTCGTACAAAACTCTATGCCTTTGATTCCCGACGGGTCCGAGAAACAGTACCTTGCTATTGTATTATCAAAACTTACTGGTCCTGCTAGGGATAGCATACGAGACGTACCTTTTAATAATGTAGAAGAACTTTTAAAACATCTTAAAAAACGTTACGCTCCCGGTAGGAATTTGTCCTACTACCGTAATAAAATTGCGCGATTAAGTATCTTTGAAGATGAAAGTCTCACAAGATATATCGACCGCACTTGTAATCTTGTGCACTGTGCACGAACGGCCGCAAAAGAAAGGTACGGCGCGAACGCGGCACAAACCCTCGAACAAATCGAGGAAGACGCTTTGGAGAGCTTCATCGATGGCTTACCGGAAAAAATCGCATGGAGGGTTTTACCGATGAACCATACTTTCACAAAACTGGCGGATGCATACGACGCCGTGTTGAAAATTGAACGGCGCATAAACGATCGAAGCTACGTTGATTATCGACCTGCACCTGCGAGAACTTCCCGATACAATCGTTGGGACGGTAGGACTTCGCCGGCACCTCGTGAAGATAGAACCGTCGCGTACCCGCAATCTCCGAGCCCGGTTCACTACCATCGATACAGAGGAAGAAGTAACTCCGGATCGGACCGTGAAAGTCGCGAGCGAACTACACGGACCCCCGTATACCCAGTGCAGACGAAGGAAATTGCACGAATGCCTTCGCCAAAAGCAATATTACCACGAAGACAAGAAAATACTAGAGTTCGTAGTCCTAGTAGACTGTATTGTTGCTATTGTGGAAAGAAGGGTCACGATGCAAAATTCTGCAGGAATAGATCTCCTTCACCGTATGTTCCCGCAGCAAAGTCCACCGGGGCTTTAAACTACAACGACGCTCATCGCGAAGACGAGGCGGTGAGCGCACGCATCCAACCTCGTCAAAGGACAGTCAGGTTCGCAAAACAGAGCCGAAAAGAAGACTCATCAAGGAAATTCCAAGCCCGAGGATCCGAGCGAGAGTACCGGAACTGAAGATCGGAGCAGGAGAATTTATAATCGACGGCGGAGCATCTGTGAATTTGGTAGGTCTTCACGTTTTGGGAGAAAAGGCGCCGACCCTCTCGGAAGATAAGATCGAGGTAACTGGAGTCGCAGCAGTGTCCATTTTCACACTGGGGACCACCATACTTCACATCAATGACACTCCAGCCCTTTTTTACGTCGTAAAGAACTTTCCAATACCAGCGGACGGACTAATTGGCAGCCCCTTTTTACTACAAGAGGAGGCAGAAATTTCCTATTTCCACAGAACCCTTGTTCTGCGCGATAAGCCTACCCGACCGATTGCATTCTCTAATTTTGAAGAATACGATAAAGTTCAAGCAACCGCAACGAAAACCAAACATTGCATCCCAGCACAGTTCAACAAATTGCAGTGCGCGTTGCGAATAGCAATGTTAAGGAAGGTTATTTGCCACGAATAAAAACACCGAAGCATGTTTTCATCGGAGAAGCAGCAGTAAGTAACAACGATGGATTATGCCAGGTATTGGCATGTAATACCCACACCGAGGATGCAGAGTTTGAAATTGAACCACAATTTCTCACAGCCTACGATGTCAGCGATTCATCGGACGAAGAGTACTATCTCCAAAGAAAACCACCAATTTCTAATACCCGAGAAAGAGTCACTCAAATCCAGAACGTGCTAAATACCTCGCACTTAAACAGTGAGGAAAAGAAGCATGTGAGGGGTATAATAGAGGACTTCTGAGATAGATTCTTTTTACCTGGGGACAAACTCGGAAAAGTCTCTAATTTTAAACATTCTATTCATACAACTGACGACATCCCAATTAATACCAGGCAATACCGATACCCCGTCATTCACCAAAAGGAAATACAGCGTCAAGTCAACGCGATGCTTTCCGAAGGGATAATTACCCCTTCGACCTCGCCGTACAATTCCCCATTGTGGATCGTGCCGAAGAAGCCGGACGCCAAGGGTAATAAACGTTGGCGCATGGTGATTGACTTTAGGGCGCTCAACGAAAAAACGGTTGGCGACAGGTATCCACTCCCTCAGATAACCGAAATATTGGACCACTTAGGCGGCGCCAAATACTTCTCGGTTTTCGACATAGCGAACGGGTTTCATCAGATCGAAATGGATCCCAAGGATCGTCAGAAAACAGCGTTCACTACACCAAATGGTCATTACGAATACTAAAGAATGCCATTTGGCCTGAAAAATGCACCACCCACTTTTCAACGACTCATGGATCAAGTTTTAACCAGGGATGGCAAACGAATTGAAATGAATTCGAATCGGTGACGGAGACACCCAGGTAGGGAGCGAACTGAAGGGCCAGCGCTATAGTCTCCGTCATTAAGGAGCCGAGTCAACTCGGTGCTGGTAACCTTTTCGGAGACTAAACGGGTAGGTATCCGATGTCGTATCCGGATTGATCTCCGCTAGTGCCCCTTGGACTGCCGTATATACTTCCCAAAATACTTCCGTGTCAGCGTCGAAGGCAGGAAGGGTCTACATTCTCCTGCTGTCGAGGAGAATGTTGAATCGCGCGCGACAGAACGTATGCGTAAACGTAAATAAAACACGCGCGTTTATCGGACAGATTTTCTACACGATTATCGCGCGTGCCTATTACCTATTTCATAGCGTCTTTAAAGACGAGCATTCTTTCACGCGCAGTTTGCCCGCGTTGTTTACATTATACATTTTTCAAAGTATATCAACATAAATTATGAGCGACACAAGATATTTGTCTAAGGAATTGATAACTGCATTATTAGAGAAATATCGGGAATAGAAATGCTTATGAAAAATTAATTTCGGTTTAATTTCCAATCTTTCACCCATTTTGATCTCTTTCAACACAGAAAAAGCTGCACATGCGATTACTCTTTTCTGTCGAATCTCAGAATTGTTATATTATATTGAGAAATAAAATCTTAAGTTTCGGTTTCTTAAACCTCCGAAGTCCAGTTATTGCACAACGACCTCGTTGTGCATTACACAGAAAATTATGTGATCACAACAGAAGCGAAGACGCGATCAATCGCGTACGGTTCATTCAAGAAGAAACAATATTGAAAATAGGTAAGGATGCATTCGTATTATTTTATATACTCGTAATTTTGAAAGGTTTCTGTTAAAAGGTTTTTTATTCAAAATCTTTCAAAATTACGAGTATATAAAAATAATACGAATGCATTCGTTTCTATTTTCAACATCACTTCTTCTTGAAATTGTAACGTAATTATTTTAAGGTTAAACGTAACGTAATTATTTTAAGGTTTTATTGGGTTTTTATCGTGCAATCAATAGAAAGCGACTACTCGATCTCAAAATTAATATATAATTAGCACAGAAATACCGCGCTTGTCGAAGCATCCTCTCGGATAAATAAATTATCGTAACATTTTATATTTCGAATAACGAATTTAAGTTTTGAGGAAATCTTTTTAAGTGTTCGGCAATTACGGTCATCATACCCCTCGTGTGTCTAAATTTCACGAACGTTTGTGTTTTGTACTAATAATCTTCGATGCTGATCCATGCCCGACGAGTTCCCGGATGAAATGAAAACAGGAACTAGGAAAAGCGTGTTTGTTCGACGTAGTTAGTAAATTGTAACGTAGAAGTAAATTTAAGTACCGCACGTGACATACGCAAATCTGTTTATAAGTGGTGGTTAATAATCGTACGCTACGTAACATTTACCGTGTAGTAGACGTACTAGAATGGGCGAGAGTCGGCAAGACGCGATTTGTTTTTAGCCTAAATTATGTTTACCCCACAATCCTGATAATACAGTTCATGTAATGGTAACCGACTACATTTTTTCAAGATTATATAATTCAGTTATGTAATTTTAATCCAATTATGGAATTCTAATTTTCGTGTAATAGTATCTTCATTATAATGATATCAATATTATTGTATGCAAATTTTATGCAAAGGTGAGATTCCCGAAGTATGCAAAAATGAAGGGAACAACAATTAACAATTTCTAAAAACTGTTTTGATAAAAAATTACGGATGTAAAGAAAACTTCAATACAGAACGTTGAACACAAAATTAATGAAAAGTACGAAGTTAAATTAATAACTAGAAGAACGAAATACTATAAATGAACAGCAAAACATGTTCGGTGGATAAGTCACGGAAAGAGTGAGTGGGTATACATTCATGTCATATTAACATTTTATTAATAACAGGCTTCATATTTTTCCGCATCATTTATTACAGTTTCTTATAACAGGAAGAAAGCCAAAATTTGAGAAAACGTGCAGTAGAAAACATTTTTAAAGTAAGGGATCGTGTAACCTTATAATATTAATTGACTGTTACAAAATTGTTTATTCTTTTGTCTAACTAAAATAGCGTAAACCAAAAACATAAATAATATTGTTACATTCCATTACCGCCAACATTAGCATTACCCGATAGGCACCACGTGGAGGTTGCTGGTCGGATTTTGCCTATCATGTGTGTGTGTACGTGTGTGTGTGTGTGTGTGTGTGTGTGTGTGTGTGTGTGTGTGTGTGTGTGTGTTTTACGCTATTTAGAATGCAGAAAGCTCCTTACTCCTCCTGTACGTGGTGGTTACATTTTAAGATCAAAATATCGCTCAGCAGTTCGGCCGACAAATTGTAACGCAGCATTGTTAGAACCTGGCGGAGGTGGGAAAAAGTCCTCTCTACAGAGACCTGCGTCATTGGGACGCTAAGCGCGATCGTAGCCAGCCTATACAGATCGTAGTCTGTCTCCCTCCTGCCCTCCCAGAACTCCAAAATATTGACGTCCCGGGGAACACGCGGCCACTCCTCATATTTTAATAAAACTGACTGGATATCGCCGCCTTCGGACCTCCTGTGCGTGCTGACATCTCTATCCAAGCGCTTAAAAATTTTCTCGATCGTTTGTTGCGTGCTATTTGGAACCGCTGATCTACAGGATGAGTCCGTGGGTACATTGAAATTACACTGCTCCGTCTCGGTCCGGAGACGCGCCCATAGACATTTAACTTGTTCCACTGCCGCCTCTGCGTCTGCCTGCGTCAGTGCGACGCGGTACCGCGGGTCAAGGTACATGGCGGCACTGAAAACGGGCGTGTCCATAATTTGCTGTTCACGCTTGTCCATGCACCGTACCAAGTTATTCGCTAATTTCGTGTTGAAGTCCGCCGTCTCGATTTTGCATACCAGCCATGTTCCGTAAAAATCTCCCACAGTAAGTTGCTCCCGTTGTAATATTTGGGTGGCAATAGCTGCCGGTCCCCAACTAACGCAAAACTCCTCAAGCAATACCCATTCATTATCGGACAGGGTCAGGGGTCCGTTGTTCACATGTCGCCGTCGGTTTCTCTGTCTTGGTTCGGTTAGATCTGCGCACGCTCTCCGCACCGCGAGTAGCGATGTTAACATTGTGTGGAGGGAGCTCCACCTCGTCGTAACGTCTAAGGAGGGCTTCTTATAGCCCAACTCCCGTAAATGCGCCGCGAGAGTCGGCGTCCGTAAAGTTTTACAGAGTTGGCGCGCATTCGCCAGTACCTCCGACATGTCACCTTGTAATTTTATGGCGTCGGCCACGCAAAGCTGTAGTGTGTGCGCAGCACACCGCACACTAGGTATAGGGAACCCCTCGAGTGCATAATCCAATGTTAATAAATGATGGGTGTCCTCGTTGTCGAAGTCCGAATCACTTCTGGAAGATTCATCGTCCGAAGAGTCCACCACATGCACCTCGTTTAACACTGAGGTGTTCGATGTCTCCTGCGACGCTGCGGAAGACGTATCCGACGCACTGAAAGATTCACTCGCGCAAGGTTCCGCGATTTGTGGTGTCTCTTCAGACGATAAAATCTTCACTGCTTTAATGATATTTGCGGCATTGTCAGTGGTGCAGCTATAAATGTCCTGCAGCCGTATTTCAAAATTGCTAAGAACTTCACATATTTCAGCACGCAGGTTCTGGGCCGTGTGTGCAACCACCAGCTCCTTCATGCAGAGGTTTCTGATTGTTAATTTTTTTTTTGCGATATACTGCACATTGATACTTAATAACTGTCGATCCAGCCTTGTAGCGGTGTCGATCTTCAGACACAGGACTCGCCCACGCACCTCATTTCTTATCTGCGCGCGTAAGTGGCAGCCTCTCTCCGAACTTCCTCCACTATGTTGCGCCGGTTAATAGTTACAGTTCTGCCTCCCGTTGTTCTATTTATGGCATCTAAAATAGGGTCTATGATCTCCCGGAACTCCGGGTCTTCAATCAAGCTCAAAGGTCTCCCACTTATCGTTACTAATCTGCAGCACGCTGCCCTCAGTCTCTCCTCATCCATATCGATACTTAATGCAGCCCTCCTTCTTTTTGCGGGTCTCGTATCAATCGCACCGTCCTTCTCCTCCCTTTCCCGAAAAATCAGGGCGGCTTCTGCTGGATGTTGCCGCTGAACGTGGCGCTCCATATTCCCTGCACGGTTACCCTAAAAAAATTAAAGAGAAATATATCACATGGATTTTAGACCATTTAGCAAGAGAATGTAAAGGAATAAAAAGGACAAACAAAACGACGATATATGAAACTCTGAAAGACACAGGAGCTGGAACAGAATGCATGAGACAAGTAATGAGTAGAAAAGAACGAAAAGAAGAAGGAGAAAAAAAAGAAGTGGTAACTAATATAAAATAGATAAATCAAAATGACTAATTAGTATACAGGGTGTCCCGTAAATGTCGTAGAAGCCGGAAAGGTGATGTAGTTGATTATCTCACTAGGGAACGTATCCGGGTGTCCGCGTCCGATTTTAATGAAATTTGGTAGGCTTATTAAACTCGAAAAAACAAGCGACACTTTTTTTTTTATCGGCCGATATCCACTATTGGGGAGTGAAACCGCCCTCCAAAGTTTGACCACGACAGTGCTAGCTCTGTAACTGTCGCACACAGAAGAAAATTCCTTGGGAAAGAGTTTCATGGTTTTTTACACATAACTTAGAAATGTTCATAAAATAAAAAAAAGGCATTTGTTTAAAACAAAAAAAATGATGGTTCTCTTTTTTCACAAATTTGCAGATTTTCAATACAACATAAACGAAAGTAAATTTTTTTCCGTTTCCTTGACATTATTATAATGCATTTGCCTCGTACAGTTCGGCAAATTTTGTATTATCATATGTATACCGCGTAGATCCGCCGAGACGAAATGGCACAACTCGATCTCGGACAACTCGACCCCAAAATTAATAAAGCGTGAATTGCACGCCTGAATGTTAATACGTAATTAGCAAAGAAATACTTTTCGAGACGAACAGTTTGCAAAAAAAAGCAGCCGCGAGCACGTAGTAACTTCGCAGTAATTGAAAAAAAAGTGTAACCGTCTCGGAATTACTGATTTTGCCAGCAAGAACGTTGAATTGGGAGGGGGGGGGGGGGGTCATTACGCGGGGCCGCGGCGCCTTTGTTGTCGTAGAACGCGCTACAAGGATATATTTTCGCATCATTTCCCGTGAGGGCCCTGACAGTCAAATTAACGATTATTTTTTATTTTTATGAATTATGCGTTGAAAAATAAACTTTCTGAACTGGGTTGACAATTCTCGGTAAACTACAATCTTTTCTAAATCGAACTTAAAAAAGCAAATTATTCTACGGCAAAACAGTCCGCGCCTAGAAATGTTAGAAAAAAAAGTTTCCCAATTTTTCAAAGTCTCATAACTCCTCGGAAGTCTAAATAAGAAATCGAAAGCAAATTCGAGTGGTTTGTCTCACCTCCCTCTATAACATATCTCAAAATCAGAATTTCGAAAAATTGAAGTGTGCGATTTTGCGTGGAATCGACCGTAACTGTAACTATAAATTATTAAGATAGCATACTTTAACGATATTCGGGTTAAGCGTTATTTGAAAAAAAATTTCTTCATAACATGAACTTGTTAATCCAAATCTAAAATCTTACATTAATTTATTTGTCTGAGAGGATGTTTGGATAAGCGCGGTATTTCTTTACTAATTACGTGTTAACATTCAGGCGTGCATTTCACGCTTTATTAATTTTCGGGTCGAGTTGTTCGAGATCGAGTAGTCCTGAGATCGAGTTGTGCCATTTCGTCTCGGCGGATCTACGCGGTATACATATGATAATACAAAATTTGCCGAACTGTACGAGGCAAATGCATTATAATAATGTCAAGGAAACGGAAAAAAATTTACTTTCGTTTATGTTGCATTGAAAATCTGCAAATTTGTGAAATAAAAGAACAATCATTTTTTCAGAAAATCGATGTTTATTTTGTGTAGTCTTCTTGAGGTGTGCACTTTACCGAATATTTTAAGCCAAGTTCCAAACAAAAATTGCGGAAATCGACGGAGTGACGGTGGTTTGAACAGGGCGCTGCGCAGCTCATGCCGCGCGACTAAACTAAGCTTCTTTTGCGTTTTTCCCGAAACAACGTTTTTCACGCTGGTGGAACAAAAATCTCGAAAACCACTGGTGCGATTTACTTCAAATTTGTTACACGCATTTGTTATAAGATTATCTATTTTATACCATAGGATGTTTTCGATACGCTTACCCATTTGTTTATAATTCAAGTTTTAATTCAGAATTTGTGTTTCACCCACACAATTGAAACTTAAAACTTTTATAATTAACAAATGGGTAAGCGTAGCGAAAACATCCTATGGTATAAAATAGATAATTTTATAACAAATGTGTGTACCAAATTTGAAGTAAATCGTACCAGTGGTTTTCGAGATTTTTGTTCCACCAGCGTGAAAAACGTTGTTTCGGGAAAAACGCAAAAGAAGCTTAGTTTAGTCGCGCGGCATGAGCTGCGCAGCGCCCTGTTCAAACCACCGTCACTCCGTCGATTTCCGCAATTTTTGTTTGGAACTTGGCTTAAAATATTCGGTAAAGTGCACACCTCAAGAAGACTACACAAAATAAACTTTGATTTTCTGACACTTTTAATAAAAAAAAGTTGGCAAGAAGCGCGTTACGGAACCTTCTACAAAAAAACCCTGGATATATATATAAGAAAATGATCTCCGAATTTTTCGAACTATTGTTATTAGTAATTGGCTTACTGTTAAAAGCTGTTGGCATCCTTCGATGGTACACGCCGATTTTCCGATGTCGGCGATCCATGTGAAGTAGCGCCGAACGATTGCTGAGGGTCGTCGACCAGCCCCGTTGGAAGACATAGCACGTAAAATATGTCGCGAATATGCAGAATAATATATATAGAAAATATATATTGTGACGTTGCAGCTTTTCTGCACGACTCAAAGCGGCCGGAAGGCGAGTAAGGGAGGGAAGCTGGGGGAAGTTTAGTATTGCTCGCGATACCGCGAGTAATTAACGCGATACCGTCAATATAGTCAACGCGATACCGTGACGAGAATCGTACAGTTCTCATGATAAGCGATACCGTATAGGGAATAGCCGCGATACCGCGACTGTAAGATTCAACGCGCTTCCGAAAACCACATCGCGTAGCATGGTAGGAGTTCCACCGCGAATAGGTAGGACATAGGTCGCGATAGCGAGCGACGCAGGGACCGCGATGGGAACCTCGCGCGGTGCGCGGAATGAATAGGTTACCGCGAGGATCGGCAGCTTACCGAAATTCAGCGTAGGGAAATGGTAGGGGAGCCGCTAGCGAGCGGTTCCGAACTCGCGCGTACACGACCGATCGCGCCACGGTAAGGCAGCAAGACAGCCGCTACCGAGCGGCCACGAGCTAAGACGGACGGCGCCGAGAATTGCGAGCATGGCGACCGCTGCTCGAGGATCCCGAGCAGCGAGGAGATGCGCCGAGGTACGGCGCGCACCGGCAGGCGCGAGAACCCCCGAACTGCTCCGTGAAGACCCGACGAGCCCTCGGAGAACGCACGGCACCAGGGGTGCCGTGCAACCTCGCGGCAAGGCGCCGCATGGAGGGGATACATCGCGGGCACCCACGCATCCACCGGCGTGGATCGGAGGGACGGCGAGGGGTCAGGGACCCACCTCCAGGGGAGACTCGCCGTGCCCTCCACGATTTCGCGGCCAGGGGCCGCCGCGCCGGGCAGATGCCATCCCGAAGGAAGCAGGAAGACTGGAGGGGGGATCGTCCAGGCTCCCTTTAGCGGCTGGCAGGCGCATCCCGGGGGGATGCGGCCGTATACCTGCGGGGGAGGCCTGGAGATTCCGATTTCCGGAGGACGCCTGCTACGGGACCACCAGCCACTATCCGGGGGATAGCAAGGGGCAGTCGGGGGGAAAATTCGAAAATGCCGGTGAAAATTCGCGGGGACCAGCCGGGGCGCCCGTAAGATGCGCCGCTGGTCCCACGACCAATTAGGCGACGTTCCGCTAGAAGTGGGGGAGCGAGGATGCGGAAGTAGGACCGCTCCTCACTTCGCCTAGGGCCGCTGCTCAAGTAAGAGCGTTTTACCGTTTTGAGTCTTTTTAGTTTTGTATTGCGAGAGAATAGAATTGTCGTTTCGAGGTCAGGGGCCAATATCGCTTGAGAGTAGAATAATTAGTACCGCGAGTGTCCCGTAGGACCCAAGGCCGCCGGCCATTATCGTAGGAACACCTCGCCTCGTCGAAAGGTAAGCTACCCTCCGAAATCTGTAATCTCCGCTGAAAACTCTTCGGCGATAATCTATTTGGCGAGAAATCCGTTTTGTCGTGCGAGTGCCCGCAGGTTCCCACTGCGGAGAGAGAGTCATAAGAAAATACCGCGTTCACTTAATAACTCCTTTGCGTGCGTGCCCGAAAGCGAAGTCCAAAAACTTGTACCGTATCGAATAAAGCTTAATTAACGAAAACGAACGTGTAACCCCGAATTACGGCCGACCCGACCGTTAGTACCGTTCCGACTTTCCTCTAGTCCCCCGCCCCTCTACCATCGGGTTGCGAGCTAGCCCGTAGGCCATCGGTCCGTCCGAGGGTTCATCGGTCATACCGTCCTATCCCGTATCCTTTGGTACTTTAGGGTGAAAAGTACCTGGCGCCCATCTGGCATTTTTAGCGACGAGTACCGTCAAGGACCGATAGACCCCCGGACGAAGTAGTGGCGTAGCTTTTCTGCCGCGGGCGAAAGAAAAGCCGTCATAGTATTTGAAGGAACCGTCGTTAGAATTTGAATTTAGCCTCACTCTCCCCCCATTCTAACAAAAGAAAGGACGTGTTACATCCCCAAAAACGGCGGAAGGAGGGACTAAATTGAAAATCTCACAATGGTCCCTTAAAGTGCACACTTCATCCTTTAAAGTGAAAAAAAAATCTTTCAGGTGTACAATTTTTCGCGGAGTTATGTTTATTTGAAGTTGGGCAAATTTTTGACGTCAACTTTTTGCGTTATCTTTGTTCCCTAGTTATAACGCTCCTTTGCGCGGAAACCATACGTCGCGCCAAAAATGATAACAACATGAATTGCATTCAGCGTATTCATGTATTCAGCGCCCCGAAATACATCAAGTAAGCCACTAAAAACAATTACACCACAACTTTTCACTTCAAAGTACTATTTCACTGGACTACCAGAGCTGCCTCTGAGGCGCGAGCTAGTGAATAAAAAATCATATCTCCAAAAGTTTCAAAACGACCATCGAGTTTCTTGCGTCATACTTTAGAGAAGGCTTCGCAGTTGATGTCAAAAAACAACTGGAAAATTTGCTGCCCTGTTTTCGCAGGTAGAGCAATTTCTTTTTTCCAAATTAACTTTTTCAATGTTTCTATACATTATCTAACAATCATGTATTTTTTTTATTGACAGTTTGATCTTTTATGAATATGCGATATTGTTAATAGTTCGGGAGATATGAATTTTTTAAAATAACCTTACCTAAAAGTTTGAGAAGCTGTAACTCAAAAAGTTTAACAAAATTAGAAGTTTCTTTTTTATCAAAATTTTTTTCTTCGCAAGCACTACATGGTCCGAAAAATTCATCAAAATTCTCGGACATGTGTGTAAAAGGTGTCGCACTTGACGCGGAATGACTCCTATGCATATTTGTGCTAATATTGGCAGGGTACGAGAGTCGGCAAGACGCGGGTCAACCCTGTCGAATTTTCGCCGCATAAGTCCCTCTCTTTCCTACCCTTGTTTCGTCCCAGTCTCGCTATGTTCCAAATGTTCGACCACGACGAAGCAAAGGAGGAAGAGTGCGGGCACCTTCTCGGGCCCTGTGGGCCCGAAACGACCGTGCCAAAATGCGCTGACCCAGGTATTATGGTTCAATAGTATAATAATAACACGGTCATCATGACACACAATAAGAGGGTTTCGACTAAAATCCAGAACGGTTAATGAAAGTACCAGCAAAAGGGTGTTTACCTGTGTAAAATAATGTACGTACCATACACCGGTATTCGCAGAAACTCATTTTATGGCGCTTGTACGACTAAACGCAATAAACGGCTTAAAGTCAGTCATGAGCGACTTAGGCCCGAAAACTGCGAAAAGTAAAAAACACGTGCAATGGCTTTAGACAGCATTGGAGGTTCTCGTATAAAGCCATGAAACTTGTAATATTACAATTCTCAAATATTTTCACGCAGACGGAGAAGCAATACTAGCAACCTATGGCGTTATCAAATAATTAGCCCAGTGAAATGGTGGTGTAGAGGCGAATGTATTCGTATTATTTTTATATGCTCGTAATTTTGAAATGTTTTTATCAAGGTTGGCAAGCGAAAAGTGTGCATCGGTCCCTCGCGCTCACACTTGGCCGAGAAGAAGGGGCGAGACTCGATAATACGTGTGCCCGCCCTGCCGAATTTTTGCTGCATGGGTACCTTTGCCGAATGCCAAATTTTTGATGTTTTATTTACACATTCCAGGAGTTTCAAACATTCAAAAATAGGCACACTTTTTCTTGGAACATTTTAACTGCGTCATCGCGAGTCGCGTTGATAGCACGTATTTGCGATCGGTTAAAAACAGGTGAAGGACCTCCCCGAAAATTCTGAAGCAATTAACGGGCGTGTTTCGATTTATTTTTTCCTACAAAAAGTGGAAATTTCGGTATTACGCGGCATAAGATATCCGGCTTTCACGTTTTCCATTTTAACTTTAATAAATAACCGGAAATTCTCTCGTTATAAATCCTTAATTGCCTTCCAAGGTAGTTTGTTACTACCAGTACATTTCTCTAACGGTTTATTTTTCCTGCCCTTTCGTCCCTTTTATTTGTTTCTCTCTCATCATTAGCTTCGGCACAGCGTGACAATAACATCGGGCACGTAGTCGTCCGCTACCTCGCACTCGCTCTTGGCCGGTAGAAGGGACGACAGTCGGCAGTACGCGAACCCACCCCACCGAATTTCCGCCGCGTAGGTCCGTCTCTTTCCCACCCTCGCTCCCAGCGAGGGAAGGAGAAAGAAGATCTTATGCGACGACAATCGAGACTCGACATCTTCTCGGACAATGTACGTTTGTGGTTGCGTCACGTTATTCATGACCTAACCACATTTGGCTACACCTTTCTTTGCAAAGTCGTGCAAGTTGCCATGCGCGTTGAATTTGTGTATGTTGACAGACACTATGAATTCTGTAATGTACTAATGTATTAATTACATATATACCAGGAAAACGCAGCTTGATACCGTTGTACGGTGGCTCGTTTCGAAGAAATTGAGGCACAGATCCTGGAATTGGCCGGCTCAGACCCAACCGGTGGGCCCAAAACGACCGTGCCCGAATGCGCTGCGACGAGTTTTATGGTTCAATAGCATTATAATAACACGGTCATCATGACACACAAAGTAGAGGGTTTCCACTAAAATCCAGAACGGTTAAGCCCTAACATAAAACAACATAGAGAAAATAATTTAAGTCAAATGAAAGTACCATCAAAAGGGTGTTTGCTTGTGTAAAATAATGGGATGTACCGTGCATTGCGAAGGAATTTCTGGCTATTCATTGAAGTTAAAATGGAAAAGGTGCAAGTCAGATGTCTCATGCCGTGTAATACCGACTTCAAATAAACAATCCACGAACTAATTTGCAGTTTCTGTAGGGAGAAAGAAATAAAAAAGCATTAAAAATGCAAATGCATGGGCCAAGTACAAGTACGAGTCTGTCTATAAAAATTGAAGAGACAAGGTCTAGTCTCGCGTACTTGTACTTGGCCCGAGACAAGACCTTGCCTCTTGAATTTTTATAGACATACTCGTACTTGTACTTGGCCCATGTATTTGTATTCTTAATACTTTTTTGGTTTTTCTATTTCATTACTTTCGTATAATTGATTTCACGAAAAAAAAAATTAATCAAAAAAATGTTTCCGACCCCGTGGAAAACGGGACGGGACGCGGACGGTATACCTGGGTGGGTACCGATCCACACACCGAAATTTCACAAACCCGAGTGCCTTGGTTTTATTGCCTTTACCGTTGAGCGGTGCGAAAAGGTCGCTATTGTCCCGTGGGCCATTGGTAAATATTATTAACTGCGTTACAGAGGAAACGACGGAGGAGAAGACGACGTTTCTTACGAAAAACTACCATTTTTGATACCCCATATCTCGCGATTAGCTGGACCAATTTTGATCAAATCGCACTCAAATTACTCATCTCGGCGCGGCCTTTCAGATGGCTATTCTACTTTTTTCTTCAATTAATTGTTTAATACAGTTTGACCACCTCGAAAACCCCTGTCCGTTCTTTCCGGAAAAGATACAAGGTCTAGTCTCGCGTACTTTTACAAAACTGCCTCGCTCGAGGTCCTCTCGATTCCTTAACCTATTGCGCACTCATACACACACAGCACACACATTCTATACACGCTCGCTGTCTTCGCTTTCTTCCAAAGCTCGTCACCCGGATAACGCACGCACGCAATAAACATACTCACTCCATCCATACTTAATTCCGATCGGGCCGTTGACACATTTATACCATTGCGCGTCACACAGTTCATTTCTTTTTTTTTATCCCACCATCCTGCCCTCATTAGAGTTGGGGGAGTCTTGTTTAGACATGCATCCCCATCCCCTGCCGGTGCCGCCTCACCGAATACCTGGCGTTCTAAGCCCTACGTCACCCGCATGGGATGTTCGGGACCAGGTCTTCGCTGCTATGCCCTGAAGTGGCATTGCCGCGGAATGACTCCCTTGCGACCAGAAACCAAAAGGAATAAAGCCGGAAGGAAGTCTATCGCGAATAATGGGTCCGGAAGGGACCCATTTAACAAAGGAGTCTAACAAACTAAACTCGATAATTAGGTTGTAGAAGGGCCTTGATCTTTCAAAAACGTGTAAAAATTATTAATAAATAAACGCGGGAAACGAAAATATATTATAAATAAACGCGGGAACGCGTCACACAGTTCAATCCAAACACTTTCCACTTCACGCCACGCATTCTCGACAATCATTCGCACACGATTCAGTCACTAAACAATTTAGTCACTACAAATTTATGGAATTAAAGAAAACTATTGTTAATAACAAAAATGTTTTGTTTTCTCTCTCTCCCTCTCTCTCTCTCTCTCTCTCTTTCTCTCTTCTTTGTTTTTTCTTCTCCCTTACCGTTCTTTTAGTCCACGGCTTCACGTTTCTGAATTTCAGTGGAAACCCTGTTATTGTGTGTCATGATGACCGTGTTATTATTATACTATTGAACCATAAAACCTGGGTCAGCGCATTTTGGCGCGGTCGTTTCGGGCCCACGGGGCCCGAGAAGGTGCCCGCACTCTTCCTCATTTGCTTTGTCGCGGTCGAACATTTGGAACATAGCGAGACTGGGACGAAACAAGGGTAAGAAAGAGAGGGACTTATGCGGCGAAAATTCTACAGGGTTGACCCGCGTCTTGCCGACTATCGTACTCTGCCGCCGACAAAGTGCGAGCGCGAGAGAGCGAGGGAGCGAAGGGGAGAAGGAGAGAGACGTCTACCTTGGAGCGGAGGGATACCTGAACGGCGTTATTGACATCGATATGTCAACGATATTCGGGCTGAGCTTTATGGGAAAAAGATTTCCTCAAAACTTAAATTCGTTATTCGAGATCTAAAATGTTACGATAATTTATTTATCCGAGAGGATGCTTCGATAAGCGCGGTATTTCTGTGCTAATTATATATTAATTATACAGGGTGTCCCGTAACTAGCTCGACACCGGGAAATGAGGGGTAGCTGAGGTGATTCTGAACAACTTTTTCCTTAGCAATAATGTCCTAAGCGCCTTCGGTTTTGAATTATTAACGAAACGGCTAGGCCAATCCGAGCGCGTATCGAACGCGCGCTCGAAACGAGAGTGTGGTCTCTGACACGCTCCGCCGCGAGCGTGAACAAGTAGATCGCGTGGGTATCGAGAAAAGCATACGGCAAATATCACATATCGTCTTCAAATAAACTAATAGTCGTTGCATAACTGTGTTCAATACTGTCACTCGTAATTCGGGAGGTATGAAAAGTTGTAGTATTTGTGTAAAAAATGATTTTCTTAACAGCATGTTTTCAGGTGGGTAAATTATGGTCTAAGATAAACGATGTGAATAACTAACGTTAGAAGAATCTTGTTAAACTCACCCTTTCGCCAACGAATCAACCTGCCCTCGACGGAAGTAAGTCGTTGGCAGTAGGTCACAGTGCCGATTTTGTCCTTCGTAAGAATCTCGAGAACTTCAACAGCTGATTATACGGCCGGTTCGGTGAACTCACTTAACACTGACACACACAGTAGGAACGGCACTTGTCTAATTTATGGCAGGGCGCACGGCTAGTCGCAGGTACGCGGACACCCCCGAGAGTCGAGCGGCGATCGGCGATCAGGTCACTTTACCGAACGTGCATTTCACTGCGTGAGCACTTTCACCGATAACTCCGAATAAAACAATTATGTAGAGGAACGTAATTGAACCTACGTTAGAGATAGTTGGTGGCCCTGAAAAGGGCCGATTGTTATTGCCAAAATTGCCAAGATCGGCTCGACGTGCCCTCCTCGCGCTTGCATGCACGTCTCGGAGCACCGGCGGACGTTGCGCTGCACTTCTTCCAATGGTTTTCGATTAAGAAACGTAACAAATATCCTGTAATACTCCGCGTTAGTTCGTTGCTGTATGGTACCCGTTCGGTTTGAAAAACGATTCTGCCAGCTCTAGCGTTTCTTGGGTCTTGCTTAGAAGGACGTTCGTTGGGGAAGGGATATTTTTACAATAGTACAACGTAGTGGCTCGCACATTTGGAGTCAATTCAGCCAAAAAATACCCGTGCGCTCGGGGCGGCCGCATGGTCTTCGTCACTACGAACGCGCTAGTGAAGACGCAGGGCAAGGAGTGCCATAAATTTCACTATTGTCCATACCGTGTCGTAAAGGGAAAGTGTGGCTATTTTACGAAATACGTGCATCGTCTTAACACTACATCGACAGCGTACACGCAACATAATCCTTTAATATTTTCTTACGATTCTTCCCGCAAAGAAAGAACAGTACATACAATTCCCAAAATTATCAATTTAGTATTGTATTGTATTGCGAAGACACTGCTTGCGACGCATACACGCTTGCCCGTGTCATTTGTAATATTATAAATTTAATGTTGTGGGATGTTTAGTGTAGAGTGCATGGCGTGAATAAAAGTACAAGCGCGAAGACACTGTTTGCGGCGTGTCGAAATGCTTAAAATCTTAAACAGTCGGCTCCCTAAGAATCTCTGATTTCGATCTTGTTATGATTATCGCACGCGCGCGGCAACCGACTGTTTACGGGAACGCGAGCAGCAAAGCGTGCCGCGGTACATGGGCCCGATCAGGGGGACCTGTTCCAGACGACCAAAATGTTGATAGACATAACGATGTCTGTCTCGAAATGCGTATCAAACAGTGTCCTCGCTAACACAATACAATATTAAATTGATCATTTTCCAAGTTGTGTGTACTGTTTCGTCTTCGCGGAAAGAATCGTAAGAAAATATTAAAGGTTTATGTTGCGTGTACGCTGTCGATGCAGTCTTAAGCCGATGCACGTATTTCGTAAAATAGCCACACTTTCCCTTTACGACACGGTATGGACAATAGTGAAATTTATGGCACTCCTTGCCCTTGTCTTCGCTAGCGCGTTCGTAGTGGAGAAGACCATGCGGCCGCCCTAAATGCGCGTGTATTTTTTTGCTGAATGAACGGTGACTCCAAATGTGCGACCCACTCCGTTGCACTATTGTAAAAATATCCCTTCCCTAACGAACGTCGTTCTAAGCAACACCCAAGAAACGCTAGAGCTGGCAGAATCGTTTTTCAAACCGAACGGGTACCATACAGCAACGAACTAACGCGGAGTATTACAGGATATTTGTTACGTTTCTTCATCGAGAAACATTGGGAGAAGTGCAGCGCAACGTCCACCGGTGCTCCGATGTGTGCATGCAAGTGTGACGCGGGTACGTCGAACTAAATTTGGCAATTTTGGCATAACAACAATGGGCCCTTTTCAGGGCCACCAACATCTCTTACGTAGGCTCAATCACGTTCAAACATAATTATTTTATTACGGAATATCGGTAACAGTGCTCGTGCGGTGAAATGCGCATTCGGTAAAGTGACCCGACGGCCGCTCGACTCTCGGGGGTCTTCGCGTACCTGCGATTAGCCGTGCGCCCTGCCATAAATTAGGCAAGTGCCGTTCCTACTGTGTGTGTCAGTGTCAAGTGAGTTTACCGTAAAATGAGCTGTTGAGGCTCTCGAGATTCTTAGGAAGGGCAAAATCGGCACTGTGACCTAGTGCCAATGACCTACTTTCGTCGAAGCAGGGTGATTCGTGGTCGAATGGGTGAGTTTAACAAGGCTTTTCTAACGTTAGTTATTATAAATTATTCTAACGATAATTTATCCACCTGAAAACGTGCTGTTAAGAGAAACATTTTTTCCACAAATACTACAATCTTCGTTCCTATTGAATAACGGGTAAGAGCATCGGACACAGTTATTCAACGAGTATTAGTTTATTTGAAGGCGATGTAACATTTGCCGTAGGCTTCCGTCGATACCCAGGCGATGCACTTGTTCACGCTCGCGGTCGAGCACGATCCAGAGACCACACTCTCGTTTCGAGCGCGCGCCAGATAAGCGCTCGGATTGGCCTAGCCGTTTCGTTAATAATTCAAAACCGAAGGCGCTTAGGACATTATTGCTAAGGAGAAAGTTGTTCAGAATCACCTCAGCTACCCCTCATTTCCCGGTGTCGAGCTAGTTACGGGACACCCTGTATATTAATTTTGAGATCGAGTAGTCGCTTTCTATTGATTGCACGATAAAAACCCGATAAAAAATTGTAACGTAATTGTTTAAACTTAAAATAATCACGTTACAATTTCAAGAAGAAGCAATGTTGAAAATAGAAACGAATGCATTCGTATTATTTTTATATACTCGTAATTTTGAAAGATTTGGAATAAAAAACCTTTTAATAGAAACCTTTCAAAATTACGAGTATATAAAATAATGTTACGAGCCGGGCGAGTTTCTTAAACGCGTTCTTCGATAGTTTAATAATTAAGAAATGTATGCACGCCACTGCGTGGAAAAATACGGTAATGAGTTTGAGAGCGACTACCCTATGCGACGAGGCCTAGGTCCTATCAAACTGTTACCGCTTAGTATCGACTTTAAAAGGTATGATAATAACCTGAGAGCGACTACCCTAGGCGACCAGGCCTAGGTCCTACCAAATTATTATCGAAAGTGAGTTTAAACGCGATTACAAAACTGACCAGCGACTACCCTAGGCGACCAGGCCTAGGTCCTGAATCAGTTAAGTAATAAACTATATACCCGTAACTTTAGTATTGTTAATTCACTCCGAGCGGTTAGAGTGAATTGTTTGTGGGACGTTACTCAGCACTTCTATTCTTATATATATTCGCAACGAAAGGTATTGTTCTAAACTTCAAATAAAGTTAACTTCAAATTTAGTCACAAATATTCTTTGGTGTATTCTTGAATAAAGAATAAGTTTACAATTTGAAACTATTGAATTAGTTACAATGTCTGTTCAGTGTTTCGTGTGTTAAAAGGGAAAAGAAATTGGTAAAGTGAAATATAACCGTACTTATAGAGTCGAGGTGTACCCGTGGGCAGTGACGATTTACGATCTATCCTTTGTACGTTTTCGTTGACAAAGCCTAAGCTTTTTGTTGACTCTAACGCCTGAGTATTGCGGGGGAAAATCAAGACTAAACGAGTTATACTGCCGTAAGAAAACGCGTACGCTTCTAGGTTTAGATTTTGTGATGGGCAGTAGTGTGATGAATACCGCTGCCACCAATTTGTGATGGGGATTGGTAGTCGTGGTCGGCGGAAAGAATATATATATTTGGTGCACTGAGTTTAGATTTATTTGAGTACAAGAACAAGAGTGAGAATATGGAGCGAGAGGCGACTGTGCGTTTCGGAGGTTTTGACGAGAGTGTCTCGAGAGATCTGCAGCGGGGCCGCGCAGCGGTGGGCCTCGCTGCAGGTCTTTGTCTAAAAGTCCTGGCGTCAGCATTCGGGGAATGAGTGACATCTTATAGGCGATAAGCGCCGTGGGACCGGATGTGATTCTATGAATTATAATGTTGGAAATATGTACAGGACGTTACACTCCCCCCCTTAGGAAAACGATGCTCCTGCGTCGGATTAATTCGTAAGAATTTTCAAAATGGGAACGGGTGCGAGCGATGGCTCGCTGTGGGTGTGTAGCGAATGATTTCGGGCGGTAGCTCGTGGGGTGTGTGTTGGGCGGTCACGAGCGGCAGCTCGTGTGGTGTCATCTGTGTGGCGGGCGGGAGCCCGCTGAGTCTTCGGTCTGTCAGTTGTCTATTGCGTATGATGGTGTGTATTTATTTCCAATTTGTGACGTATCCGTATGTAGTTGCGTTGGCCTGTGTTATGGGTGAGAATTTATGTCCAAATTTCCATTTTGTTTGATTATTTTCTGTAACATCTTTTAAATTTTCGTTAGTGTGACTGTTGTTAGTAGGTGGTGGGTGGTTATGAAAGGATGTGATGTGGGTTATTGATTTAAAAATTTCATAGTGTTGTATTGTTATACTTATTTTCGTAATTCGGTTTGTCCTTTTGATTAATTTCCTTTTCCTATTGTGTTTGTATTTTATTGCTTTTGTTCGTTCTATTATCCAGTTCTGTAGGTGTTGTACTACGTCCTCATTTATTGGATATGTCCGAATGTATTTTTTGTTATAACTTTCCTGTAACAGTCTACATCTATTGCAGAGTTGGGGTAGGATAGAAGGATGTGGGTTGCTGGTGTTTGTGGACTTCCTGTGTGTTCATTGAAAATATTTTGTGAAAGTTATGTTGCTTTGACTTAAATGTTTTTATAAAAAGTGGTAGAGAAAGGGAAAGAGAAAAGGAGTGAGAAAAAGAAATTTGAATTGATTGTATGGTGTCGTGTGTACTACAGCGTGTGGTAGAAAAGGGTCTGAACATGTGACTTCTATTTTTCCAAATATGACAAGTGTTGATTTAAGTGGGTGATTTGATCGATTTCTTTTGCTTTTACGGTTACTGTTTCTAATTTGACTCGTGGTTATTGGAGATTATGTACAAGTTTAAAATTATGCGTTACTGATCCTAATTCTTAACCAATAAGTTTGATTTGTTAATTGCATTTCTCGTTCTGTATTGCCATTTACGCGTTGGTCTAAATTTGCCTAATTGCAAATATATCGTGTATTTTCGACTTTGCATTCATTCAAATTTATTAAATTGAAGAAAGTCTCAAGCGTGGAATGTATTTTGAACTTTGCATTAATTTAAATTTATTAAATTGAAGAAAGTCTCAAGCGTAGAATGTTTTACAGATTGATAGATGTTCGTATGGTTTGTATGGTATGTTCCATTTTTTTTTTTTATATGAAAATAATTACAAACTATATTTGGCACTGTTTTGTTTTTTGTTGTTTTTGTATTAATTGCGCACTCAGTAAAACTTGTTTTGGATTTAGAATTTGTGGGTGTATTTAACCGATTTTTGCAAAAAGAATAGCGACTATGAATTTGTTTGTGTCTAATTCCAATTCTGCCAGATCTTTATTAATCGGTGTTGTATATTTTATTGTTTCCTGGTCATGCCGAAATGGGTGCGTTTGGTTTTTATGGGCAAAAGTGTTGTCTACTTTTTTTTTCAATTGTTTTCTTCTAATAACCTGATTAATTTTTTTCTTTTTTTTTTCAATTGTTTTCTTCTAATAACCTGATTAATTTTTTTCTTTTCAAAATTTGTCTTTTAGACCGAAAAGTATGAGGAGACTTGTGGGTAGAAAGGGTTAAAGAGTATTGTTGTGAATATTGAGAGAGTGAAAGCAAAATATGTTTTTAAAGTAAAATATGAAACTATTATGAAAGCGAGTTGTCGATTTTTTTGTGTGCGTTTCCTTGGACATGCTGGGTCGTGGTTTTTTTTTTTCTTGTGTGGTCGTTCGTGGTCCTTTTGACGTGCCTGATTGTGGATCTGCTTATCATACAGGGTCGTGGTTCCTTGGACGTTCCAGGTCGTGGTTTCTATGTATCAACTGAATTTGTAGTGTTTATTGCGTGTGTGTCGGTGATCGGAAAGTGGGCTCGACGTCAGGTGACGTATGCCGATTGCCTGGTACAATGTCATCCTGTCTTGGTTGTGTTGGAATTTTTCCAAGACTATCATCTTCCGGTAATTTGGGAGAGATTTTATATGTGTTGTTTTCGCTTAAATTTTGGATGCATTGTGCTGAATTTGGCAATTCGTGGTCGTCATTGTTTTTGTTGTCCGGCGTTTTTGTGTCTTGTTGTTTCGAAGGTGACCTGAAGTTCGGCTGTACAGGTGGTCGTGCAGTAATATTATCTCCGATTTTCCTTTCCATTTTCGGTGATGGTGACCGTTTTTGCGTGTATGCGTGTTCGCAATGTGTGTTCTCGCGGTGTGTGTCGCGGCATTGTTCTTTGGCGCTGCTACTCGTGTTCTCCTGCCTGTGCGTATCTCCAGCGTGTGTGTTGCCGTCTGTGAGCGGATAAGTGCGTCGCTGCTGGGCGTGTACGTCTGGTAGATGTGTGTATGGCTGAGGAGGTGTATTTGTAGCGTGTGCGCTGTATTCTTGCTGCGTAGCGTCGCTAGGTTTGTTTTCCCGTGTGTGCGTATCTCCAGGTTGAGCGTCCGGTAGATGTGTGCATTGCTGTGGGAGTGTGCTGCTAGCGTGTGTGCTGTGTTCGTTTGTCGCGAGAGTGTTCTCGTTTTTCCTATATACCTTGCGTTTGGTCTGATTATCTGATTGTGAATCCTGGTCCGTTGTGTCCTTTGTGCGTTTTCTGGTCGTTTTCCATTGTATCTGTTCCGCTTCGTCGCTTGACGATGATATGTCGCGGTTGCTCTCATCTATAGTGTGTGTGGTGTTTTGTGCCCTCTCGCTCGCTCTTGTGTTGTCGTTACTTGGTTCCTTATTTGTGTCAGCGTCTGTTTGTGTTTTCGTTTCAATGGGGATGTGTGGTCTTTTCTGGGGTGTTGGGACAAGATTTAATTTTCCGGATTCGTGACGAATTTCGAAATCGTAGTCGTTTAATAAAATTGGTCTTTGAATAGTTTTTTGTTTTAAAACATCAAATGCATTTTGTGTTTCGTCTATCTGTTTGTCTTTTGGAATTGGACAATCTTTAATGGCATCAATTATATTTAAATCCAGTTTTACTTCGTGTTTATTAATTGTGTGGCCTAAATGCGTAATTTCTTCTTTTTTTAGTTGACATTTATCAGTCTGTAGAGTCAGTCCAGCTTTAATCGGTTCATTTTCTATATGGTGAGATTTTATCGCGTGTTCCGAAAGTGTGTTTGCGTAAATTGCAATATCGTCGAGATTTTGGTTAGGAAATTTTTGTAGCGCTTTTCGGGGTTGCTTCACGCCGCGCTTTCTCGTGAAGCGGTGGTCAAGTTTTTTAAATGTTCATTACTGTTCAGATTCGTTGGAAAATTTGTATACGATTCATTTCCCTGTCTATCGCGTGAATTATTTCTGTTTCTGTCTGGTGGATCGTCTCTGTGTCTACTGTCATATGAATGCCTGTCGTGTGAACTGTTTCTAAAACTGTCGGGTGAATTTTCTCTAGATCTGTAGCGTGAATTTCCTCTAAATCTGTCGGATGAATTGTCTCTAAATCTATCGCGTGAACTATTTCTGTAGTTATTGTGTGAATTATGTGTGTACTTGTCGTATGAATAGTCGCTCAAATGTCTGTCATATGAATTTTCTCTGTATCTGTCGCGTGAATAGTCGTTTGAATACCGGTCGCGTGAATTACTTCTGAATCTGTCGTGTGAATTTTTACTGCATCTGTCGCGTGAGTTGTTTCTGTATCTGTCGCGTGAATTGTATCGGTCCAGTGAATCGTATCTATCGCGTGAGTTTTGTCGATAATTATTGCTGGAATATCTATCTCGTGAATTGTTTCTATATCTGTCGTTCGAATTGTCTCTGTATGCATTGCGTGAATTATTTCTATATCTATCGTGTGAGTCATATAGGTCCCGTGAATTATATTGATTTTGTGAACTATATCTGTCGCGTGAATTTTGTCTATTCTGTGAATTATATTTGTTATGTGCATCTTGTCTATTCCGTGATCTGTATCTGTCGTATGAGCTGTTTCCGTCATAAGAATCATTATAATGTTCGCGGTGTGAGTTGTTATATTCTTTTACATTATTAAATTTTAGTTGTCTGCACTCTAATGTTGCGTGTCCGTGTATTTGGTGAAATTCACAATATTTTTCGGGTATTTCTGCGAAATGTACTTTTGCACGGGGGTGTTCATACGATTCCGTTTCTTTACGATGACCATGTAATAATTTTCGTTTATAGATTTCATGCTCAATTGTATGGGCCTGATCGATTAAATTGTCTAGTGATTGTTCTCCGTGTGTTAAAAGATGTATGCTAATTTCAATGGATAATCCTCTTGTGAATGATCTTTTTACTTTCTCTTCCTCCTCTTTAATTCTTGCTTCAAGAAACGGTCTTTTTTCGGGGTTGTTATACACTTCCGTTAATCTGTCTATTATTCGTTTAGATATTTCTTTTATACGTGTTGCAAATATAATTACCGATTCATTCGTAGTTTGATAAGCTAAATTTAATTCTGTTTCTAAGTCGTGTACATCTAAAATTTTTCCGAATGCTTTTTTCAGTTCTTTTAAAAGTGCTTCTAAGGTTTCTGGGTTTTTATTGTCGGCTATCGAAAGTGCTGTGCCGCTGAGTTTATAAGGTATCATGTTCAAAAATTTTTGCTTGTCTTCCGGTGACAGTGCTTTATTGGCCCTATTGCAAGATGAAATAAAATTCTCCACGGGTATATTTTTCCCATCGAAAGAGGGTATCACGTTATAAACGTCGCGGAAGGTAATAGTAGAGTTAGCCATTGTTTCTATGCGCGGTGTTTCGGTTAATATGTCACTTAGTCGTATGAGCGCAATTTTAGATTATTTTAAATTAACTGTTTGGCAAGAAAAACGATAGAATCTGTCAATTTTCACGGTTCACATGTACAAACAAAATCACTTATGAGATGCAAAAATGTCACGAATTCAATTTTAATAGTGTAAATTACTTACTGTAGTATGATGAGAAAAGTGCGTGTCATGAATGTGTGTCTAGTCCGGTTTTCGTATGCCTGTTGTCCTTTGATCTGTTTTGTCTTTTCCTGTCCTATTTGTTTTATTCGTGCGTGTCTGTCCGGTCCTGTCTTCGGATTTGCGGGACGAAAAACGCTGCCACCAATTTGTGATGGCAGAAGTGGGATGCGACGTTTGTACTTTTGTCCTCGGAGTCGTAGGACGAATACCGCTGCCACCAATTTGTGATGGGCAGTAGTGTGATGAATACCGCTGCCACCAATTTGTGATGGGGATTGGTAGTCGTGGTCGGCGGAAAGAATATATATATTTGGTGCACTGAGTTTAGATTTATTTGAGTACAAGAACAAGAGTGAGAATATGGAGCGAGAGGCGACTGTGCGTTTCGGAGGTTTTGACGAGAGTGTCTCGAGAGATCTGCAGCGGGGCCGCGCAGCGGTGGGCCTCGCTGCAGGTCTTTGTCTAAAAGTCCTGGCGTCAGCATTCGGGGAATGAGTGACATCTTATAGGCGATAAGCGCCGTGGGACCGGATGTGATTCTATGAATTATAATGTTGGAAATATGTACAGGACGTTACAATTTGCTCAAGAGGGATTTTACCCAATATCGCTATTAACTGCTCGAAAGTCAAACTAGGATGAGCCCAACAGGTCCTGAAAACCTTGGCTTATATAGGTCACTTGGAGTGGAGGGGATCAGGATTTTGGTGAAAACTCTAGTGGAGGTGGCAGGATACTGCGATCCTGTGGGAGGAGTTTTAGGAAAAAGGTGGCGCGAGTGCAGCGGAAAACGTTAGATTTCGGCGGGAATGTGTTGACCATGATGCAAGAATGCGTACGAGTTTTCCGGGTAGAGTGAGAGAGAGAGAGAAACTACCGTGGGCCTGGCGCCAGGCGGCCGCGCTAACCTGAATGGAAAAAGGCTGTTAAAGGCACCTCGCGGTCGTAAAACAAGCACGGGCTATTACCTATTCCTAGAGAGAGAAAGTGGAAAGGCGCCTTCTTGTCTCCAAGTGCAATTCGAGAGTCGAAATATTCGGCTCGACGGATGCATCCGTAACACATGTATTTGAGATTCCTAAAAAAATATTTTTTTCCAAATATTTATCAAATTTTTATTTGAGATTCAGAAAAAAACATTTTTTAGGAATATTCATAAAATATTTATTTGAGATTTAGAAAAAAACATTTTTTAGGAATATTCATAAAATATTTATTTGAGATTCAGAAAAAAACATTTTTTTCAAATATTTATCAAATATTTTTTTCAGATTCAAAAAGGTATATCTTTTTAAAATATTCATCAAATATTTATTTCAGATGCAAAAAGAAATATCTTTTTAAAAAATACATCAAATATTTATTTCAGATACAAAAAGAAATGTCTTTTTCAAATATTCAACAAATATTTATTTCAGATACAAAAAGAAATATCTTTTTCAAATATTCATCATGGGGGACCACGTGACACGTTGACCGTGCAAGTCGTGCACAGTGCAGAGGCTCGGTTTTAGATAGTTTATTGAGGGAAGAACAAGCAAAAAGTGGAAAGTTAACTAAAGGAAAACTGGATAACACCAAGCAGAAGAGACGGAAAATAAAGCAATGCAGAAAACAACAGATATAGAGCGAAAAAGCGGAAAATAGTCGCGCCTGGTGCTGGGAAGACCAAATTTGGGTACGTGGCAGCACGAAAAGAGAAACACCAGGAAAGCAGATAAGTACGCAATAAGATCCGTTCTTCAATAGATAAACATCTACTGAGTATAAAGCCGAATTTGAAAAGAGCACGTGTTACAGAGAAATAAGGGGAAAATATATACCAATAGAATTAAAGGAAAGAAAGGTTATAAAAGAAAGTCGATAAAAAAGATCTACAAAAACAAGAGGTGACACCTGCCGGAAATGCATAGGTAAACTCATTCACGAAGAGACAAACACAAAACTGATGAATAAGGAAGACGGAGATAAGAAGAGGACAGAAGATACAAGGAGAGAGAAAGAGATCAAGAGGAGAGGGAGACCGACGCTAGCACAGCAATTAGTAAGAAACAGAACGAGTAGCACAAGTTCCGTAAGCGATATTTTCAAGAGGAAAAGACAAGGAGAAGAAGAAAGGGAAGAGGAAGGAGAGGTATCTGGAAACATAGAAAAAGCGAGAAGGACAGGAAAATCACCGTCACAGAAGAAAGAAGAGGAGAGACTGGGGAAAAAAGGAGACAGAGAGGAAAAGAGTGAAATGGAGGGGAAAGAGCAAAGGGAATACATCATAGAGATTCTGAAGGAAGTACAAAAAGATATAAAAGAAATGAAAAGCCAAACCAATCAGATAAGAGAAGAATTGAAGTTAAAAGATGAAAAAATTAAACAATTAGAAGAAAGAGTAGAAAGGCAAGAGAGAAAGGAAGAAGTGAGAGAAAAACGGGAGAAAAGGAATAACATAGTAATCAAAGGATGGGAGGTACCAAAAACGGAAACGCTCAAAATAGCAGTCGAAGAACTGCTAAAAAAGGAACTGAATGTGGAAGGAAAAATAAAAGAAACATATTGGAGTGGGAGAGGACAACGGGGCAGAAGCATGGTAATAGCAGAACTAGAAAGCTGGGAGATGAAAAGAGAAGTGATGACAAAGAAAAGCAGATTAAATGGTAAGAAGCTTTATATAGACAATGACATGACTTTCAAAGAGAGAGAAACACAGAAACTTATAGGTGAAATAGCGAAAGAAGAGAGAAGTAAAGGAAACGAAGTAAAAATAGGATACAAGAAAATAACAATAAACGGGAAAAGATTCACCTGGAAAGAAGAAAGAGGACTGAGGGAGGAAGAAAATTTTTAGAACCAAGGTTGTTCCTGAACCCTCTGAGAAGTCAGAGGATTCAGGAGCAAAGGAAAACCAAAATTACTCGCGCGACATCTGCTAAAGCAGATGACGTGGGAGAACTAACAATAAAAATAGGATTTTTGAATACAGCAGGAATAAGAAACAAAGACAAACAATTTTGGGAACACATAGAAAAATGGGACATAATAGGATTGGTAGAAACGTGGGTAGACGAAAAGCAATGGCAAAACCTAAAAGAAAAGTTGTCAGATACATTTGAGTGGAAATGCCAACCGAGGTATAATTACCGGAGTTAGGAGAAATATAGAAGAAAGGGAAGTAAACAACGAAGAAGAAGGCATACAGGAGAGAAGGCCAATGATAGGGAAAGAAGAATGGAGAATATTAACCATATACAATAAGGATATGAGGAAAACAAGGAAAGAACTAGAAAAAATGATAAAAGAAACAGAAAGCAGGAAAGTAATAATAGGCGGAGACTGGAATGCACGAACAGGGAAAGAAGGAACAATTAATTGGGGGTGTTTGCGAATAGTTGGGAAAAGGGACACGCGGTGGCAGCACCTCCTGGGCGTCTTTCCAACAGGCCCTTCTGCCTGCGCGCAAAGCCACCCGTTTTGGCGCATACAGACAAAGGCGCTAGTTCTGGCGCATGCGCGTCATTCACACCGTTCGTAGACAAAGCGTGTTCAAACTCGTCGCGAATAGACAAAGCCGTTAGAGTCAGTCGTTGAAAAACCGTTCCTTCGGTCGAGTGCGTTTTCTGTTATTTTGGAAAATCGGCATCTCTATCATTATTAGAAACGCTTAAGTTTTGTGCATCTCTTGGACAACTCAGCCGCGCAGCTCATAAGCATAGGATTAGTCCGGTAATTATTAATAAAATAATTATCGGGAGCCGCGAGGCCCACGTGGCCATCGACCGGTGGCGATAGCCGCGTGTTTTTCGTTTATATAGTCGCGAGTTCTGTAAATATTGTAAATATAGACACCTCTTTGGGGACTAGAAGACATTTCAGGTAGTTCATTAATTTAATAAACAGACTGTGATACCTCAGACCCAACCATAAACTATTGTGTTGCCAATTTCTCACCCACGCCAGATCCCGATCGACAACTCATAGACATTTCTCGAACATTTGGTCCTTCGAGCCGGATCGGGTGGATTTTGGACAGAGTTGGATTAGAGACAACGTGCCGTGTGTTCGTGCAGTGCGAAGTGCAAATAGACACCTTTGTGCGTGGTTAGCGTGGTCGCGTGCAACAAGTGGCCATCTTGGCGACAAGGCCCTGTTGGTCCGCCATCTTGGGCATCTCCGCGACATCTCGGTCGGCGCCTGACCTTCCGCAAGGATGCCAGGCAGCGACACGGAGCCGAGGGCGAAGTCACCTCAGGGCGGCGCAAAAGGCGCGGTTTTAGGCACCTCGGCCCATGGCGGCTCTACACAGAGCCTCAAGGACACGCGTCAGGGCAAACCGGAGGCACTGCGCAAGACGGAGAGTGCGGAGCTCCGTCTTGAGGTACCCACAACAGTCATCTCGACGCAGAGGGAAACGCGTCAGAGCCCGCTAAAAGACACCTCGATTGACGAGCTGGCCAGAAGGGCCCTCGATCAGGAAGCTCGCCTGGAGGAGATGGAGCTCCTCCTCGAAGAGCACGAGCTCGCTGGTGACGAGGTCGTGCTGCTGGAGGTGCAGGACAGCATCGACCAGGCGAAGGAGCTGCATAAGCAGTTTCAGGCGGAACATCTCGGCCTGATCTCCAGGTGGCCAGCGTCGCTCTCTGAGCATGACTACGTACGCTCCGACATGCTCAGGCGGGAACAGTCAACTTACAGAATGGCCATGCGTGCCTTCAGACGCTCGCAAGCTCAACTCCAGTCGACAACTCCCGTGGCGGAGATCGAGACACCTCAGAAGCAGTCATCTCAAGACAGGACTCGTCTCCCGGAGATAGTGCTTCCCGTATTCGACGGAGACTACCTCCGCTGGCCCGAGTTCCGGGCCTGTTTCGAGGACGTGGTGCAGAGACGCGCGGATCTAACTTCCTGCAGTAAGTTCCATTATTTACGGGGGTCGTTGAGAGGCTCAGCGGCTAGCCTCATCAGCCATCTCCCTCCAGCCGAGGACTCATTGGCTGCAGCATGGATCCTCCTTATCAGGCGTTTTGAAAACAAACGCCTGATAGTCAACTCTCATCTCGAGCGGCTCTACAACCTGACGCCGCTGAGGACACGGAGCGCAGAGCAACTCAGGGCGATCCACAGCACCATCACCGAGACACTGGCGGCCGTACGACTCCTCAACGGCGAAGACACCTCGACACCCTCAAAGTCGAACGCTTGCGAGCAGTTCTTGACGTTTCGCGTGGCAAGACTGCTCGACTCAGACACTCGAGAGCGTTGGGAGCAGACCATCAGCGACTCGAACGAGTTCCCAACTCTCGAGTTGCTGCTCCAGTTCCTCAGCTCGCGTGCTCGTGCTTTGGAGGGAATCGAGAGCGCTGCCACCTCCAGCACAGACAACTCGCAGACGAAGTCATTCGCCAAGGCAGTCACCGTAGCCAAGAAGCCACCTCTCCATTCCGTCGGCCAGAAGCACGTGTGCCACCACGCATCTCCAGCCATCTCAGCCACCGTCACCTCGAGCGCTGCTCGCACATGGACATGCGACGCATGTGGAGGCGACCACTACATCGCCTCCTGCGAGAAATTTCGACAACTCGCAGCGAACAGGCGCATGGAGGTGGTCCGAGACAAGGTGCTTTGCATCTACTGCCTTGGCCGTCACAGCGCCAAGAACTGCCGCTCGCAGGGCAAGAAGTGCAAGGTGTGTGGTGCGAGTCACCACACCATGCTCCACGGGGGGGACTTGAACATCGTGTTCCCCCAGACACTTCGCCCTCAGTCATCTTCGGCAAAACCATCGACATCTCGCTGAGGACTCGATGCAATTGTCGAGCCAGACATCTCATCGCACCAAGACAGCTCCATAGCTTCCACGACGCCATCTCCAGCCATCTCTACAATAGTCTCCACGCAGCCATCCATAACCAACTCTACGCAGCCATCTGAAGTCATCTCTCCGCGGTCATCTACAGCCTACTCCACTACGTCATCTCACCAGGCATCTCATGCCACAGGTTATTCAGTATTGCTGGCCACAGCGCTGGCAGATGTCATCACAGACACGCAAAGTTACTCCATTCGTATGTTAATAGACACTGGGTCAGAGTTGACATTCGTTTGCGAGTCACTTATGCAGCAGTTGAAACTTAAGAGGTTAAAGACATCTATTGACATTATTGGCATCGGAGGCAAGGTAGCCACTCAGACAAAAGGTAAAGTGACTCTCAATTTACAATCTCATTACAGACAATTCAGAGTCAGTATTGACGCTTACGTTCTTCAGTCAATAACCACTGTCATTCCCACAGAAGACATTGATCGTAATCTTTACCATTGGCCACATTTGTCGAAGCTTAACCTTGCCGATCCACAATTCCATCAGTCTAGATCAATTGACCTGATCATCGGAGCTGACTATTATGGGAGAATTATCAAGTCAAATATAATCAAAGGCTTAGAAGACACTCCGATTGCCCAGCTGTCAATCTTTGGATGGTTAGTCCTGGGTCCGACACAACCACAAGTCACTTCGCAGTCATTTTGTTACCACGCAAGATCAATAATATCTGGCAGGCAACTCGATGATTTGCTGAGACAATTCTGGGAGCAAGAAGAACCGCCCATTGACACTTCGAGTTTACTCAGTCACGAAGAGCAGGAATGCGAGAGACATTTCCAGACAACGCATAGTCGTGACTCGAGTGGACGATACATAGTACGTATTCCTCTGAAAGAATCTGCAGACACCTTGGGAAGTACTTACAACACTGCCCATCAGTGCTTGCAGCGAATGGTCGGACGTTTCAACAAAAACAGTGAGTATCGCACACTTTACGTCCAATTTTTAGAGGAATACGAGCGACTCGGGCATATGAAGAAAATCCCCACAGACTCAATAATTAGTCAAGGCAGCTGTTATCTGCCGCACCACGGGGTTTTGAAGCCAGATAGCACAACAACTAAATTGCGAGTCGTTTTCAATGGTTCTAATGTCACCTCGTCGAATAAGTCACTCAATGACATAATGTACCCAGGACAAAATCTGTTACTCAATATTGTAGACGTTCTGACATGGATCAGGACATTTAAATACCTCTTTTCAACTGATATTACGAAAATGTTTAGACAGATCAAGGTACATCCAGACGATTGGAATCTACAACGGATACTGTGGATTGACCAGAAGGGAAATGAGCAGCATTATCATCTCACTACGGTCACTTATGGCACTAAGGCTGCTCCGTTTTTGGCAGTAAGAACACTCTTACAACTGGCCGAAGATGAGGTAGAAAATTTCCCACTCGCTGTACCTTCGATTCTGCAAGGCAGATACGTAGATGACATTTTTGGTGGAGCAGACACAGTGGAGCAGTTAAAGGAAATCGCTACGCAGTTGAGTCAACTCTGCATGGCGGGCGGTTTTCCTTTAGCAAAATGGCACTCTACGTCATCTGAAGTGGAAACCGAAACTGCAAGTCAAGATGCGGAAAAGCAGACAATATCGTTCGACAATTGCGATACCAAAATTCTCGGAATTAACTGGTCGCCTCAAGAAGACACCTTTACTTTTTCGACACTGTCAACGGCATCTCTAGGCAAGTACACAAAACGCCTCATTTTGTCAGAAATCGCTACCATTTTCGATCCATTAGGCTTCGCATCTCCAGTCACAGTCAGAGCGAAGATCCTCATGCAGGAGCTCTGGCTGTTGAAATTAGAATGGGACGAGCCAGTTCCATCTGCAGTCAATTTGAAATGGAGCAATGTCAGAAAGGATTTGGCAGCTCTAACCACGCTTTCTATTCCCAGGTGGTTCAATACGCTAGCAGACACTTCTATTGAACTACATGGCTTTTCTGACGCTTCACAGCTCGCAATGGCCGCAGTCATCTACATTACCGTCAACTCTCCGTCCACTGGCGCCAAGACAACACTTATATGTTCAAAAACGAAGGTAGCACCTCTCAAAAAGATGACCATCCCAAGGTTAGAACTCTCAGCAGCGCTGTTATTGGCCAAACTAATGAGTCACCTTAAGACTAAGCTGCAGTTTAGCATCGAGAACATATATTTGTGGACGGACTCGACGGTGACACTTACATGGATCAAGTCACAGCCATCTCGCTGGAAGGAATTTGTACGCAATCGAGTCAGTCAAATACAGGATCTTACTCAGAATTCTCATTGGAGACACATTCCAGGCACACAGAATCCAGCAGATTGCGCATCGAGAGGCATAACAACCAGTCAACTCAAGGAATTCCAACTGTGGTGGGTGGGACCACCATGGCTTTCGCAATCAGACAAGACATGGCCGAAACAACTCTTGGAACCAGACGAGCAATGTGCAATGGAGGCTCGTCCTGGCATTACTCTCGTTGCGATGCAACGAAAGAACGAGTATCACTGGGACCTAATTTACAGATTCTCGTCCCTCAACAGACTTCTCAAAGTCACATCTCTCTGTTTGGAGTTCACGGAGAGATTGAAGAAATCAAAGAATGATTTATCGGACAAGCCAACTTACATGGACAGTGCTCGGAAATTTTGGGTTAAAGCGACGCAATCTGCCTTCTTTTCAGACGAAATTAAGACACTAGAAAGAGGCACGCTTTTACCCGCCAGTCACCCATTCAGTCGTCTCACGGCGTTTATCGATAGTGAAGGCATCGTACGAGTGGGAGGACGTTTAGGAAATTCGGAGTTGTCGTACGAGAATAAACATCCAGCCATCTTACCTCGTACATCTCGACTCTCCGAATTAATTATCGACAACTCGCACAAAAGAACATTGCACGGAGGCAAGCAACTGACACTCGGAGACATACGTCAACGTTATTGGATCATCGGTGGAAGAGCCAGTGTAAAGACACAGGTGCACAAGTGCGTGGTGTGTGCTCGGCAGAGGGGGATCCGTGTCCATCAACAGATGGGCCAACTACCTCTCTGTCGGGTCGCTCCCGCACGTGCATTCACTCACACTGGCATCGACTACGCAGGACCTCTAACGTTGAAAACTTGGAAGGGCAGAGGAGCCGAAACTTTCAAAGGATGGATTTGTGTCTTCATCTGCATGACAACTTCAGCCACGCATCTAGAGCTCGTTTCAGACTACTCGACCGAAGGATTTATAGCCACCTACAAACGATTCATCGCTAGAAGAGGAGTTCCCAGTCATCTTTACTCCGATTGTGGCACGAACTTCGTGGGTGCAGAAAAAGAGCTCAAAAGATTATTTTTGCAGCACACTGTAGAGAACGGAGTCATTCGATCAATAATCATCGAAGACTCCACGCAATGGCATTTCAACCAACCGGCTGCACCCCACATGGGAGGAAAATGGGAAGCCCTCGTAAAATCAGTCAAGTTTCATCTCAGAAGAACTGTTGGCGAAGCGTTGTTGACATTTGAAGAGACAACTACCCTGCTCACGCAGATTGAAGCCATCTTAAATTCAAGACCTCTGGAGCCACTTAGTGACGATCCTTCCGACTTGATGTCACTCACTCCAGGGCACTTTTTGATTGGAACCTCTCTCAATGCAGTGCCAGAACCGAGTTTGTTAGATCTCTCGGTTTCAAGATTATCACGATGGCAATTCATTCAACAACGAGTACAACAGTTCTGGAAGCAATGGTCATCTCAATATCTCCAACGACAACAAGCTATCTCGAAGTGGCACCGCAGTAATGAGCAAATTAAAATAGGTTCTCTAGTTCTGATTTCAGATGAACGCGCTCCCCCCTGCAGGTGGCCCTTGGCACGAGTCACCTCTCTCCTACCTGGTCCAGACGGTCACACCAGGGTGGTAGAACTGCGGACAGCCACGACAACTCTCACTCGACCTCTAGTCAAGCTGTTCTTCCTGCCAATCCACCAGGCAGACAACTCATCAGCAAAGGATTGCTGATGGCGGGCGGAATGTTTGCGAATAGTTGGGAAAAGGGACACGCGGTGGCAGCACCTCCTGGGCGTCTTTCCAACAGGCCCTTCTGCCTGCGCGCAAAGCCACCCGTTTTGGCGCATACGGACAAAGGCGCTAGTTCTGGCGCATGCGCGTCATTCACACCGTTCGTAGACAAAGCGTGTTCAAACTCGTCGCGAATAGACAAAGCCGTTAGAGTCAGTCGTTGAAAAACCGTTCCTTCGGTCGAGTGCGTTTTCTGTTATTTTGGAAAATCGGCATCTCTATCATTATTAGAAACGCTTAAGTTTTGTGCATCTCTTGGACAACTCAGCCGCGCAGCTCATAAGCATAGGATTAGTCCGGTAATTATTAATAAAATAATTATCGGGAGCCGCGAGGCCCACGTGGCCATCGACCGGTGGCGATAGCCGCGTGTTTTTCGTTGTATATAGTCGCGAGTTCTGTAAATATTGTAAATATAGACACCTCTTTGTGAACTAGAAGACATTTCAGGCAGTTCATTAATTTAATAAACAGACTGTGATACCTCAGACCCAACCATAAACTATTGTGTTGCCAATTTCTCACCCACGCCAGATCCCGATCGACAACTCATAGACATTTCTCGAACAGGGGGGAAATGGAAAAAGATAAACCGAGGAAATCAAAAGATAAAACAAACAATGAAGAAGGGAAAAGAATGATCGAGATGGTAGAAGAGAACGGATGGAATATCTTGAACGGAAATGTAGAAGGAGATGAAGAGGGGGAATGGACATACATAGGACCCAGAGGCAGCTCAGTGATAGACTACGCAATAACAAACGTAGAAGCGAGAGACGAAATCAAGAAATTCACAATAGAAGAGAGAATAGAATCAGACCACATGCCAATAAGAATAGAAATAAGGGCAGAGATAGAACAAAGTACGGAAGAACAAGAGGAATGGAAAGAAAAAAGAATATGGACAGAGGAAGGAATAAGGACATATAGGGAAGAAACAGAGAAGCTAAGCTTTGAAGAGGAGGAGATAAATGGAATGACCGAAGAATGAATAGAAAAAGTCACCAAAGTAGCACAAAAGAAAAAAATCAAAATAGGATAATGGAAGATAGGCAACAATAAATGGTGGGATAAAGAATGTACAGATAAGAAAAAAGAGGCAAGAAAAGCCTTAAGAAAATGGAGGAGGGGTAAAGGAGAAAAAGAGGAGTACGATAAAAGGAAAAACGAATACAAACAAGAATGCAAGGCAAAGAAAAAAGAACTACAAGAAAGAGAAGAAAGAGAATTAAAGCAAATTAAGAGAGAAAACCAAGTCTGGGAATATATAAACAGAGAAAGAAAGAAAAGAATAATGACAACTAAAAAGATAGGAATAAGTGAATGGAGGGATTACTTCAAGAAACTTTTGGAGGGTAAAGAGGAACCGCCAAGAAGGGAAGAGCTAAACAAGAGAGAAGAGGAGGAGGAACATGTGGAAGAAATAACGGAAGAAGAAATAAAGAAACAAATTAAAAAACTGAAGAAGAAAAAAGCCGCCGGAGAAGATGGACTAGAGAATGAAATTTGGAAATACGGGAGCAAAAAAGTGCTAAGAAGATTAAAAGAAATAATAAACAAAGTATGGAAAGGAGAAGGATTCCCAGAAAGATGGAGGGAAGGGGTGATTGCCCCAATCTACAAGAAAGGGAACAAGGACGAAGTAAATAACTACAGGGGCATAACACTTCTGAACACGGCATATAAAATATACGCAATGTGTCTAGAGGAAAAGCTTAAAAAGGAAATGGAAGAAAAAGAAGTAATACCAGAAACGCAAGCAGGATTCAAGAGTGGAAGGAGTACAATAGACAATATATTCATAATGAATTATATAGTAAACACGGAACTGCAAAAGAAGGGGGGGAAAGTGTATACATTTTTCGCAGATTTGAGTGCAGCTTTCGATAAAGTAAATAGAGAAGAACTAGGAAAAATTATGGAAGCAAATGAGATAAGCGGGAGATTGAGGGAGAGAATCAATGAAATATACAAAGAAACAAGAAATGTCGTAAGAATAGGTGAGGAAATTACGGACAAATTTTGGACCACCAGAGGGGTAAGACAAGGATGCCCGTTAAGCCCGTCACTTTTCTCACTGTACACAGCGGACCTGGAAAAAGTATTGCAAAATAATCAAGCGGGAGGAATAGTAATAGGAAAAGAAAAAATATGGTCTTTGGCATACGCAGACGACATAGTGCTAATAGCGAAAAACCCAGAAGAGCTGAAAGATATGATCAAAAGGATGAAAAGATACCTAGAAAAAAAGGAACTAAAACTAAACGCGGCGAAATCAAAAGTATTGGTATTTAAAAAAGGCAGGGGAAAGAAGAAGAAAGAAGAGTGGTTATGGGGACAAGAAAAAATAGAAGAAGTAAAAGATTTTAAGTACCTTGGATTTCACTTTCAGAGGAATGGAAACAGCGAAATACACATTAAAGAAACAAGCAAAAAAGCAAGGATAGCCATGGCACAAGTATGGGGAATAGGCGAACGAAAATTCAGAGGAAATGTGGAGAGGAGGATAATGCTGTTCAGAAGTCTGATAAAGAGCATTTTATTATATGCAGCGGAGATATGGGGGTGGACAGAAAGAGAAAAAATGGAAAAGATACAGGAGAAATATATCAGATGGATTTTAGGCCTGCACTGGAATACACCAGCATACATAATACTAGAGGAAACGAAAATCGAAAAGATAAGGATAGAAGCAGGAAAAAGAGCACAAAAGTATGAAGAAAAAACCAGAACAGAAGACAAAAACAAAATAATAACGGAATGCTGGAAACAAATCAGGGAAAGAGACGAAAAAAAGAAATCGAGGTGGGGGAAAGAAAGAGAGGAATATTACAGAAGGAACGGAATGGAGATAGAAGAAGTGGAGGCAGCTAGAAGAGACAGAACAGATATCGGAGATAGACTAACAAATGCAGACATAAAAGAGCAGAAACAAGATCAATATGATAAAATAATAGAAAGTAGATATAACAGAAGGTACAGGGAAATACGAACGGTGGAAAGACCGAAATACATAAAAGCAGAATATGAGGGAAGGGATCAAAAATTAATAGCGAGATTCAGATGTGGTAATGAAGAGAAGGGAAATAGATACTGGAAGGATGAAGAAGAAAACAAATACAGAATGTGCGAAGAAAATAAAGAAACACTAGACCATTTAGCAAGAGAATGCAAAGGAATGAAAAGGACAAACAAAACGATATACGAAATACTGATAGACACAGGAGAAGGAACGGAATGGATGAGGGAAGTAATAAGTATAAGGGAACAAAAGCAAAAAGGAGAGACGGAAGAAACGGAAACCAATACAAAGTAGATAAAGGAAAATATTGGGAAAATCAATAAAATAGATTAATTAGTATATAAGATATGAATATATAGAGTGTAATAGATTTGTAAACCCCTTTCAAAGGCCGAAAGGCAAATGAAATAAACGAATACTAACTAACTAAATATTCATCAAATATTTATTTCAGATACAAAAAGAAATATCTTTTTCAAATATTCATAAAATATTTATTTCAAATACAAAAAGAAATACGTCTTTCAAATATTCGTTAAATTTTTTATTTGTTTTGTAATCATTCACCCATGTGGCAGAGCGGGTCTGAAATTAGTTGTAAAGTAAATTGAGCTCGATGGCATTGCAGTAAAATAATTATGTGGTGAAGGAAATAGTTGTTGTATAAGAATAATGGGAAATGTGCATACTATGTATAATATGAGAAAAGCGGTAGAAAATATAATTATAATAAACAAGATCTCGAGAAATGAGGAGCTTGAGAAAGAGATGCGGTTTAGAGATTGAAATTGTACAAAAATTTCGAAAACCGTTTGTCCGATTTATTTCAAATTTGGTTACACATATAGGGTTATCTAACAATAAGATATATACCACAGGATTTTTTCGATACGCTTACCTATTTGTTTTTAATTCAAGTTTTAAGCTTCAACTTTCTGTTCCTTCAATTTCTGTTTTGGGGCAAACAGAAAAAAAAATTTTTTTTAAATAGTTCGAGAATGAAAACTTCAAGAAAACTAAAAAAAAAAAATCAGAATTTACGAAAATTTCAGGGTAGCGTAATCCCTTAAGAGTGGAGTAGGCACGATTACGATTTCCGTGGCGCCAAGATTTAACATTTGATTCCAATAGCTTTTTTTATTAGAAATAAGTATTTCATGAGCCAAAAGTCGAGGTTTTGCTTAGTTTACGAGATATAAGGACTTAAAGTTTAGAAAATTACGGGTTAGGGCGCCCGCCATTCGTGGTCCCGGCACTGATTCTCGCTGACTACGTTCAACTCTTGTTTGCACATTTCACTGTATTTATGCATGTACAGCATGTGTGTATGCAACTCTTTCTAAATCAAGCATACACGTGAATTGCAAATCTTCCTAAAGCAAGCATACGTGTATGCAAATCTTCCTAAAGCAAGCATGCGCATATATGAACCTTTCTAAAGCAAGTACACGTGTATGCGAATCTTCCTAAAGCAAGCATATGTATATGTAAACCTTCATAAAACATGTATGTGTGAATGCAACTGCTCTAAAGCAAGCATATGCATGTGCGTATCTTTGTAAAGCAAGTATACTAATTATTTAAAGTTCATCGAGAAAGGCAAACAAAAATTCTAAAGAACTGGTAGTAATCTAAAAGTACTTTTATGGTAATTATATACTGTCATTATTATAATCATTATCTGTTTTCTCTTGACTGGCGTCGTGGTAACTTATCGATTCTTGCAAATTCGACCTATCATTTAATTCCAATTTGCAGTAATCAATCAACCGCATAACGAAGTATAAACGTAATGCAGAATAAGTACTGCATATACTACATGTACAGACGCATAAGTGCGTATGCGCGGCGCGGTGTAAAGTATATGTTCAAGTGAGTGCGGTAGTGTGCGCATCTGTGTGTCAATGAGGTTACCGTGCGTGCGGTGCGGTGCAAGTACATGCGAACAAAGTGAGCGAGTATCAGTGCCGGGGCCGCGAATGGCGGGCGCCCTAACCCGCAATTTTCTAAACTTCAAGTCCTTATACCTCGTAAACTAAGCAAAATCTCGACTTTTGGCTCATGAACTTCTTGTTTCTAATCAACAGCACTATTAGAATCAAGTGTTAAATCTTGGCGCCACGGAAATCGTAATCTCCCCGTGGAGTACCCTAAAAACTATATAATTTTTCCTTCATTTTTGTATTTTAAATATGTTCAAGAGTATACTGTTTATTTGTTAAACTCTTTTTTATTACATTTTTATAAAGAAACTCGAAGTATTTCCGAAGTTATAAAGATTTTAACTGTTACGTTGGGCGTAGTTCTTGGAGGCCGGGCGGATGGTCGCGGGCTACGCACGTAACTCTGAATACTTTTAAATTAACGCACTCACTTTCGTGGTACGGACAGGATGATTTTGGTATCGTCTTTGCTCTCGTCCCTTGACGGGTCGTAGACATATAGGTTAATGACATACACAATTTACACAGATGAATAATTGATTACAGTATTCGGGTAAAAGAAAAGTATATTCAATAAATAATTGAAATTGAATGTCACAACAATTTGTACGAAATGCGAATCTACTTTGGTCGTTTTACAGTGTGAACTTTACATCGTACAGTTCCGTTCCTCACTTAGACATTTCGCCTGTCTCACATTAGTTATCACAATCTCGCATGAAACTCAGTTTAGGTATAGTATTTTAAAGAACTCTGCGCACGCGCACAGTATACCGCGCGAACAGTTTAAAATTAACAAGCGGACAGAATCACAAAATGGCGGACCTTGCAACGCGAACGCACATGTTACTTAAATCGCAACGCACATCTCGATTTTTCACAGACCAACCGAATTAAGGGATTACCCAGCGAATACAAGATTCTAGTTCGGTAGGGCCGGAATAAGACGTGGAATACTGGTTAGGTCTTACCGATTCCGCTTTCTCTCTCTTTCCTTTCCTTTTTCCATTACTGTACGACGAAGATGGAACGGGTCGTTTGTATGGCTCGGTGTTCAGACGTTCAATTTGTTTACTACGATGATGTTAGTGTGGTGTTGATGTTTAACGCTCGTTCGCTTTGTATTGCTGTGAAGTCGTAGTAAAACTTTAGTACAATGCTAAGGAGTACCTAATACCTACCACGTATTCTAATGGACCGTGGGCGAACACTGTAATTACCGCGTTATTAATTAATATTCTTAATAATCCCGAACGATTATCGTGGAGGGAACCGACTTGAAATTACTAAGTATAAATGAAACAAAGGGAAGAACTTCCAAGGAATACTTCTATCGAGAAGCTAATCTCAAGGACTCGTGTTCCTTTTCAATATTTAAGAAATATTGTCCCTTCGGACAGCGATTATCGTGGAGGGAACCGACTCGAAATTACTAAGATATAAAATGAGAACAAAGGGAAGAACTTCCAAGGAATACTTCTATCGAGAAGCTAATCTCAAGGACTCGTGTTCCTTTTCAATATTTAAGAAATATTGTCCCTTCGGACAGCGACCACGTACCTGACGCTTTAGCAGCCAACTGTCATGGGCATTTTGCCTTACGCTCGCTCGTCACCTCGGTTTCCGCCTGGTGAGGGTATTCGGAGAATACTCTATCGGTCCTAGTTCCGACGTGGTTTTGGCGGTTCTCGACGTTCCTCTATTTTGGAAGAACGCCTCGAAACTTCGATATTATATTTCGAATATTTGATGTCGTTTGGTGACGACGGCAGGTACGGTATCATGGGTGGTCTGATATTAACACTTGTACCTTGAGGAACCTTACATAAAATGCAGGGAGATATTCCTTGGTTCGCACGGGTGTTAAGTAGAGTTTTAGTTAACAGAGAGAGAAAGACAGGAATATTCAAATTTTGTTCCGTTTATCGTGCGTCGGGCCGCTAGTCAAGGTTCGCCGATCGGTTTGTTTACAACGCAAGGTCGAGAACAATGATGCCTTCAAGGGTACCTACGCGTGACTCTAGGATCTTCTCAAACAACGTTTCGAATGATTAGAAAGGCTCGGAATATATGCATTATATACCTATCATTCTTAGAGTTGGAGGAAAAAAAAAGAAATAGTTAAAAGGCAACTCGTATGGCATTAGAGGGTTAGCTCGGAACACAGATTTCTCCGCGTCTGTACCATCCGAGTGCATAGAGAAGAGTTTATAATGAAAAATAGGACTCGGAACGTAACATAACGGATCAGACACCGTGGAGCATGCCTGTACTACTCGAAACTTAATTATTCAGACGCGTTTATTCGGAAACTTTTTTCACCTGGTTGAAATGATATATCTCTGAAACTGATCGACCAATCGAATAATATTATATTCACTGCTCAATTAAAAAAATTACTAATTTATAAAAATTGTTTTAAAGGTTCTTATCCCTTTTAATGATATGAAATATTGTTTGGAATTATTTGGACCTCTACGAAAAGTAGTATACAAAAAAAAACCACCCCGATGTCCCGACTTCGAATCCCGCCTCGCATACAGCAGCGGAAAATAAAAAAAGTGAAAGCAATTCAAAATTTGTGAATTTGCATGGGTCTGATCCAGAGACGCGCGCGAGAACAGGGAAAAATGTATTAAAAAAAAACTGGTTCGGTCAGTTCTAAATATTTGTTGCAAACTTTTTTTGTTAATTTGAAGACTATTTAATATTAATTAAATATTTAATTCATATTTTTCAAATATCTATTTTACATTTCTTATATATGTATGCAATATTTCGATGCAATATTGTTCCCATCTTAAAAAGTGTCTTAAAAAAAATATTTAACTAATATTTAAAAAAAAATATTCTCTGAATATTTATCTAATATTAAGTTTCTGTTACGCGGCATAGAAAACATCTGCATCGCACCGTTAAAAACGTACAAAGATATAATAACTAAAATCATTTGCAATCCGCCGCAAGCAAAATGCTATCTAGGAAAATGTTGTGAATGTCCCGGGACAACATATTTAATGCATTACTCACAAGAGGTTTTCGATTCAAATATCTATGATACTATTACCCATAAACAGTGGTGCTCGACAGATCGGACAAAATTAATTACCGTATCCACACCTTCAACCACGTTTCTTGACGAGTTTAATGAAAGTTTGCAGAAACTTGTAAGTCATGATTTTATTGCCAAACAACAAAGCAATTATTTTCAAAATTTAAAAAGTCATCGAAATCTCGGTGAAGTAGTTGTCCTATGTGATTTTTCGGAAAATTACGGATTTGCCGTACAAGATGAAGTGCCGAGATTTAATTGGAATAATAATCAGGCCACTATTCATTCATTCGTAGCGTATTATAACCGCGGTGATAATAACCTAACACACGTAAATTTTGTGATTATTTCGGAAACCTTGCAGCATACCACAACCGCAGTTCACTTGTATCAAACAAAATTTATAGAGTTTTTGAAGAACCAATGTCGCGATTATTCAATTAAAAAGCTCATTTACTTTTCGGATGGAACATTCTCACAATATAAGAATCGGACAAATTTTATTAACATTACACATCATGAGGAAGACTTTCAATATTCGGCAGAATGGCATTTTTTCGCCACCCCCCACGGAAAAGGACCATGCGATGGACTTGGCGGATCCATAAAAATATTAGCTGCACGAACCGGTTTACAAAGACCCATAGATGATCAAATTATCACCCCGCGCGATCTTTATAACTGAGCCAACAATGCGTTTCAGAATATTTCATTTGCGTTTTGCACGAATGACGAATATATTTTGCAAGAAGACAAATTAAAAAACAGATACAGCGCAGCGAAAACGCTTGGTGGCACACACTAGTTTCAAACGATTATTCTCGTCAATAAAAACGAGGTCGCGGTCAAATTTTATTCCTACCAAGATAGTTGCAATACTTGTATTATGCGCCTTACGCGCCAAAATTCATTTTGGCGAGGTGTCCCAGCGGCGAGGTGTCCCGGCGGCGAGATGGCCTGGCGGCGAGGTGTCCCCGGCGGCGAGGTGTCCTAGACCCTAATGCATTACTTACAAGAGGTTTTCGATTCAAATAGCCATGATACTATTACCCATAAACAGTGGTGCTCGACCGATCGGACAAAATTAATTACCGTATCCACACCTTCAACCGCGGTTCTTGAAAATTCATAGTACTATCTTCTTCTGTACAATTCCACAAATTACACGATACATAATAATCATTACTGAAAACGGCATAATTCATGCAAACACGTTTTTAACGTGGCCTAATGCCGGTCTCCAGCCCGGGAAACACCAAGAGAAAACATGTATTTATTGATTGGGCTGTTCTATATTTTTAGTGCGAGTTTAATGGGAAATTTTTAAAATTATTTAGCCAGTGAACTGCCATACGAATTGCCGCGCAAGAGGTGCAATGAGACGGTGAATTAAGAGCCATAACTTAGAAAATATTAAAATGGCCACTTTGATCTTTGCACCAATCGTTAGAGAAGGCTTTGGTACTATTGCACAAAAAGCAGCAATCAATTTGGACGTGGACTGTAGGATTAATGATAAATTTTGTGTGCCGCGAACTACTACCGAGACCGAACGTACGAGTATTTCGCTGCTAACAGTGGGCGTGGCGCGCGTTATTGGTGCGCGCTGGTGAATAAAAAATGTTATCTCAAAAAACTAAGACAGAAGCCATCGCGATTCTTGTTTCATTCTTTAGAGGAGGCTTCAGAGTACAAAAATAATGAAAAAAATAGCGAAAGGCCATTTTTAGATACAGCAATTTATATTTTTTAAACAAACTTTTTTAATGTTTATAAACATTATCCAATAATTATGAACTTTTTTATTGAAAGCTTGAACTTTTGCGAATGTTGTTAGTAGTTTAGGAGATATGAATTTTAAAAAATAATCTTACCTGAAAGTTTGAGAGGCTGTAACCCAAAAAGTTTTCAAAAATTCGAAGTTCTTTTTTTACCCAAATCTTTTTCTCCGCGAACACTACATGGTCACAAAAATTCATCAAAGTTCTCGAACATGTCTGTAAAAAGTGTCCCACTTGAAACGGAATGACCTGTATGCGATCGCCGATCGCCGCTCGACTCTCGCGGGTGTCCGCGTACCTGCGATTAACCGTGCGCCCTGCCATAAATTAGGCAAGTGCTATTCCTACTGCTTGTGTCAATGTCAAGTGAGTTCACGGACCCGGCCGTAAAATCAACTGTTGAGGTTCTCGTGATTCTTACGAAGGACAAAATCGGCACTATGAACTACTACCAACGACCTACTTCCGTCGAGGCAGGTTGATTCGTGGGCGAATGGGTGAGTTTAACACTAGGTTTACGGGACCCGTCAATTTGACGGATTTCAAATTTTGAATTGAAATATACCAAAAACCATAGGATTAATTTGAACCATTTTGCATCGTACATTAATTCAGACCTAAATTGAATAAATCGATTCTCTAAAGAAAATGCGTACTTTCATTTACCAGTCAATTTGACGGGTGCTCGTAGAAGTGCTCGTAGAAACGCCCGTAAACCTAGTGTTAACAAGGTTTTTCTAACGTTATTTATTCACGTCGTTTATCTTAAACCATAATTTATCCGTCTGATAACGTGCTCTTAAGGAAACCATTTTTTCCACAAATACTACAATCTTCGTTTCTACTGAATAACGACTAAGAGTATTAAACACAGTTATTCAACAAGCATTAGTTTATTTGAAGACGATGTGTGATATTTGCCGTACGCTTCTTCCGATACCCACGCGATCTACTTATTCACGCTCGCGGTGGGGCGCGATTCAGAGACCACACTCTCGTTTCGAGCGCGCGCCCGATACGCGCTCGGTTTGGCCTAGCCGTTTCCTTAATAGTTCAAAATCGAGGGCACTTACAACATTATTGCTAAGGAAGAAATTGTTCAGAATCACCCAGCTACCCCCCATATCATGGAAATAGATCAGTTACGGGTCACCCTGTATACACATATATCGTTAGTTACCCACGCGGTATAACAAGAATAAACTCTCAACGGGAATAGCAAGGGCGTTTATATAATCACCAGCAATTTGCAAAATTATTTGAGGGAAAAACAGCGATCTTTCCTTTGAGTGCGATTGGAAGCGCACAAGAGTAACCTGCCGTTTAAATCTGTTGCAGTTATTCGAACTACTTATTACTAGAATAGTAATTGCTTTTTCTCCCAGCGTTGGTACAAAATTTGTAAATCAAATCCAAAAATTACGCGTCAATCGATGGGGTTTATCATGTTATCGTTATAGAATTAACAAGAACGGTTGCCCGGTGAAGAGTGCAACTTTTTCCGTTTGCCCGTACTACTAATAATTTCTGACCTGGATATTCTGAATATTCATGAATCTTACGTATATTCTAGATGTACGCATGAAGACTTAACAAACATTATGCCGCCCACCTCTAATCCGACAGCCATTCTGTAGCAACTTTACTTAATTAAACGAATTCCCTTGATCATGCTTCAACTTTTGCTTTGATATTTCTACGTGAATCCAGGAAAACATTCCGCCTTTACTTAAACCGGTGGTACTCGCGTGGTGGTCCATGCAACCGCACATGAATCATTTATTTTAAGCAGTACCCTAATTAATAACAGTTTTCACATTTTTGATCAAAAATATGGATGTTATTGATTTACAAAATAAATGATTTATGAAGCAAAAATTATGTGCGGCCGTTTCGATCATATTGCAACTAACACTAGGTTATACGTAAGGTACGGGGAATATATTTCTTTGGCGTTACGATAACCGGTTAAGATTTTGATTATTTTTTCCATTTCGTCGTAATAAAAATTTAGGAACTTATTATTAACTATTTAATGATTCCAAGATATAAAACATTTAACCAACTACAAATTTGAAAAAATTAAATATGTACCACGGCTTTGAAATATCCTACAGAGAGGAGTTGCAGCGTTAACCGTAAATTTAATATACTTTTTCGAGGCGACTTAATGGGAAAAAATTACACACGTCGGAGAGTTTGGTTCAATGCACTTGAGTTTTCAAAGAATTAATTTGAAACTTTCCATTCTGCCCGAGAGAAGATAACTGCAATTCTACCGAATTAACTTTTAGAAAATATGCGGTTTGTATGAATTATATCTGTATATTTTTCCTGCTTATTATACTTCGAGCCTCGCACTTGTTACGAGCCGGGCGAGTTTTTTAAACGCGTTTCTTCAGAGTTCAATGATTTCATGTTATTGTGTACGAAGAGTTAATAATTAGAATGGAATAAATGTTTGTATTAGTTTTAACCCGTTAAGAGATTCCCGTAACTTTAATATTGTTAATTTACTCCGAGCGGTAAGAGTGAATTGTTTGTGGGACGTTACTCAGCACTTCTATTCTTATATATATTCACAAGGAAAGGTAATACTCTATATTAAAATAAAGTTTAGAATCGAATTAAAATTAGAAATAATGTATCTGATATATTCTTCAATAGTAAAATCTGCAAATGATAGGTTTTACAACGAAATGGTTCTCAATTGATTACAATAGTGGTCAGTGTGCAGTGTAGTTAACGGAGAGAGAGAATAAAATAATAACAAAGTAAATTAAAATCGTACAGGAGGATCTGGGTGTACCCTTAGGCAGTGACAATTTAACAATATCCCTGTTGTACGTTTTAGTTAACAAAGCCTAAGCTTGTAATTATTAAATTGGGATTAAATAATTAGAAATAAATAAGTTGACTCTAACGCCTGAGTGTTGCGGGGGAATAGCGGCCACGAGTCCTGATGCAGTAAGAAAACGCGAAGGCTTCTATAGTAGAAAGTCGATCAAGAGGGCAACTGGCCCAATATCACTGTTAATTACTCGAGTTGAAAAATACTAAAGCCCACGAGAGCGTCTAAACCTCGGCTTATATAAATCTCGTGTTGTGGGGGAGGATGTGAAAACGAAATAAACCCTGACGGTGATTGGTTGCTGTGGTCCACGCGGACAAAGTTTAGAGAAAGTGACGTAACTGCAGCTGGAATGCATCGGCATGGTAGGCAGGCATAATACACGGTTCTATGGATAGGTTAGAGAGAGAAAGAGTGAGAGAGTATCGAAGGGCAGGGGTCGTAGGGCACTCGAAATAACTAAATAAGAGGGGACTACAGGATCAGTTTGTATCTTCATTTTTGTTGTTCCAAAGTCGGACGGATCTCGAAGGTTCATATTTAGTTTGAAAAAACTTAATGTATTCCTAAATCCAGAGCATTTTGAGATGGAAGACATCCGTCCAGTATGTAAATTACTTGGACAAAACTCATACATGGGTTCGATAGATCTAAAGCAGAGGCGGCTGACAGAGTGCAAATGCACTCTACCCCGCCGTTTTCGGTTCCCCCACTTCTACGCACTTCTACGTGCACGCGGACTAGCAAAGAAAAAGACAGCACTCTATTGCATACGTAGAAGACAGCCGCGTTCGTTTGTTTTTAGACGAGGCGCGTTGTGAAACCACGAGAGACAGAACGATTCGCACGAACAAACGAGTGACAGAGCATCGTTGGTGGTGATAGCCAAACCGAGCTGCCTTCCCCTCATGGGCCCTCCTGAACCTCAGTTAGCCGCCTATGATCTAAAGGATGCTTATCTTCTAGTTCCTATCCACACACAACACAGCAAATTTCTGCGGCTTTTCATTCATGAAAAACTCTATGAATTTACTTGTCTCCCCTTTGGCCTCTCTATATGTCAATACGTTTTCACTAAAATATTGAAACCAGTTATAAACACGCCAACGTCAAAAAACTTCCTTTCTATAATTTATCTGGGCGATCTGCTGTGCTTAGGAGAAAATTTCAGTTCATGTTTAGATAACCTTCAAGAAACAAAACATTACTTGCATATCTGAAATTCATTCTTAACTGGGAAAAGAGTAATTTGCATTCTAGTATGAGATGCAAATATTTGGGTTTCATAGTCGATTCAAATAAATTCTCTCTGGAACTAACTCCTAAAAAGCGTGAAGCTTTGTCGAAACAGGTAGTTCTCTTCAGTTAAAAACGGGTATGCTCGATTCGTGAAATCTTGCCAATTAATAGGATCCCTTGTAGCCGCATGCCCAGCGACAGAATACGGAGCACTTCACGGTAAATCTTTAGAAAGACCTAAAATTGAAGCACTGACACATAATAATAATAATTTTGATTAAAAAATGACCATACCAGGAGACATTTGGGAAGACATAGTATGGTGGCAACATCAGTTACCAAAGGCATCTCGGCCAATTAGAACAGCAAATTATGCTAGGGAGACTTTTTTAGATGCTTCCTTATCTGGTTGGGATATACTCTGCGACAGGAAAACTGCTCATGGTCTCTGGGGAAGAGAAGAACAAAACTGACACATCAACGTACTAAATCTAATGGTCGCATTTATAGCTCTTAAATGTTTTGCAGCGGACCTTAGAAGTTCTGAAATGCTCCTTAGAGTCGACAACTCTACAGCTAAAGCCTATATTAATAAAATTGAAGGTACTCAGTTCCCTCATTTGCACAAACTCGCATGCCAAATATGGAATTGGTGTGAAGCTCGAAGTGTTTGGGTCTACGCAGCTTATATCCCATCCAGAGAAAATAAGGAGGCAGCTGCTAAGTCTAGACTGCTGAACGTTGATACAGAATGGCAACTTGCAGATTATGCCTTCCAAGATATAGTAAAATCTTTTGGTAATCCATCAATAGACCTGTTTGCATGTAGGTTCAACACTAAATGCGAAATATATTATCTTAAATCAGTGCTTGGGACGGGATGGCCTGACAATAGACGCGCGTTCACAATCTCATGGACTGATACAAATTTTTATAAGTTTCCTCCATTCGCGGTGATATTAAGGGTTCTCCAAAAGATAATTAGGGAAAAGGCATGTGGGTTTGTTGTGGTTCCATTATGGCGCGCTCAACCATGGTTTCCGTTATTCCAAAAATTGTTGGTTTGTGAGCCATTTGCTGTGCTTTCATCCCATATTTCATCCAAATCGCAATCTCCCTGTGTCTGCTTTCAGCGTTCACCACCAGTCTCTAGCAGACAAACTCACCCTGGCGGCAGCCAGATTATCAGGGTTGAAAATCTCTCGTAAACGCTGTTGTCTATGACAGCCAATTTGTCGCATCGACTGCTGCCTTTCTCCACTTGTGCTTTCTATTTCTGCAATTGTCGTTTGTCTCTCAACAACTTCGTTGGTCGTGACCGAATGCTTTTTATAGACCAGGACGGGTGCAATTCGGCCAGATGCATCAGTTTAACTTTGAATGAAAACGGAACAAAGTTCCTGGATTCTTCATCCTCGTCTTCAGTAGGTGGGCTTATTTCCTCCACTTTTCTTTTTATTGGTTTATTTGGAACGTGGGTATCACCTCCCACATTCAAATCTTTCCTTCGGTAAACTCCATTTCACCGACCATTACCATCAACCTATTAGACAGTTCCCTGCCTATTAAAATTGATCGTTCGCTAATTGTTGCGCTTACTTTGTTCGTCATAAAATTGGCTTCAACGAGCATCTCCCGTAAATGAAAAATTGTACAATTCTCGGTACACAGTTAATGAAATTTATTCGCGAAGGAACACGTTGATTAACAGTTTCTATACATTTTCATATTTTTCATAACAGTTAAAAACAACACATAGTATAAGTTTTATAAATAATAGCTCATTACAATTACCATTTTCGGTGTTATTCTTATCTTTTCTCATTTGTAGTACAAATAAAAAATTGTAGTACACATGAGAAAAGAGGGGAATATCGAAAATGGAAATTGTAATAAGCTATTATGTATGTAACGTATACTGTGTGTTGTTTTTAACTGTTATGAAAAGTATGAAAATGTATAGAAACTGTTATTCAACAATTCCATGCGTCCCTCACCCATCACCCTTCACGGAGATGATGATTACATTTCAGTAAGAGCACATCTTTTAATACGTCCGTCGCTAAATAGTATCTTAACACTGATAGCACCTGCCGGAGGTGGGAGAACGTGCGCTCCACCGACACTTGTGTCATGGGGACCGCAAGTGCAACAATCGCAATACTGTACAGTTCCTCGTCGGTTTGTCGCCTGGCCTCCCAAAATTTCAAAATATTAACCTCGGTTGGAACACGCGGCCAATCAGCGTATTTTTCCAGAATACAGGAAAGCCCGTTTCCGCTGGTGCTCCTCCTTTGCACGTGGACGTCCACCTCTCTGGTTTTGAGTAGTCGCCGAATTTCGCCCTCCGCATAGGGGTGGTGTCCTCGGCATGGGAAGGAGACATTTCCCTCCCGATGCGCAACCACAATGATCGCAGACGTCATACAGCTTTTTCGCTGTCTGCTGGTGTCAAGATCAGCTGGTACCGCGGATCCATGTACATGGCCGCAGCGAATACGGGCGTCCCTAATAGCGTCGCCTCGCGCCTGTTCATGCTGCCTACCAAGTTTATCGCTATGTTACCTTTGAAACGCATCGTCTCAACTTTGCAGCGAAGCCATGCGTGGTAGAATTCTCCAATTGTAAGTTGCTGCTTTTGCAACGGCTGCGTTGCAACCGCAGCTGGTTGCAAAGAGGAACAAAAATCATCTATAACTGCCCAATCGGCGTTCGACAGCGTCAGTAGGCGGTGGTGCTGCCGCCGGGATCGCAGTTTTTCTGCGAGGTCCGCGCAAACACCTCGCACCGCGAAGATGGAATCGAGCATGCTGTGTAAGGAGCTCCACCTTGTCACCACATCCAATGAAGGTTTGTTCAACCCCATTGCCTTTATTTGTGCTGCTAATTTTGGTGTGCGTAAATATTTACAAAGCTGCCTCGCACTGGCAACAACCGGGGCCAGGTCCGGTTTCGATTTGACTGCATCCGCAACACATAGCTGCAGCGTGTACGCTGCGCAGCGCACGTTGCATATCGTCAGGTGTTGCAAGGCGTCATTCAATGCCGGGATGTCCTCCTCTTCCTCCTCCTGTGCGTCGCCTGTTTCGGACTCCTCATCGGTGGATTCTTCTTCGGGTGACTGGGGCAGGAACGCTCCCTGGAACGCAGATATGTCCGAATCGAATGTGTTTGACATCCCAGTTGAATCCGATGCGCCTGACGAGTCGCCAACGTTGCTGAGGGCGAATTCCGGCGACGTTTCCCTGGTATCCCATTCTTTGATGGCCTTCACCAGATTGGCAGCATTATCGGTTGTACAGCTGTACAGGTTATCTAGTCCAATGCCGTACCCCTCCAGGATCCGCCGGACTTCCTCCCTTAAATTGTGCGCAGTGTGGCTCACGAATATTTATTTCACGGTGAGATTACGCAAAATAATCTCCACAATATTCACGAACTGAACATTCAGACTTATGATCTGCCTGTCCAACCTAGTGGCGGTGTCCACTTTCAGCGAAAGCATTCGCCCACGCACCTCGTCCCAGATGCTTTGTCTTAATTGCGCAGCTAATTTATGCACTTCCTCCACGATATTACGTCGATTTATCGTTATTTTCCGACCTTCAATTGTGGAACTCAACGCCTCCAAAATGGGATCTATGATTTGGCGGAATCCTGCATCCTCCATTTAAGAAAAAGGCCGCCCGCTCACTGTCACTAAGTAGCAGCATGCTCTCTTTAATTTCTCCTCGTCCATGTCAATATTCAACGACGACCTCCTTTTCAAAGGTCTTGTATGCTCCCTCCCATTCGTCTGCTTTTCCGCGTTGAGTAAAGCAGCCTCCGTGTGATGCTGCCGCTGTACATGGCGCTCCATGTTGCCTGCGTGTCTTCCCTGAAAAAATTAATGAATTAACTATTCTGAATTACAATCCATGCCATTGATTTCACGCCAAATCGCACAGTTAAAATCTTCGACATTCTGTTTTTGATATATGTTATAGATGGAGGTGAGACAAGCCACCCGAATTTTTTTTTTATTTTTTATTTTGACTTTCGAGGAGTTATGAGACTTTGAAAAATTGGGACACTTTTTCTTCAAACATTTCTAGGCGCGGTCTGGCTTGCCGTAGAATAATTTGCTTTTTTAAGTTCGATTCAGAAAAGATTGTAGTTTAACGAGAATTTTCAACCCATTTCAAAAAGTTTATTTTTCAACGCATAATTCATAAAAATAAAAAATAGTCGTTAATTTGACTATCTGGGCCCTCACCGAAAATTATGAAAAAATTATATCCTTGTAGCGCGTTTCAATACGAAGAGTTTGCAAAAAAAGGCAGCCCCAAACACGCAGTAACTTCGGAGTAATTCAAGAAAAAGTGTAACCGCCTCGGAATTACTGATTTTGCCAGCAAGAACGCTGAATTGGGAGGTGGGGGTCGTTACGCAGGGCCGCGGCACCTAAGAGATACGCGATAAAACATTGAAACTGATTTTTATCGGGAATAATCGTTGGTACTCGAGACTATTACGCATACCACCGTGTGTATGCATCATCAAGGCACCCTCGTGAATTTTTTGAGAATTTTCGGGAATGGCCTTCATGTGTTTTTAACTGATTGAGAACACGTAATGTCAACACGACTCGTCATCGCGTCATCGCGCAGTTATGTGGGATATCGCGTATCTCTTAGGTGCCGCGGCCCTGCGTAACGACCCCCACCTCCCAATTCAGCGTTCTTGCTGGCAAAATCAGTAATTCCGAGGCGGTTACACTTTTTCTTGAATTACTCCGAAGTTACTGCGTGTTTGGGGCTGCCTTTTTTTGCAAACTCTTCGTCTTGAAACGCGCTACAAGGATATAATTTTTTCATAATTTTCGGTGAGGGCCCAGATAGTCAAATTAACGACTATTTTTTATTTTTATGAATTATGCGTTGAAAAATAAACTTTTTGAAATGGGTTGAAAATTCTCGTTAAACTACAATCTTTTCTGAATCGAACTTAAAAAAGCAAATTATTCTACGGCAAGCCAGACCGCGCCTAGAAATGTTTGAAGAAAAAGTGTCCCAATTTTTCAAAGTCTCATAACTCCTCGAAAGTCAAAATAAAAAATTTTTTAAAAATTCGGGTGGCTTGTCTCACCTCCCTCTATAACATATCTCAAAATCAGAATTCCGAAGAATTTAGCTGTGCGATTTGACGTGGAATCGACCACGTTTATTTGCATTGGTGCGCGGAAGAGGCACCTAATTTGCGAGCAATGTTGTGGACGTTGTATGAATAAAAATAAAAATATATTCTTAATCTGAATTTAATATGCATTTCAACGAGTTTATTTCTCTAATTCGGTTAATTTTATGAATATCATGAAACGGTTTTCACAGTCGGGTCATTCCGCGTCAAACGGGCCCCCTTTTTACACGCATGGTCGAGAATTTTGCTGAATTTTTGTGGCCATGCAGTGTTTGTGGAGAAAAGAATTGGGGTAAAAATGTAAAAAAAACCTTCGAATTTAAAAAAAAAATTTGAATTACACCCTCTCAAACTTTTAGGTCAGGTTATTTTTTCCAATTCATATCTCTCGAAATATTCTAACACCGAACTAACTATTCTATCCCGAACAATATTAACAATATCGCATTCCGACAAATTCGGCTGCATTCATAAAAGATTAAACTTTTGTTACGGATGCATCCGTCGAGCCGAATATTTCGACTCTCGATTGCACTTGGAGACAAGAAGGCGCCTTTCCACTTTCTCTCTCTAGGAATAGGTAATAGCCCGTCCTTGTTTTACAACCGCGTGGCGCCTTTAACAGCCCTTTTCCATTCAGGTTAGCGCGGCCGCCTGGCGCCAGGCCCACGTAGTTTCTGTCTCTCTCTCTCACTCTACCCGGAAAACTCGTACGCATTCTTGCATCATGGTCAACACATTCCCGCCGAAATCTAACGTTTTCCGCTGCACTCGCGCCACCTTTTTCCTAAAACTCCTCCCACAGGATCGCAGTATCCTGCCACCTCCACTAGAGTTTTCACCAAAATCCTGATCCCCTCCACTCCAAGTGACCTATATAAGCCAAGGTTTTCAGGACCTGGGGGGCTCATCCTAGTTTGACTTTCGAGCAGTTAATAGCGATATTGGGTCAAGTCCCTCTTGAGCAAATCTAAACCTAGAAGCGTACGCGTTTTCTTACGGCAGTATAACTCGTTTAGTCTTGATTTTCCCCCGCAATACTCAGGCGTTAGAGTCACCTAAAAGCTTAGGCTTTGTTAACGAAAACATACAAAGGAGAGATCGTAAATCGTCACTGCCCACGGGTACACCTCGACTCTATAAGTACGGTTATATTTTACTTTACCATTTCTTTTCCCTTTCAACACACGAAACACTGAACAGACATTGTAACTAGTTCAATACTGTCAATTGTAAACTTATTCTTTATTCAAGAATACACCAAAGAATATTTGTGACTAAATTTGAAGTTAACTTTATTTGAAGTTTAGAACAATACCTTTCCTTGCGAATATATATAAGAATAGAAGTGCTGAGTAACGTCCCACAAACAATTCACTCTAACCGCTCGGAGTGAATTAACAATACTAAAGTTACGGGTATATAGTTTATTACTTAACTGATTCAGGACCTAGGCCTGGTCGCGTAGGGTAGTCTGGTCAGTTTTGTAATCGCGTTTAAACTCACTTTCGATAATAATTTGGTTGGACCTAGGCCTGGTCGCGTAGGGTAGTCGCTTCCAAATTATTATCCCTCTTTGCCTCTCTTTAGAGTCATTTCGATAGTATCCTGATTGGACCTAGGCCTCGTCGCATAGGGTAGTCGCTCTCAAACTCATTATCGTATTTTTCCACGCAGTGGCGTGCATACATTTCTTAATTATTGAACTATCGAAGAACGCGTTTAAGAAACTCGCCCGGCTCGTAACACTTTCAATAAAAAGATACATAATTGTTGCATAATGTTTATAAACCTAAAAACAGTTTATTTGAGAAATAGATATTGCTCGATCTCCCAAAACGCATATCCAAATTTTTTCGTTATTTTTTGCAACAACTGCGAAGCCTCTGAAGAATGACGCAAGATTCCCGAGAAATAAAAGAATTACCTAACAAATGCACTATCCACTTTGCAATAGCATGTACATAGTACATGGAACAAATATACGGGTGAAAGAATACTACGAGTGTTTTGTCGCGGGGTGCCGAAGTTATGGTGGATTGTTGCTGAGGAGAGGATCATGAGGAGAGACGAGAGTACCGAAGAAAACGAGAGATTCACCAAGAATATAATCATGTATTGTTACACTGGCTCGAGGGTTCGGCCAAAAAAAGAACACTTAACAACTATTATACAAACTAAAGGAACTATGCGTGAACTGAAGAGACTTTCTAATTGCGAGATAAGTTGCTTATTAAGCCCGATTGTGGGATCAACCGAAAACCGCCGTAGTTAGAAAACCGCGGAAAGCCCCTGCATATTTCAACGCGTGGAAGGCTGCGTTAATTCATTGGAAACTTTAAGACGTTGTTATTAAACAACTTGAAGTCGCCCAAATCGTGCGGTAACTGAGCGGAAGTGTGAAGGCTCCCTTCTATTTACAATACGCCAGTGCATGATTAGTAGTACGGAAGCGGACTTTCACAGGGAAAACACACCGGCACAAATACCATTAACATTGCAGAATTCCGAGGTCGGGAACTTACAAAATAGCGACCCCGATGCTGCAAGCACTATATTGCAGCTGCTCATTAAAAACCCCGGAGTTGCCGAGTGCGATAACTGTACATTGCAGCATGCCAAAATTGCACTTGCATGCGACAATGCATACGAATTATTAGTGCAACATATTGAAACAAATTATTATACTGAATCCATTAAAACCGTGCTGGAGTCTATATTATTAGGTAATATAGATTCATACGATTTTGGTTGCTCGATACATAGATGCGGTAATGTCGATACATTTATTAAAAAAATTGTGTCAGTATGCATTTACAAATGGCTGAGAAAAATAAATTTTATAATTTTCGGCAAGTATCGGCAATTCAATGCCAAAAGTAATATAGAAACACAGGCGAGTCGGAAAAACTATTGTAATATCAATAAAAAAAGGGTTTTGAACAGGTATTACTTATGTTTTTACTTAATACATATAACTAGAATTAAGTTCCACCTTAATTCTACTTCCATTGCGCAGAAAAGTGATAAAAAAGGTTTTTCCTATTTACAACAGAAGAGCAGTAAATAGTAAAAACCTCTATCACATTCCTGTGCATTACCTTCCTCATAGCGTAACTTTTATCCGCGCTAGTACACATACACGAGATTCGTTAACTATGTGTGCGTATGTGTCTCTGCGCCCGTTTGCATGTGTGTGTGATTAGTTCGTTCAGAAGTCGATAAGCAGATGGCAGGCAAGACAATTGACCAGGTCCAACAGGAGGGGAGATCCCACCCCCTGGGTGGGGCTACCGCCCAGCCTCACGATTACAGAACAACGAGCATGACCGTTTTCAATCAACTGTCCGAAACTGTATGTATGATATTATTCTACCAATACATACAATAATTGTACAATAATACAAAGACCATAATTATTAAGAAAAGCGTGTATGGTTTAGGATGCATAAAGCAGCAAAGCACTACATTTCATTTTCAAGGAATTACTTTAAAAAACAAGTGGCTGAACATTTACTCTACCAGACGAGTCGCATCCTCCACATAATATTTTATATGATATATAAATTAATATAAAATGAAACATTTTGGTTCAAATATTTTAAATATTATTGTTTACGTTACAAGTCTGCTTACAATCGCAAAGGCATACTGCGGTTAACTTTGTTAATTGACGGAGTGGTTTGAACAGAGCGCTGCACAGCTTACGCCGCGAGGCCGAACTCATACTTCTTTTGCGGTTTAAAGTAAAATATTGCCCTAAAATGAAATAAAAAGTATTAAAATTGGCTTCAAATGAAATTTTAAGGGGTTACACCGCTCGAGCGCCTCGAAATTTAAGGTTTTTTCCCGAATTTTTATTGAAGAAATAAGACATTTTTATGGAAATGCAAATACGCTACTTTATTGTGTATACATTTAATTAGAAAATTATTATTTTCGTTTTCGATATATTGAAATATCTAAGTAGATTCATTGAAAATTTGTGAGGTCAATGTGGGCACTTTAGTGCCCACCGACTTTGGAGATACTGTTCTGGAAAAAACACTTTTATAGTTTTCGTTATATTTTAGACGAGAATAAGACCTTCCGGTTACAAATAAATAAACAGATTAACAACTTCGTCACGCCTTTTTTGCGGGTACCTCGAACATCATTACTAACAGTAAAAACCAAAAAAACAATTGGAAAAGTTTGTTTTCCTTGGAAAGAAGTGTACTTTAAGCAAAAAAACAAATTTGAAGTTTTAAAAAAGCCCGAGCGGTGTTGCCAGTTAAGCCAAGTTACAAACAAAAATTCCGAAAATTGACGGAGTTACAGTGACTTGAATGGAGCGTTTAGAGTATGCCGCGCGGCTAAAACCTCATTTCTTTTGCGCTTTTCTCGAAACAACGTTTTTCACGCTGGCGGAACAAAAACCTAGAGAACCACTTGGCCGATTTACTTCAAATTATCGCTGTTGAATTTATTACCGTGTATTAGTTTACAATTGCGAGCAGCCGATCAATTTCATAGAATTGCTTATTATTCTCTTTTATTAAGTGTATTTATTAATATTTTCTGTCAACGTACAGAAATTTAACGCATGTGGCAACTTACACAATTTTACAAAAAAATTCGAGCCAAATTTGGTTAGGTTATCTAATAATGTCAGTCACCTACACGAGTTGTCCGAGCAGTGTCCGAGAAGTTGTCGTGACAACTTCTCGCTCGCGACAACTCGAGCCGGACAATACGAGTTGTCCGGTTCCAGTTGACCGGCGCCGAGGAACCGAACGCAAGCGGAGGGAGAAGTTGTCGCGACACTTCGAGTCGGGAACGCCGAAGTGTCCGGCCTGAGTTGTCACGACAACTTGAATTGTCCCGGCGCGTTTCGTTTCTTACCTGGATAGTTCGGATTCGGTTTCTTTTTCCATCCCTGGTATTAATACCATAAAAATGCTACATTCAGGCTTCCAATTAAAAAATATATATATGTGCGATAAACAATTCCCCACACGGGCACGAACACGGACCGTCCGAGTACGAACCTGTTACGCTAACCGCTCGATCACCAATTCACGTGGTGGTGAGTAAACATTTTTGGATCACCACGTTAACTTCAAACCATCCTAACCTGAAAGGGTATTTCTGAAAAACTACCCCCCATCTGCCCCTGCTATTGTAGAATTAAGAAAGGGTGGACCCAAGCAACCGAACGCACCAAGTTCGATCGAAAAGTAAGGCGGCCCTCTTGTGCCTCCCGCTCGTGAGTACCGAAAGGAGAACTTGGTGCCTACTGTTAAACACGGAGGAGCATTACTTATGATGTGTGGCTGTATATCAGCATGTAAGGTTGGTGATTACTAGACTCCGGATGTTTATGCAATGTTTGAAATTAAGCTAGTATTTAAACCGTGAATTTATTCCGAGTTTTTAGTGGACTGTATTTTTATTGCAAGGGATGGTGGAATGAAGTTGGTAGAAAAATTATCGAGATGCGTGAATTGAGGAGAAGTTTACAATGTGAATTTATTCAAAAGAATGAATGTGGGTGAACGAAAGAATGAACGTATTTACAATGAAATTGCATGGTGTGAACATTTACAAGCGTATGTACATTTTGATGTAAGTTCTCATTTCATTGTGTGTGCTATGTGCGAATGAGAATGCAAGTATAAATGGATTTTACCGTTATGTGATGCACGTGGCGTCAGGTGGAACTTTTCTCTATGTCATGTAATTGTCGTCCGTGCGTCTGAATTCTTTCTGTGAGGTAATGATGCACAAGCACTGATGTTAAATATGAAGCGAGATGAATATGAAATGCGATGATGTTGTACAATAACTCAAACTATTTGATTAGACAATGAAAGATGGCCGTTCAGCCGACACGATCTACACTCAATGACTAATCGATAGGAAGTGAATGCGGATGTATGGCGTCGCGGCGTGCCCACGGCATGGACAGACCGGAAGTCACATGACGTTTTCGGGCATTCCAGAACGTTCTAGAGTGTTCTCGAACGCTTTGGAATGTACGCGTGATTCTAAACTGCTTCCGGTGGAAGCGAGCGCGATTTGAAAAGAGGTTAAGAAATCTGAGTTTTCCCAAAGTCGAAAACGCAGATTCCTGAACATGCAACATGCATTATTTTTATTCTGACTTTAAACAGACTTTGCGAAACAAATGTGGTAAGCACGCATGAGGTATACATATAATATATTATATCGTCCGTCAGATCATTAAAAATAATGCTTTTTGCATGAACATGCGGAGTCTAATGATTACCATATCATACACCAGGCCCGGCAAACGGTGGAGAAATGCACTCTCCTCACCCGCTATTTTTTACCCCCACCCATCAGCTTTTAGACCTACGTCGTAGGCACGCCGTGCGAACGTAAAGAAGGACAGCGCTACACCATACAGTTTTTTCATCAATCGTTTCGATAACACGATCCAGTAAAAAAACAAAACAGCGCTATCGCAGAGTCGAACGCCGGAGACGTGGTGTGAGTAAAGCCACCAGGAGAGGGTAATGACGTGCTGTGCGGCGGGTTGCGAATTTACTCAAAGAGCAGGCGTTTGCCGCGCCTGTCATACACGGTATCATGGATCGCTGGTTGTATATTGACATATTAAAGCAATATTTGTTGCAAAGTGCGTACAAACTGGGAATAAAAGAGAGCTTCATGTTTCAGCAAGACAAATATCTGAAACATAATGCCCGAATTGTTAAGAAACGGATATTATATAATATAATGCACCGCATTATCTCCAAACTCCGCCCCAGTCTCCGGACATAAACCCAATAGAAAATTTATGGGCAGAAATAAAAATAAAAATTCGTGGGGCACCCCCTAAAGAATGAATAAAAATTCATCAAGCTTTCACTGAAAAATCAATCAAATCAATGCCCAAAAGATTAGACGCGATAATAAGATCTAAGGAGTATCCTACAAACTATTAAGGGCGTTGGACACCCCCCCGTTTTGGAAGTGTTTACACGGTCGGGTGCACAGGTCACAATTGTTAACCGATTTTTATAAACAATACCTCGTTTGAAAGATAAAGGATGATCCATGCGTTCCTGTGAAACCGAATTTTGATAAAACCTTTTTTTTATCAACAAATAGTGATTCAAAAAATTGCTAAAGTTCAAGATAACTTTACGCATGGAAAAAAATTTTTTATCGAAATTCGGCTTCACATGAACGCATGGATCATCCTTTATCTTTCAAACGAGCTATTCTTCATGAAAATCGGTCGAGAATTACGACCTGTGCATCCGGCAAGCTAATGCGTGTTTTCGCCCATTTTCGTGAAAAATCCTGAAAAATATTCTGGGTCCGCTAGCGACCCCAATTTCAGCGGCAGAAGAGCCGAAACTCCTTCCCCCACTACGAACCTAACGCACAAGCATGAGCTGGTGTACGTGTAAGTTGATTAGGCGTGCGGTCAATGTATAGGTGTTTACCGTTACAGCGGGAAATCACACCGACGGCACACAACTCTGATCCATTCTAAACTCTTGCGAATAAGCCAACTTGAGCCGCTCGGGCCTTTGTGACTTTCGGTCCCGTCTCCACCACGCAATGCATCGTAAGGGTATAACGCTCTGCGTTTCCCATAGAATGTTTCTTGACCAATTTCGATGATCAAGGACTCACTTGAAAGATAAAACATGAAGGAATGCGCATGATATTTTAGAATTTTGGAAAAGTGTAATCTTCGTGGAGAAAAGAGCGTTAAAAAGTTTAAAAACATTTTCCGCAATAGAAAAAAGCCATTTACAGAAATTCTGAACGATAACGATTGTGTATTCATCTTTTATCTATCAAAAGAGCCATTAATTATCCAAATCGGATATCTAACACGGGTTGGAGAATTTATAACGTAAATCCATGCACTGCCTTCAGCGGCGCGCCGCCGTGAAGTCACAGCGAGTGGTAATTATATCTGGTTCGGAGATATAATCCACGGTCAGATTGATCGTCAAATAAACATTAAATTTTTATTCTGTCAATCTTTCCTATTACGGGAAAAAATTGAAACCAAAATTTTTTTAAGAAAGTTAGACATACATACATAAGTTCTTACGAAACACATGAATACTTAAAGAATATTGTAACCATATGTGAAACAAGTACTTCCCAGATTTCACGTTACTCTTGTCTTCGTCATTGTTGAAAAGTCAAAAATCCTAGGTCTCCTCAACGTAGTGACAAAATTCCGGTGACTTACATTCAGACAAAAGGGGTAATCGAACAGGTATACGTTACTTTACACCGTAACAATGTCATATCGTGCATTCGACGACCGTACCATTCTACAGGGTGTCCCGTATCTGATCGATTTCGATGATATGAGGGGTAGCTGGGGTGATTCTGAACAACTTTTTCCTTAGCAATAATGTTCTAAGCGCCTCGATTTTAAATTATTAACAAAACGGCTAGGCCAATTCGAGCGCGTATCAAGCGCGCGCTCGAAACGAGAGTGTGGTCTCTGACCCGCGCTCCGCCGCGAGCGTGAACAAGTAGATCGCGTGGGTATCGAGGAAAGCATACGGCAAATATCACATATCGTCTTCAAATAAATTAATAGTCGCTGAATAACTGTGTTCAATGCTGTCACTCGTTATTCTAGAGGTATGAAAAGTTGTGGTATTTGTGGAAAAAATGGTTTCCTTAAGAGCACGTTATCAGATGGTTAAATGATGGTTTAAGATAAACGATGTGAATAACTAACGTTAGAAAAACCTTGTTAAACTCACCCATTCGTCCACGAATCAACCTGCCTCGACGGAAGTAGGTCGTTGGCAGTAGGTCACAGTGCCTATTTTGTCCTTCGTAAGAATCTCGAGACCTCAACAGCTGATTTTACGGCCGGTTCGGTGAACTCACTTGACACTGACACACCCTGTAGGAGCGGCACCTGTCTAATTTATGGCAGGGCGCAGGGCTAATCCCAGGTACGCGGACACTCCCGAGGGTTGAGCGGCGATCGTATACTTATCACATTGGTTTCACAAAATTCGATTAAAGTCAATATAGAAATAATGCATTTTGCATAAACATCCAGAGTCTAGTTATAACGCATAGGAATTGAAAATGTAGTGTGGAAATACTACCGGGTCACATTACCAAACGCGCATTTCACTACGCGACCACTATCACCGATAACTCCGAATAAAACAATTATGTAGAGGAATGTAATTGAACCCAGGTTACAGATATTGGTGGCCTTGAAAATGGCCGATTGTTATTGCCAAAATTGCCAAGATTGGTTGTGGATGCACGCCTTGAAGCGCCGGTGGACGTTGCACTGCACTTCTCCCAATGTTTCTCGATGAAGAAACGTAACAAATATCCTGTAATACTCCGCGTTAGTTCGTTTCTGTATGGTACCCGTTCGGTTTGAAAAACGATTCTGCCAGCTCTAGCGTTTCTTGGGTCTTGCTTAGAAGGACGTTCGTTAGGGAAGGGATATTTTTACAATAGTACAACGGAGTGGCTCGCACATTTGGAGTCACCGTTCATTCAGCAGAAAAATACCTGCGCGCTCGGGGTGGCCGCATGGTCTTCGTCACTACGAACGCGCTAGCAAAGACACAGGGCAACGAGTGCCATACATTTCATTATTGTCAATACCGTGTCATAAAGGGAAAGTGTGGCTATTTTACGAAATACGCGCATCGTCTTAAAACTGCATCGGCAGCGTTCACGCAACATAATCCTTTAATATTTTCTTACGATTCTTCTCGCAAAGAAGGAACAGTACATACAATTCGCAAAATTATCAATTTAATATTGTATTGTATAGCGAAGACACTGTTTGCAACGCATACACGCTTGCCCGTGTCATTTGGAATATTATAAAATTAATGTAGTGGGATGTTTGGTGTTGAGTGCATAGCGTGAATAAAAGTACAAGCGAAGACACTGTTTGCGGCATGTCGAAATGCTTAAACAGTCGGCTCCCTAAGAATCTCTGATTTCGATCTTATTATGATTATCGCACGCGCGCGGCAACCGACTGTTTGCGGGAACGCGAGCAGCAAAGCGTGCCGCGGTACATGGGCCCGATCAGGGGGATCTGTTCCAGACGACCAAAATGTTGATAGACATAACGATGTCTGTCTCGAAATGCGTATCAAACAGTGTCTTCGCTAACACAATACAATATTGAATTGATCATTTTCCAAGTTGTGTGTACTGTTTCGTCTTCGCGGAAAGAATCGTAAGAAAATATTAAAGGTTTATGTTGCGTGTACCCTGTCGATGCAGTTTTAAGCCGATGCACGTATTTCGTAAAATAGCCACACTTTCCCTTTACGACACGGTATGGGCAATAGTGAAATTTATGGCACTCCTTGCTCTGCGTCTTCGCTAGCGCGTTCGTAGTGACGAAGACCATGCGGCCACCCCGAGCGCGCGGATATTTTTTTGCTGAATGAACGGTGACTCCGAATGTGCGAGCCACTCCGTTGTACTATTGTAAAAATATCCCTTCCCTAACGAACGTCCTTCTAAGCAAGACCCAAGAAACGCTAGAGCTGGCAGAATCGTTTTTCAAACCGAACGGGTACCATACAGAAACGAACTAACGCGGAGTATTACAGGATATTTGTTACGTTTCTTCATCGAGAAACATTGGGAGAAGTGCAGCGCAACGTCCACCGGTGCTCCGATGTGTGCATGCAAGTGCGACGAGGGTACGTCGAACTAAACTTGGCAATTTTGGCATAACAGCAATGGGCCCTTTTCAGGGCCACCAACATCTCTTACGTAGGTTCAATCACGTTCAAACATAATTATTTTATTACGGAATATCGGTGACAGTGCTCGTGCGGTGAAATGCGCGTTCGGTAAAGTAACCCGACGGCCGCTGGACTCTCGGGGGTGTTCGCGTACCTGCGATTAGCCGTGCGCCCTGCCATAAATTAGGCAAGTGCCGTTCCTACTGTGTGTGTCAGTGTCAAGTGAGTTCACCGTAAAATGAGCTGTTGAGGCTCTCGAGATTCTTAGGAAGGGAAAATCGGCACTGTGACCTAGTGCCAATAACCTACTTTCGTCGAGCCAGGGTGATTCGTGGGCGAATGGGTAAGTTTAACAAGGTTTTTCTAACGTTAGTTATTATAAATTATTCTAACGATAATTTATCCACCTGAAAACGTGCTGTTAAGAGAAAATTTTTTTCCACAAATACTACAATCTTCGTTCCTATTGAATAACGGGTAAGAGCATCGGACACAGTTACTCAACGAGTATTAGTTTATTTGAAGGCGATGTGACATTTGCCGTACGCTTCCGTCGATACCCAGGCGATGCACTTGTTCACGCTCGCGGTTGTGCACGATCCAGAGACCACACTCTTGTTTCGAGCGCGCGCCCGATAAGCGCTCGGTTACAGGTTGATAGGTGAGTCGCGGCGCGCACAATACAAAAATGACGAATCCTGCCGATTATTACTAATGCGATAAGAATTTGGAGAATGCGTGTAAATGGAACGCGACCGACACGCGAATCTAAGGTGCGGTTGTCCTCACTCGACGATTGCGTTTTGAGGAAACTGGAGTACCTCGAGCGTGAGGTTGTCCTCACTGGATTTCAAACTCCAGTCTGGGAGTCTAATAATTTAGATCGTAAGGAAGGAAGGCTGCAGCGGGAATCCAGGTTGCGGTTTCACTCGGTGACTTCGTTACGTTGAAACTGAAGAATGAGAATGAAAACTTAATCAAGGTGCGACGGTCCCAACTCAGGATGTAACTTTTCATTCGTAATTCCTGATACAAGCACGGCGTGCGGTTATAATCTGAAATGATTGTAGCAGGAATGATTTGATTCGTCTTGGTGTGGTAGTCCTCACTCTGAGACTTACCAGGAGCAACTCGAATTTATCTTGGAATATTGCCATATTTATACCATTTTAGATATCCAATTATCGCCAATAGCATTAGGAGCTCGTTGACTTCCAACTATTACAGTTTTTGCTCCGATACACAAGCCAATAAAGTGTAAACAGTAATTCGAAGTTTATGATTGTCCCGATTGTCGCGTGTTTGGCGCCCTTAGCGAGACAGGTGATCAATCAAAAGACCGGCGTGGCGGTCGATATGGCAAATTTCTAAATTTACTATAAAGTTTGAAAAACGAGGCAGACGTAACAGGCTCTTTCGTGAATGACGTGTTTAAAGTACACGGTTTGAAATTTAATTTAATAGGCAATGTATTAATTTTAATAATACAATTGGAAAATATTGTCTTTCACTTTTTTGTAGCTTCTTAATTTGTAAGTCCATAAGCATATTGATAATCGTACTGTTATGCTGCATACTTATATATTTTGCTTTTATTATTATTATTTAAGCACCTGGAGGACTTGCTGTGTCAAGATGCTTTTCTTTTGTACTTAGTAGTGCAACATATGCACACATACATACTTTTATGTTTTACTATTTCTGCTCAAGTCGCGAGCCTACGTGGCACTCAGAAGCTCGTAGTACGCAAACACACGAGAGTATCAAAAGCTTTGAGCATTTAGTCACTAGTTCATTAATTCTTGTACGTAATACCAAATACAAACTCTATATTATACCAACGTCGTTGACACCAAAACCAAAATCCGCCTGCAGGCCAACCTCATGGCATAACAGTACTTTTGGCTAAAATTTGCTATATGGATTTAAGTTTCCTGATATTCTCTACCACAGATGTACGAATGCACTACATTCATCTCGTGTAGCAATTTCGCCAATCGCTCTTTTCATGAATTTGTACGCCTCATCTTCTCTCTTATCCCGGGTACTTCTTTTCAAATTTCACTTTGTCCTTATTGGCTGAATAAACTCATGTTCTTCAGCGGTAGAATGCGATAGGTTGGATGTGCATGTTCTCGGCACGATTTCATACATTAGCTCATCTTGTACCTCCTACAACCATATTATATGCTGTGACGGCTTTTCTCTCGTCCTCGTGAGAAAAGCTACGCCACTACTTCGGCCGGGGGTTTATCGGTCCTTTTCGATATTAGTCGCGACAATTGCCAGATGGGCGCCAGGTACCTTTGACCCTAAAGTACCAAAGAATTCGATATGCGCGAGACGACCGATGAACCCTCGGACGGACCATCGTCGCGGGAAACTCTGGATCCTTAATCTATGTGACTTCGCCCAGGCGATGGGCCGCACGCTCGTCACATCCCGATGACGGTTAAACGCGGTTAAACGGCAGCTTACCTTGCAAGGTTCTCTTACATGATCCGTTACGATATCGGCCCTTGGCCCTCTGTCTCGCAGGACACCTTTGGCGGCGCAGTTACGAACAATTCCTTAATAATCCGATACAGTACAACGATAATGGTCCTTTGCGACCCGAAATTACAATTCAACGTTAATGGTCCTAGGTGACCCGAAATTACAATTCACGGTAAAATCTAACCGAAACTACGGTACGGTAACCAAAACGCTCGCACGCTACGGCGGCTCTAGGCGAAGTGAGGAGCGGTCCTACTTCCGCATCCTCCTTTCCTACTCCTTGCGGAATTCGTCGCTTAATTCGTCGCCGGGCCAGCGGCGGGGGATTTTTACGGGTGCCCCGGCTGGCCCCGCGATTTTCCACCGGTATTTTCGACTTTTCCCCCGACTGCCCCTTGCTATCCCCCGGATAGTGGCTGTTGGTCCCGCAGCAGGTGTCCTCCGGAAATCGGAATCTCCAGGCCTCCCCGGCAGGTATACGGCCGCATCCCCCCGGGATGCGCCTGCCCGCCGCTAAAGGGAGCCTGGACGATCCCCCCTCGATTCCTCCTGCTTCCTTCGGGATGGCATCTGCCCGGCCCGGCGGCCCCCGGCCGCGAAATCGTGGAGGGTACGGCGAGTCTCCCCCGGAGGTGGGTCCCTGACCCCTCGCCGTCCCTCCGATCCACGCCGGTGGATGCGTGCGTGCCCACGATAACTCCCCTCCATGCGGCGCCTCGCCGCGAGGTTGCACGGCGCCCCTGGCACCGTGCGTTCTTCGAGGGGCTCATCGGGTCTTCTCGGAGCAGTTCGGGGGTCCTCGGGTCTGCCGGTGCGCGCCATACCTCGGCGCAGTTCTTCGCTGCTCGAAACAGCTCGAGCAGCGGTCGCCATCTTGGAAGTTATCGGCAACGTCCGCCTAAGCTCGTGGCCACTCGGTAGCGGCTGTCCTATCGCCTACTGTTGCGCGCTCGGTGACGTTCGCGCGTGATCGGAGCCGCTCGGTTGCGGCTCCCCTACTCTTTCCTACGTTCTTCTCGCCTTCGGTAAGCTGCCGATGCCCGTTTGAACGCGATTTTCTAGCCGTATCGCGTTAATTCTAATTGTCGCGGTATCGCGACGATCCTTATGACGTAGCTCTTATGATGACGGTATCGCGGTTATTCTCTGTACAGGATCGCGTTAACTAATAGTCGCGGTATCGCGACGATTTCGGTAGCGGTATCGCGAGGTTTCTACCCTAGCGCGGGGGGGGGGGGGGGTCACCCAATTCGGGACGTGCCAATTCTGCAACGTCACAATGCATAATATAAATAATAATACGGAAGAATACAACAACCGATGGAATTTTTCTCATTGTGTCGGTGCCATGAACGGCAAGCACGTCGTAAACTGAAAATCGAAAAATACAATAAGCGAATTTCATAACTATAATAGAAAGGGACATATAGTATTGTTGTGTTAGGAATAACAGAATGGTAACTGCTATTTCATGTACCTTAATGGTGAATGCTAAGGACGTATATCAGATGGATACGTATTCAAAAATACTTCCTTCTATAATAAACTTGATACAATAATCACTGCCTGGTCGTACGATGGCACTTCCTTATGTCTTACTTGCTGATAATGCGTTTGCGATAACTAAGAATATTATGGAAGCATACGCCATATATTTAAACAAAGGATCTCCAAAAAATGTGTTCAACTACATGTAGTTCATAGCGCATCGTATAATAGAAAATGCTTCTGGGATACTTTCGTCGGCGTTTAGAATTTTCCGCAAACCAATAGAAATCAAAGTTGAAGATACAATAGTTAACATTGTACTGGCTTGTGTTTACCTTCACAATTTTTTAAAAATGTCATCCGACTCCAGAAAATTGTATTCGACATTGGCGTGTTTCGACAACCAAGATACAAGTACAGGAGAAATTATTCCAGGACATACAACGAACCAGCAATACTCAGTCTGCGCAACTCAATTATGTATCAAAGAATATTCTATATATAGAATACACGTGTGATAACATCTACGCACGTAGATTAATTACTTGTTCGTTATTCTGAATTAAAATTTGAGGCTATCTAATATTTAATAATTCTGCTTCATAATGTAATTTATTTTTCCCAAAACCGAATAGGGCGGGGCAATGAATATTCACCGAAATTATGATTGCTGTTTACCTTCCTCAATATTTATGCTGTCGTTACCAACGCTTTATTCGCAGAGTGGAGAATCGTTCACGCAAAATGATGATAAACTCATTGATATAGCACGATAGGAGAGTACATCAGGTAACTAAACTTTTTCAGACAAGAAGATGGCGTAAAAGAATTTACTCACTGATATTGTAAAATTCCAAATTTTTTAACGCTATTGACGTTTATTCCACCTCGCACAGTTGCTCCTTATTTTTGCCCTTCTCGGGAGTAGCAAACATTTTTCGAGCGAAATTTTGGAGAAGCAAAGGTGAACAATTTTAGTGCTATAATGTATCAAACGATTATAACATTAGTTTTATTGTCATGCGTAATATTTACGATTTGATAATTCGCGGAACTTATGCGGAATAGTATAGCGTGCTATTCTCCGAGTACGATTATGTTCCTGTTCCATTTTTCGACGTGAAATTATAGTTAATCGTCACCCAACTCCTGGTTTTCTCGCAATTGTTACGAGCCGGGCGAGTTTCTTAAACGCGTTTGTTGAGAGTTCAATGATTTACGTTATTGTGTACGAAGAGCAAGTAATTAGGTCAGAATAAATGTTTGTATTAGTTTTAACGCTTTAAGAGATTCCCGAAACTTTAATATTGTTAATTCACTCCGAGTGGTAAGAGTGAATTGTTTGTGGGACGTTACTCAGCACTTCTATTCTTATATATGTATATTCACAAGGAAAGGTAATATTCCATATTCAAGTAAAATTTAGAATCAAATTAGAATTGGAAATAATGTGTCTGATGTATTTTTCAATAGTAAATTCTGCAAATTATAGGTTTTACAATGAAATGGTTCTCAATTGATTACAGTAGTGTGCAGTGTTCAGTGTAGTTAAAGGAGAGAGAGAATAAAATAGTAACAAAGTAAATTAAAATCGTACAGGAGAATTGAGGTGTACCCTTTGGCAGTGACAATTTAACAATATCCCTGTTGTACGTTTTAGTTAACAAAGCCTAAGCTTGTAGTTATTAAATTGGGATTAAATAATTAGAAATAAATAAGTTGACTCTAACGCCTGAGTATTGCGGGGGAATATCGACCACGAGTTATGATGCCGTAAGAAAACGCGAACGCTTCTATAGTAGAAAGTCGATCAAGAGGGCAACTGGCCCAATATTACTGTTAATTACCCGAGTTGAAAAATACTAAAACCCACGAGATCATTTAAACCTCGGCTTATATAGATCTTGTGTTGTGGGGGAGGATGTGAAAACAAAAGAAACTTTGACGGTGATTGGTTGCTGTGGTCCACGCAGACAAAGTTTAGGGAAAGTGACGTAACTGCAGCTGGAATGCATCGGCATGGTAGGCAGGTATAATGCACGGTTCTATGGATAGGTCAGAGAGAGAAAGAGTGAGAGAGTATCGTAGGGCAGGGGTCGCAGGGCACTCGAGATAACCAAATAAGACGGGATCGTTGCAGGCAACTCGCGACTGTTTTAAGGAAAGAAGAAAACTAATGCTTTATGTATCTAAATTAATATAATAAAGGCGCCTTCTCGTCGCCAAGTGTAAATTCGAGAGCCGAAAAATTTGGTTCGACGGATGCATCCGTAACACAATAAAAGAGAATAGTCAATTTTAATATTACAGTTGTTCGGATGTTTAGAAAATTATTTTAATTAATTAATTAATAAGTTTACTTCAATAATGTCTCTACGCTTCGTGAGACCCACAGAACAAGGACCTTCTTAGTATTTAGTTCACAGAATAATCGAAATAATCTAAGAACATTCAACGAATTAAGTAAATTGGATTGAAAAACAGATGAACCGAATTACGTACAATCTGTTCATTACTTCGCAAAACGGCCCATGGTCTTGATTGCTTATTTCTGCAGCAAATAGCTGACCAATTTGCATAGTGCGCCGGGAGCTAGTTGCAGCAAATTTGCACAGATAACTTCTCGGCCCCGTAATTACGCGCTGGGCGTCATATGTAATCGAAGCTCCGAACTTCATCGTAACCATAGTCATCCCCTGAATCCGGGGTAAATAATTTTGACGGAGTTAAAGTAAATGTCGGACAAACGCTAAAGTGATTACAGAACAAAAATATTATCTCCACGGTGGAAATTAGTTCCAGCAAATTGAGCAAAATTGAATGCTGATTATGTAAATTTAGTAATGCGTGGAAGGTTACAATATTTATTAACCCGTTGACTATGTGAGACTTTGAGACGCGCTGACGGTACCAGCCAGTAGGAATTTAGTTGCGACCCTCACTGGGAACGGCGCAACCTTTCATTGAATTTCTGCGAAAACGTATTGAAATAATCATAACACTGAATTCCACGACATTTAAACAACATTATTTATTTATTCGTATTCTGGATTGTTAGTGCGCATTCTAAAAATTTAACATTTGCAGTGAAAATTCAAAGAACTCCAACGTCTAGCCGTGCCTAGCCGTTGCGAGTATAAACAAGGCCTACCGAAATCCACAGGGTCCCGGCTCTTCTAAAGGCGCCTTGAACAAGTGCGAAGGAAAACAGACCGACGGGTGTATTTCGCGCTAGTTCTGACTTTGGATTTCAAAAATAGCGACCTCCACATGGTGAAATCTGGGCAGTTTTTGACAATTGGGAAAATGTCACCAACTTGCAAAGAGCTACTATCGCTTTATTCGATACCTCTTTGTATTCTAATTTGTTCTATTATGTCAGAGTTCTTGAGTTTCGTATGCAAAGCAATGACGGTTGATCCATATACATACCTACATTATATCATATGTGATATCATATCTGACTCTGTTGGTGGGCCCGAGCGGGACGTAAGGGGTACAGCGGGCCGGGGGGACTTCGACGCGTAAGAGCAAAGTGGGGACACTATTCCCCTCAAGCGCCTGTAGTTCGCATATTGTCCGCCACCCGTCGCTGAAGTCACGCACGGGTTTTGTTCAGGGTATCCAACGCCCTTAATTCAGGGGTCTGCAATAGGCGGCCCGCTGTCCGGATAATAATATCCGCGGGCAATAAATGAACCACCAAAAATATTTTACTTTAATGTTGGTTTTTTCAATATTTGCTGTGTGTACCCAGAATAACTTGATAACACTCTGCACGTAATTGATATTTGATCTATTTCTAAGATGTATTTGGGGGATTACGATGGCATTCATTATTTATCGCTGTTTATAATAAGAATAATAGTAATAATAATACTTGTTTTTCTGGCCCTCGAAATTTTTTTTTCAAGTCATCTGGGCCCCGTTGTAAACTAATTGGCGACCCCTGGTCTAAAGAATGTTTATACAAAATTCCAGCTGCGACCGTTTGCAACCTTGGGAATAATACAATTTTTTCAGAATTTTCGCTGCTTTCCCTGTTACGGATGCATCCGGCGAGCCGAACTTTTCATTGAATTGCATTTGACGACAAGAAGGCGTCTTTTACTCTCTCTTTCTAAAAAGAATAGGGGACAGTTTCATCCTTGTTTTACAACCGCGAGCCGCCTTAACAGCCATTTCCATTAGGATCGCATGGCCGCCCGGCGCCTGGCCCCTACCGACCGAAGGTCGCAACCTCGAAAGCCGAAATAGAAAATCCCCCCAATATTCGGGTGGCGTATCTCACCCCCGTCTGTAACGTTAAGTATGTGATTTGACGTGGAACCCACCATATTACAAATTGAATAATTCGCGAGTTCGCAAATGGTCGCAGCTGAAATATTGTGTAAATAATCTTTAGACTCTACCAAACAAAGGCGAATAAATAGTTTAGAAATGCAAATGACTACAAGTTAGTTGTGACATATGTTAGGGTTAAGACAAAGACCCACCATCAACAACCCATAGTGCGATAAGGATTAGCATAAGTAAGAGCGCATCTCCGATGTCCGACAGTCTACTCTAAAGCTAGCCACTGTAAGCTAAGATATAATATTGTAGACTCCTGGGAGTCATAGTATAACTTGCCAAAAGAGAATAAATCTGTGGAGTTACACTTAGGTGTAGCTTCACATCTTTTTAAAAACGCGAATTAAGTGACTGCCCCGTAACATTTTGGCGATCCTGCCAGGATAGTCATCAGACAGTGAAAAGAGTTAACCTAACGAGGATCTCAGGATTCAGTGACCAGGCTCTGAACTCAGACTTCACGTTGAGACTATCGGATTCGGACCATTGGAACCAGACGCACTGGACATCCCAAGGATCTGAGACGGTACACCATCCTTCCGAGGACCCCGAGAAAACCTCGAGGCCCGTCACAACAACGGTACGAACGACCAGGCAGCAACAGGAAAGCACCTCCAGCAATTGGATTAGGCAAAAGCCGTTAAGGTATATACAGGGTGTCCCGTAACTAGTTCGAAACCGGGAAATGAGGGGTAGCTGAGGTGATTCTGAACAACTTTTTCCTTAGCAATAATGTCCTAAGCGCCTTAGGTTTTGAATTATTAACGGAAAGTTGGTCTAGCCTTTCCGAATGTTGCCTGAAGATTTCGAATATCTTCTGACTTTGATTGGACCAACAATAATGAGATTCGACGCAAATTATAGGGCTGCTATACAGGGTGTCCCGTAACTAGCTCGACACCGGGAAATGAGGGGTAGCTGAGGTGATTCTGAACAACTTTCTCCTTAGCAATAATGTCCTAAGCGCCTTCGGTTTTGAATTATTAACGAAACGGCTAGGCCAATCCGAGTGCTTATCGGGCGCGCGCACGAAACGAGAGTGTGGTCTCTGAATCGTGCTCGACTGCGAGCGTGAACAAGTGCATCGCGCGGGTATCGGGGGAAGCGTACGGCAAATGTCACATCGCCTTCAAATAAACCAATACTCGTTGAATAACTGTGTCCGATATTCTTACCCGTTATTCAGTAGGAACGAAGATTGTAGTATTTGTGGAAAAAATGGTTTTCTTAAGACCACGTTCTCAGATGGATAAATTATGGTTTAAGATAAACGATGTGAATAACTAACGTTAGAAAAACCTTGCTAAACTCACTCAATTCGTCCACGAATCAACCTGCCTCGACGGAAGTAGGTCGTTAGCAGTAGGTCACAGTGTCTTAAGCCGATGCACGTATTTCGTAAAATAGCCACACTTTCCCTTTACGACACGGTATCGACAATAGTGAAATTTATGGCACTTCTTGCCCTTGTCTTCGCTAGCGCGTTCGTAGTGGCGAAGACCATGCGGCCGCCCTAAATGCGCGTGTATTTTTTTGCTGAATGAACGGTGACTCCAAATGTGCGAGCCACTCCGTTGTACTATTGTAAAAATATCCCTTCCCTAACGAACGTCCTTCTAAGCAAGACCCAAGAAACGTTAGAACCAGCAGAATCGTTTTTCACACCGAACGGATACCATACAGCAACGAACTAACGCGGAGTTTTACAGGGTATTTGTTACGTTTCTTAATCGAGAAACATTGGGAGAAGTGCAGCGCAACGTCCGCCGGTGCTCCGAGACGTGCATGCAAGCTCGAGGAGGGTACGTCAAGCCGATCTTGGCAATTTTGGCAATAACAATCGGCCCTTTTCAGGGCCACCAATATCTCTAACGTAGGTTCAATTACGTTCCTCTACATAATTGTTTTATTCGGAGTTATCGGTGAAAGTGCTCACGCAGTGAAATGCACGTTCGGTAAAGTGACCCGATCGCCAATCGTCGCTCGACTCTCGGGGGTGTCCGCGTACCTGCGATTAGCCGTGCGCCCTGCCATAAATTAGACAAGTGCCGTTCCTACTGTGTGTGTCAGTGTCAAGTGAGTTCACCGAACCGGCCGAATAATCAGCTGTTGAAGTTCTCGAGATTCTTACGAAGGACAAAATCGGCACTGTGACCTACTGCCAACGACTTACTTCCGTCGAGGGCAGGTTGAATTGTTGGCGAAAGGGTGAGTTCAACAAGATTCTTCTAACGTTAGTTATTCACATCGTTTATCGTTTAGACCATAATTTACCCACCTGAAAACATGCTGTTAAGAAAATCATTTTTTCCACAAATACTACAACTTTTCATACCTCCCGAATTACGAGTGACAGTATTGAACACAGTTATTCAACGACTATTAGTTTATTTGAAGACGATATGTGATATTTGCCGTATGCTTTTCTCGATACCCACGCGATCTACTTGTTCACGCTCGCGGCGGAGCGTGTCAGAGACCACACTCTCGTCTCGAGCGCGCGTTCGATACGCGCTCGGATTGGCCTAGCCGTTTCGTTAATAATTCAAAACCGAAAGCGCTTAGGACATTATTGCTAAGGAAAAAGTTGTTCAGAATCACCTCTGCTACCCCTCATTTCCCGGTGTCGAGCTAGTTACGGGACACCCTGTATATGGTCCATTCCACGTCAAATCGCACAGCTAAATTCTTCGAAATTCTGATTTTGAGATATGTTATAGAGGGAGATGAGACAAGCCACCCGAATTTTTTTTTGATTTTTTATTTTGACTTTCGAGGAATTATGAGACTTTGAAAAATTGGGACACTTTTCCTTCAAACATTTCTAGGCACGGTCTGGTTTGCCGTAGAATAATTTGCTTTTTTAAGTTCGATTCAGAAAAGATTGTAGTTTAACGAGAATTTTCAACCCATTTCAAAAAGTTTATTTTTCAACGCATAATTCATAAAAATAAAAAATAGTCGTTAATTTGACTATCTGGGCCCTCACCGAAAATTATGAAAAAATTATATCCTTGTAGCGCGTTTCAATACGAAGAGTTTGCAAAAAAAGGCAGCCCCAAACACGCAGTAACTTCGGAGTAATTGATGAAAAAGTGTAACCGCCTCGGAATTACTGATTTTGCCAGCAAGAACGCTGAATTGGGAGGTGGGGGTCGTTACGCAGGGCCGCGAGATGGCGAGTCGTGTTGGCACTACGTATTGTCAATCGGTTAAAAACACATGAAGGAGATTCCCGAAAATTCTCAAAAAATTCACAAGGGTGCCTCGATGATGCATGCACATGGGCGTATGCGTAATAGTTTCGAACACCAACGATTATACCCGATAAAAAACTTTGAAACTGGTCGCGCTCGACCACGGCGCCTTTCGACGCCGACACAAATAAACTAAATAGCCTAAAACCGAACCTTGTCAGCCCTAGTGAAACTAAATTAAAACCAATCCACCGACCTCAGTTTCGTGACTACGAGATCGTTCGTAACGATCGTAAAAATGACAGGTTCGGCGGAGGCACAGCCTCGCTAATTTGCAACGACATCGGTTTCGAAATAGCGCACATGGAGACATTAACGAACGACTACAAAATTAACGGCACGATTACGATTTCCGTGGCGCCAAGATTTAACACTTGATTCCAATAGTTTTTTTTATTAGAAACAAGTATTTCATGAGCCAAAAGTCGAGGTTTTGCTTAGTTTACGAGATATTAGGACTTAAAGTTTAGAAAATTATGGGTTAGGGCGCCCGCCATTCGTGGTCCCGGCACTGATTCTCGCTGACTACGTTCAACTCTTGTTTGCAGATTTCACTGTATGTATGCATGTACAGCATGTGTGTATGCAACTCTTTCTAAATCAAGCATACACGTGAAATGCAAATCTTCCTAAAGCAAGCATACGTGTATGTGAACCTTTCTAAAGCAAGCATACACGCATGCAAATCTTCCTAAAGCAAGTATGGGTGTACACAAATCTTTCTGAAGTAATCATACGTGTATACGAACCTTCCCCAAACAAGTATGCGTGTATGCAGCTGTTCCTGAAGCAAGTATACGTTTTACGGACCTTCCTAAAGCAAGCATACGTGTATGCAAATCTTCCTAAAGCAAGCATGCACATATATGAACCTTTCTAAAGCAAGTACACGTGAATGCGAATCTTCCTAAAGCAAGCATATGTGTATGTAAACCTTCCTAAAACAAGTATGTGTGAATACAACTGTCTCTAAAGCAAGCATATGCATGTGTGTATTTTCCTAATGCAAGCATACATGTATGCAAATCTTCCTAAATCATGTATGCATGATGCAACCCTTCCTAAACCAAGTATGTTTGAATGCAATTGTTTCTAAACCAAGCATATGCATGTGCGCATCTTTGTAAAGCAAGTATACTAATTACTTAAAGTTCATCGAGAAAGGCAAACAAAAATTCTAAAAAAGTGGTAGTTTTCTAAAAGTACTTTCATGGTAATTATATACTGTCATTATTAAAATCATTATCTGTTTTCTCTTGACTGGCGTCGTGGTAACTTTTCGATTCTTGCAAATTCGACGTATCATTTAATTCCAATTTGCAGTAATCAATCAACCGCATAACGAAGTATAAACGTAATGCAGAATAAGTACTGCATATACTACATGACAGGCGCATAAGTGCGTATCTCGCGTCGCGGTGTAAAGTATATGTGCAAGTGAGTGCGGTAGTGTGCGCATCTGTGTGTCAATGGGGTTACCGTGCGTGCGGTGCGGTGACAAGTACATGCGAACAAAGTGAGCGAGTATCAGTGCAGGGACCGCGAATCGCGGGCGCCCTAACCTGCAATTTTCAAAACTTTAAGTCCTTATACCTCGTAAACTAAGCAAAATCTCTAATTTTGGCGCATGACTTCTTGTTTCTAATCAACAGCACTATTAGAATCAAGTGTTCAATCTTGGCGCCACGGAAATCGTAATCTCCCCAAATTAACGTTACAGTAATGACCGTGATAAAAATCTAGTTAACGAGAGACATTAATCTCTACTTCCTCACTATATACGCATCACGAGTTCCGGACCAGCTCTTTATTAAAGACGTGAACATAGTGTTCAAAGCACTTGAGCTGTACAAATCAAAGAATTATTTTATAATATGTGGGGACTTTAATGCGAGCCACGTGTAATGGGGCAGCACAGCATCAAATAGAAGAGGCATAACATGCCACTTGCGGACCCGCAACCGTGCGCCATTGTACCCAGGGTACTCTTGAAGTACCATCCGATTTTCCACGGACCCGTCATAAACCCGCCCGGGGAAATGTGCAGTTTGGAATGATTGACTAGAAGATAAAGAAATCGAGTATAAAATAAACTGTTTAATACCCGATTCTTACACGTTTCCGCGAATGCAAACGATACTTGACTATACGGTGCTCGGTAATCGCTTGACCCACATGGCTGCCACGGGCAGGAGCGGTATGGTCAAAGTGATTCCGTATGACAGCGACCATAATGCTCTATTTCTTAAAATCGGCATGTTGACGGCTAATCAGGAGACCCTCAGACTAGTAAAGAATATCGAGATCAATAAATCAAGAAATAAGGTCTTGTCTCGGGCCAAGTACAAGTACGCGAGACTAGACCTTGTATCTTTTCCCGAAATACCGAACGGGGTCGGTCCCGACGGTGAAATCGCGTGATGGCACGTCCTATTATAATAGTAATAAAATTACAAAACTAATGAAAACGAAGAGTAGGCTATTAACAAAGTTATTCAAACACTACTGATTCACATCGATACAAAACAGAAATTATCAAACGCAATTCCATAGAAATAAGATCCAACATAATATCAATATAATCAAAGCAAAATTAAAAACTGAATATAGTAGAGTAATAAACGCATATTGGTATAAGAAATTTAGTAGTCTTACGACCAAAAATGCCAACGACCTATTCAGCAACGCTAAATAGTATTTTTAAATAAAAAACAAACATAGGGATAAAGGATCTGCGTATCGACCAAAATGATATAGATAAACTAAAGGAAATTCTAACAGAAAATATTGTTAATGGCCTAGCCCGAGACAAAAACCAAAAAACCATAATAACAGAAAATCAGCAGAAACTCCAGGTAGTGGGAAAATGGTTCGCAGTACACGAATCAAACCTGCGCAAATCCAGAGATGAAACCCGACACGAAAGACTGGTAGAATCGACAATAGAAAAATTTAAACAAAACTACAATTACGATAAAAATGTAACAAATAGCACGATATTTTCTAGTAACAATCCATCCGATTACCCAATTATACTTAACAACGACGATACTAAATATTTTATAAACTATGCTGAAATAACACTTTTACTCAACACACAAATAACAAAAAATCCACCAGTTAGGACGGCATTCCAAACGTTGTACTGAAAAATATCACCAAACATATGATTCGAGACATTGCAAAGATTTTCAACAATTGGTTAAACAGCAACTATTTTCCCACTGCCTGGAAGCAGGCAAAAACGTTCGCAATAAAAAAAACCTAAAAAAGACGACTCAAATCTAAGTAATTATCGCCCAATTAGTTTCCTGCTCAATCTGAGTAAGTTATTCGAAACAATAATACACAGGAGGCTGATTGATGCGATAAACCAAAAGCGCCCCCTACCAGAGACACAATTCGGCTTTAAATCTAACCATTTCACAGTCCATGCAATTAATAAGTTAATGCCCGACCTGACCTGAGCATTTAATAAGCGAAATTGTGTAGCTGCCTGCGCGATAGATTTCGAGAAAGCGTTTGATACCGTCTGGACCGACGGCCTAATTTACAAACTAATAAAGAAAAAGATTCCCGAGCACCTTATAATGTTGTTCAATGATATGGTTAGAGGCAAAACATTCCGCGTCTTCCACAACAACGGGTATTCCATGAATATGTTCAAAGTTAATAACGGATTACAGCAAGGGACGGTAAACTCCCAATCCTTTTTAACATCTTTTTCTTTGACTTTTTCAAATTATATACCATGAATGAATCAAACGAAATTCGCGTGTTAGGCTTCGCAGATGACCTTATAGTATATGCGGAACATTCTAAGGTTGTTAAAGCCCAACAGCTCTTAGAATATACAATAGATAAATTGCGATTACATTTTAAAACATGGAAGATCAAAATGAACTTTCAAAAATGTGAAACAATATTGTTTAAGGGATTACTATATAACCAATCGAGAAACACTAGACTGAAATGGAAAGACTTCAAAATAATCCAAAAGGACACCAACAAAAGTTTTCCTATCTCTAATGATATCAAATACTTAGGAGTCATAATCCAAAATAACATAAAACCGCACAAACATATAAACACTCAATTGCAAAAAGCAAAAAAAAACTTTTATAGGCCTTTACCGACTCTTATAGAATAAAACCATAAGTAAAAGCGTTAAAACATTATGCTACCAGTTGTATGTACGCCCAATAATCACATATGCGTCGCCTATATGGTTCAACTGGCCCAGCAGTCCAAATGGAAAAAATAAAGAGGTTCGAAAGATGCATCATTACTGCAAAAATGACTGGTTGTTACGGCACGCTAACAAACGGTATATTCAAATATACCACAAACAAGAAACAATACGGGCAAAGTAATTTCTCACGTATAGATAACTACATCCTTGACCTAAGCAGAAGACATTTTGCAAAAGCTAAAGAAATTCGTAATAATTCATTAATCTGGGGGGTTGGCTTCCCAAATGACAATTATTACGAAAGCGTAAGAGAGACAGGATACTTGCCTCCCGAAGCTCTTCCGTATTTAGACATTGGCGGTTACTTAAATGACCCCCAGACCGGAATCCCAATTATATATCACGTTAACAGATGAAACAAACCAATGAGTATCGCCTACAATCCTAACGAAATTATAATTAATCCAAATACCAACTTGATCCATTCCACAGTGTTGCGGAATCGTGAGGCTGGGCGGTGGCCCCACCTACCACCGTATTTCGGCAACTCTCGTTCGGCGGACCATCTCTCCGGCTGCGCACACGCGCCACGCGCAGCTACGCGTTGCAAACCAGCTCGAAGACTGCGCACAATCGTCATGCGCAGCCATGGCTGCGCGTTGCCCAGCTGATTTCGGGGCCTTCTCGAGCACGCGGTCGAACCGGTTCTCCACCATTACGTTACACTCTCGTTTAACGGCCTTTAGTGCAAACACGTGCAAATAACTCGCACTCGGTTTTTTGGCTTATTATTTCGAAATCGGTTATCATCGGAATTCTCGTTTAATACCAAAGTTTATTGATTTATTTTTATACACCTTGTTTACTATTGTTCGGTGAATAGCATTTAAGTTTTTTTTATCGGAACCAAGCGATATATGTAACAATATACCTGGATAATTTTGTGTGAACTCTCGTGGATTTTTCGGTACCCTCGCCTCTCTTACCGTCCCTTAACCTTGCAACGATCCACCAGAAATTCGGTAACCTCGCGAAAAAACACACAACAATGTCAAAGATAGATGTATCAAAAGTCGCACGTATAAAAAGACTCGAGTAACCATGGTTCAACAATAAACCCGAGTGTGGCGACGATACCTCCGCTCAACTCACCTGAACCTCAAAACAGACGTCTCCGGTACAAGAACGTTAAATGAATCCCATAAACATCTAGATGTTTATTAAGTCTCAATAATTATAAACAAAAAACAACTCAAATGACTAATAACACAGCAACAGAGAAAACCAAGCACACAGTATCGCGCTCTTTCTCTCTCTCTCTGCCCCGCCCCCTCTCCCATGATTAGGAGATAATGGCAAGTTAGCACACATCGAAACGCTGCAGTTACCTTGGACCAAATGCGAACATAGATGAAACACGTGCTCATAGTAAAATCGCTTTGCACCACCCAAATCGCGAGCACGGTGAACTCCTCACTGGCTGCACCAAAATCTCGAAACGCATGATAAACAAATGAATACAACAGCATTCCATGATACGTAAATGCCACTGCTGCTGCCTCAGGTCGCACAACGCGCATGACATTTAGTTCAAGTTATAGACTAAGCTCAACAGAACCATATCAAAACCTAATAAATTTCACTACAGTTAAATTAAGTTTTAGTACATAAGTCAACGTTATTACAAAGAAAATAAATAACCAAATTAAAAAGAAATAATAATAATAATAAATAAAGTAAACAATAACATTAGGAATTCGATTATATTCGATTATAACAATTAATTCGATTATAACATGCGCATTGGCACAGCGTGAATGTCGAGCGAAGCGTACAGCAAATGTTACAGCATCTCAAATTAAGAATAACAAGACGATGTAACATTTGCCGTATGCTTCCCTCGATATCCACGCCCTTGTTACGAACCGGGCGAGTTTCTTAAACGCGTTCGTCGATAGTTCAATAATTAGGAAATGTATGCACGCCACTGCGTGGAAAAAAATACGATAATGACAATTTAACAATATCCCTGTTGTACGTTTTAGTTAATAAAGCCTAAGCTTGTAATTATTAAATTGGAATTGAATAATTAGAAACAAATAGTTGACTCTAACGCCTGAGCGGGGGGAAGTTTAGTGGTTGCTCGCGATACCGCGAGTAATTAACGCGATACCGTCATTATATTTACCGCGATACCGTCATTATGTTCAACGCGATACCGTCATGAGAATCTTACAGTATTGAGTCTAATCGCGATACAGTATTAGGAATAGCCGCGATACCGCGACTATAAGATTCATCGCGCTTCCGAAAACCACATCGCGTAATATGGTAGGATTTCCACCGCGAATAGTATCCACCGATATTCGGCTTGAGCGTTATTTGGGAACAATTTCCTAAAAACATAAATTTGTTATTCGCAGTTTGAAATCTTACGATAAATTATTTAACCGAAAGGATATTTCGATAAGCGCGGTATTCCTGTGCTAATTACGCATTAACATTCAGGCGTTAAAATGAAACGGCCAACGTGAAATTCACATTGTATTAATTTTGGCATCGAAACGTCCCGGCATCGAAACGGCATCGAGATAGCCTGGCATCGAGATGGCCTGGCATCGAGATGGCCTGGCATCGAGGTGGCCGGCATCGAGGTGGCCTGGCATCGAAACGGCCCCGGCATCGAGATGGCCTGGCATCGAGGTGTCCTAGACCCCTTGCGCGCTGATTGACAGCGCTTCGATCTATTCACAATAAGCGATAGTCACTAACCCCCGCCGCCAGCGACAGATGGCGCGATCGATCGGCTTTCGATCTATTGCGAAAGTATCACCTCGGGCGCGTTTCTCAATACATATTCATTGTTCTTTTTGTTTCGCCATGTTTATCGTTTTCTAAAATCCGTTAGCGTGCGCACGTTTTACTTTCTTTGTACAGAAAATTATATATTTGGTCTCATCGTACTCATCTGAACTCACAGTTATCGTTGTAATAAGCGTTTATTGTGGCTCAGAGCTGGAAACCTTTTACATTAAGAGATCTTCGTAAGATCAGCGTATTCCCAAATAAGTGTCATCGTTCTCATTACACGCCATCTCTTATCGTCGTTCATTCTCATTCGGCGTGAGATCATCTTACAAGGGGACGCTATGACATTGGGGTAACCGATTTGGTCGAAATTGATACTATGTAATCTTTAACACCCCCCGTTTACTGTGTTAACGTATTAGGACTCGCTGGTCAACGGTTCGCAAAAAAGACGCTCGCGAATTAAATTACGAGCGAGGTATATCCCGCAAAAGTAGCGCAGTATCCAACGAGCTCCGTGGCGCAGTGAGCAGCGCTCCAGCGTGGTAACTACGAGAACGCTGGATCGAATCTTGTAACATTTTTTTTGTTGTGAATTTTTTTTTCTTATTTCCGTTGTTTTTAATGCCTACGTACATTATGTTCGTGAAATCAGCTTTCCTCCCCGATATTTGTGCCAATGGTACAATATGCGTGGTTCGCTGCAAAACCTATCATTTGGGCTCGTGTGAAACTGCTGTATAATATGCATATACAATTAATACCTAGTTATATATAGTATAGTGCATAGTACCACATTTCTAATGGAGATTGTGATTGAATATTGCTATTTGTATCGATTTCACGAACATAATGTACGGAGGTATTAAAAAAACGAAAAACAATGAAGAAAAAATTACAAAAAAAAAATGTAACAAGATTGGATCCAGCGTTCTCGCAGTTACCACGCTAGCTCGTTGGAGACTGCGTTACTTCTACGGGATATGACGTCCCCGAAAATTAATAAAAATTTATTTTGCAAACGGTTGATCAGCGGGTCCTATTACTTTAACACAGTAAACTGGAGGTGTTAAAGATTACGTAGTCTTAATTTCGACCAAATCGGTTACCCCAATGTCGTAGCGTCCCAGTGTTAGATACAGTGAATTATTTATTAATAAACTCCTGTTCATTTATTATTTATTGTGAGCCCCATTGATTATCCCATCAAACCAGATTTCCTCAAATATCGTGCATGTTGTGTAGCTTCTTTGTTCTCATGCTTGCTCACACGGATACACACATACAATCACATTCTCATTCAAACATAACGTCTTTTCCTACATAGCTTGATACATATAATTGTTAAGAGTTCAACTTACAATTCCGGAACAGATTTACTTTAGCTACATATCCGAATTTCTGACCATTTTTTACTGTTCTAAGTGTATTTTGAGCCGCTGATCACGAATCCGTAAACACAAAAATTGTTGTTTTAAAAGATAGGTAGAAACAAGTGGATAGTCAATGAGATGGAAATATATTGGTTTGTTCCTGCAAATCGTAATTAATAAGAAATCAAATGTTAAGATAAGTACACATTGTTCCAGGTTTTTTCCAAAAAATGATATATTTGAAATAAATAAAATGTCCGAAGAGTGTATAATTAAAAACAATTAAATTTCAATATTGCTTAGATCTGACTCACTTTCTGAGTGACAATCAAACGGTGTTCTATTGTCGGATTCATCGGTTTCCGGTGAATTTGGTTCCAAAGAATTGAATTTTGGAGCCCACCGTAAAAATTCAAAAAATGGTTCATTACCGTCTGTTTTACATTTTTTAAAAACATAAATTTGCACAAATAACCCAAAAAAAAGATTTCTTCCTGCTGTACTGCGGCAACTGTGCCTTCACATGCCGCCAGGTGTCTTCAATATTATTTGTATGCGCGCCTGTGTCTGGGTCCTTAAAATTAATTGAATGGTTCACCTTTAGGTGCGTGAACCCCTCGTCTTGTAAACAATCATAGGCCTGTAAACACGTAATACCATTTAAATTGATAATATTTTATAAACACAAATTTCTTACTTTCCAAAAATCGGAAATGACGGTGGTACCCGGCTCTATATTTTTTTTTATGATGGAGAGTTGAGTCTGTCTCTCCTTTCCACCGGGTAGAGAAAACATTTCCCCGATTCTCTCTCATATCCTCCGAACACTCATTGACCTTTAACACAGTGTCCCCTGTGATATTTCCGTTTTCCAAACTTCGATTCATCGATCTCGACAATTTTTCCTGGCCCTATAGTTTAATAAAAAAAACGGTATCACGGTTCGCATAACGATGAAAGCAGGATGAAATACTGAAAAGTTTTTAACTAGTTCTCAACTTGCTTTTATTTTAAATACGAACCTCAGACTTTCTCCTTATTCTCCAATAACTTCGAAATGACTACTTCCCGACAAAATGAAGGCCAATCGGTGATTAACCTTGTTGATAGTCGTAGTTCCCGTTTGATGTAATGCGCCGAACTCTTATTCACACACATATATATAAATAAAATTACATCTGGTATGGACAAGTGGCTTTTGCTGAAGAAAGTATGCTTTCTTATTGACGCCCTAGAACGTTTAGAAATTAAAATTAAAATTCGTATTTTACTTTCCCAGTTAAACGATAATGTTACACATCTTTACATTTCTCCACAAATCTTCGACTTCTTTTTCTGAACGCTTATTTTTTGCGTGCATCGCCATGTCCAGCCATCGATGCAGTTGCTGTTTTTGATTAATTTGTAAGCGTGACCTCTCGGGCAAAAATAGGACTCCTCCTTAGGAATTAACTCCCAATCCTGTAACTTTCTAATAATACTCAGTTGTTTGTCCGGGCTGGCTGTTTTGCTGAGCAGATCGTGCAATTCGCAGTACGTTATACTTCTTGCGGAATCCATTGTTTGGCAATAAGCAGTGATATCAATTGTTATATTCAAAACTCTGAAGGTGGGAGGACTTTATTACAACGTTAGTCAATAACAGAATTTAAATTGTCCGATTGATATAAAGGAATATGTTGAAAGGGAGTAGTATATAAAATTGATCTTTATTACATTTGTTAGAGTTACTGCGTGTTCAATATAATTTATTTGGTTAGAAGCGATTGTATGAATATCGTCGGCTGACGAGGTAACTTATACAGAATCAGTTCACGCTGAGAATAGGCACAAAAGGGCACGCATAGAAGCGAATCTCTACACGAGAGGGCCCCGCGATAGTGGCGCGAATTACAAAACCGCGTTCTAACAACATTAATCGTATTATGGTTCTTGTATCTTTCATTGTTGAATTAAATCTGCACGTACCAGTTGATCAATTTTTATTTTAATTTTGGCGCTTCGAACTCAAAGCAGCAATTAATCGTAAATACATTGTTATAATGGCTGGCCGGTATACGATTTCGCAAATAGAAAGTAATCCATGGCTATTAATCCAGGACATAATTGGATACGCCAGCACGTGGCCAAGATTCATTCGGAGAGCCTTTCGGGATCGAAGTTTTACCGACCATAATCCCATGATTGTTGTCAACTTTGCGTACGTAAATGGAATATGCGAGTCGGTACTGCATTCAACGTTAGAGTTTACATTAAAAGAAGGCTACACGCGTCAACGACGTTATGAAGTTACAGCCAGGTTTAATTATTTAAATAATCCACAGTACGGACGACAAAGGCGTGACCGAGCCTATTCTTACTTGTTACTTGGTAAGGAAATGGTAACTTTAAAGTTTGAACCGTTTGTCAGAGAGACAAATAATGTATAATAATAAAATACAATTCACAAAAAGCTTCATTTTTTGTACCAGTCCCTTCCAACACATTTTCCGCCCGACTATATTTTTTCAATATTTCTTATATTAGCATTGTAATAAACTCAACCCACCTTCAGAGTTTTGAATGTAACAATTAATATCACTGCTTACTGGCAAACAATGGAGTCCACACCAAGGATTACGTACGGTGAATTGCATGATCTGTTCAGTAAAACAGCCACCTCGGCGGAACAACTGGGAATTATTAGACATTTACAGGGAGTTAATTCCTAAAGAGCAATCCTATTTGTGTCCGAAAAGTCACGCTTACAAATTAATAAAAAACAGTAACTGCATCGATGGCTGGACATGGCGATGCACGCCAAAAATAAGCGTTCCGAAAAAGAAGTCGAAGATTTGTGGAGAAATGTAAAGATGTCTAACATTATTGTTTAACTGTGAAACTAAAATACGAATTTTAATTTTAATTTCTAAACGTTCTAGGGCGTCAATAAACTAAACCTCTAAACGTCTAAACCTCGCCTTATATAAGTTCGATTGGAGTGGGGATGGATAAGATTTTAGGGAAACTCTGACGGTGGTTGGTTGCTGTGGTCCAGGCAGGAAAAGTCTTAGAAAAAGGTGGCGCGGGTGCTGTGGAAAAAGCGGGGAAATATTAGGCTTCCACAAGGAGAGAGAGAGATAGTAAAAGTGTCCTAGGGCCTGGCGCCGGGCAGTCGCGCAGTCCTAATGGGAATGGGCTGTTTAGGCGGCTCATGGTCATTAGACAAATAAAGAAACTAGATTTGTGTTTTAAAAAGGGAAAGTGAAGGCGCCTTCTTGTCGCCAAGGGTAATTCAAGAGTCGAAAAATTCGGCTCGTCGAATGCATCCGTAACACTATCATGTAACTCGTTATCAAAAGTACCTCGAGGAGCATATAAAAGTTTTGATTTGCTCCTCTTTCTCAAGAAATTATGCATGTAAATAGTTGTTAAAACTACGTATCTGGATTTTTCTGGCTCCAAAAGCATAGGTTTTCTCAACACCTTAAAGACAGAAGAAAAAATTCTAAAAGCATTTTCAATTACACGCAGAGCTCTGGACAAACGACAGTTAAATATCCTCTCTTTCGATCCACTTACCTAAACACCAGAATAAGGGTTCATGATATTTTCATGTAATGCAAATGCTTCATCACCCAATATAATATATGGTACAACATTTTGACGATCTGGATGTGATGTAGGTTGTGGTATGCTGAGGAATTTCCGTTGTATTTTTTTCCACAATATACTATTCCTGAATATCCCGCCGTGCAATATACAACCCTGTGATCCAACATCGGCAAATCAAAAATGATAGTCTGCATCCGCGAGCGCGAATAAGACAATGCAAAAAAATGATTTATAATTATAATATTTGGCGCCACTATTACACTGTGCCTGGATTACAACATGTGTGCCGTCCATTTCAGGTAAATAATGAGGGAAATTCCACATTTTTTTAAATTCTCTTGAACATTGTGACCATTCTCTTTGAGAGTTGGGCAATCACACCAAAAAATAATATTAAAAATTTTAATTAGTTCTTTTAACTGTTATTCTCATTTTCAGGTTTCTGAAGATGTAGAATGTGGTCTGGAGATAAGAGAAGACAAATTTTCGCAAGAATCGTCGGCGATTCATGACTATTCAGAAGAAATACGAACAATCGAAATTATCGACCAGTCTGTTTCCGGATTTTCCGAAGCAAGGACGAAAAGGATGATATTTATATCCACAAAAAATGCAATAAGAGACAAATAAGAATGGAAGACCCGATAATTGCACAAGCATACAGTTTGGGTAGCGTGGCAAACACACAACGCGACGAATGCACCACACACAAGGCGAACATATCGCCGTTAAGCTGGGAAAAATGAACGAGCAAAATAGATATATTTTAATTCACAAAATTAATACTTTAATTTTTGAGACAGAAATGGAGGTCTACTCCAATTCGCAAATAGTAAACTGTAGTGCATCGTCAAGTTCTACATCGTCGGTTGGCCCAACTCCTCCATTTACGCTACAAAATACCTCATATCACCCATTACACTCAACTCTGGCAGAACAGAGGAAACTTGAGCCACATTATTCACCTCCTAATAATTTGGACCTTCACGTGAACAGTTTTATAGCAACGTACAATAATCTACTTGTATGTATCTTTATTGCATCCCCCATGGGGTTACAATCCATCTTAACCTATCTTATCCCTATCGTACATATATCTTAATTCTATCCGCTATCATCCGCACGCCACACCTTCCTTTTCTCTCGCTCCCGCTCGCTTTCCTTACTTCTACATAACGCCCGCTCTCCTTTCTCCACGCTCGTCTGACCCTGTACCACGCACGCTCAGTACTTCTCTCTCCTGTCCTATCTCCTTATCTCCTCTCTCTCTTTCTCTCTCCGTCTCTTTATTTCTACTTCTCTTTCCTCATTCCTTATCTACTCCTTATCTCTACTCCATCTTTCCCCGACCTCCGTTCACCACTATTCCCTCCCCCCTTCTTCCTCTCCTTCTCTCCATTCATCCCTTTTCTCATTCTCTCTCCTCCTCTCCCATTCCCTCATCCACACTTCCCCCTCCCCTTTTTCTCCTAATATCTCCTCCACCTTGTCCTGCCATCCCGTCTCCTCCCCCTCAGTCCTCCTACCACATACCTCCCATACGTGCTCCCACGTTTCCACTTCAGCCCCGCATTTCCTACACATTCTCTTGTCGTCCTCCTCCCAGTATCTACCCTCTCTCATCTCATTCCCTAACCTATATCTGGCCACTCTCCTCCATCTACTCTCCCCCATCCCTTCCTCAAGTATTCTACTACTCCCTCTACCCTTACCACCTTGTACCACTTACTGTACTTCGAGTCCCTTATCCTTTCCCACCTTTCCCTACTTTGATTTTCCCTAACCCTCTCCTCCACCTCTTCGTAGCCCATTTCCCCCCTCTCCCTTTTCGCTTGCACCACCCTCACGTCCCATCCTTTACTTTCCCAGAATTGCCTCCTCCCCTCCCCCCATCTCGACTCTGTATCGTTCTTTTCCAACCTTCCCTTCATTTCCTCTAAACATTTTCTTGCAATTCCACTGCCCCTCCACTCCTCCAGCTTCCGCTCAAACTTCCACGCTCTCTTCCCCTTCCTCGTCCGCATTCTCTCCCTCTGCAGTTCCTCTCTCACCAGGTACCCTGGTTCGTCCACTCCACCCCTAGTGTCCATCTCAAAAACCTCTCCTGAACTGCCTCCACCTCCTTCCACTCCACCCATCCCCACACCTCCGCTGCAAAGCCCATCACGGTCCACACCAATCTGTCAAACAACCATAGCCTTCTCTTCCACTCCTTTCCCCACCTCCTCTTTCCCATACTCCACACCTGCCTCATTACCACACTCGCCTTCTTTGCCCTCTCCTTTATGTGCCCCTACAATAATCTACTTCACATCATAATATAAAATAATATAATAAAATATTCGCCATATGTGCTTCCAAAATGTTAAATGTTTGAGTCATTCTTGAGTCTTCGGTAATTTTTTGTTTCTTGGCGGTTTTTAAAGTTCATGTTGGAATTTGTAATTGTAAATCCGTCTAAAGAGAATAATGAACCATCTGTAATAAAAATAACGGTGAAAATGTTGGTAAATACTTGCTTGTATGTAATGTTTCAGTACATTGTTGAGAGCTCTACAAACTTCTATAATAATAATTGATATACTTTACTTGGATACTTTAAAAAGGTACATCAAGCTCGTAAAGGAATCGCCGGTTGCCAAGTAGCGCAAAGTTATAGCCAATCTTTCTTTGGTGTATACAGGGTGTCCCGTAACTAGCTCGACACCGGGATGAGGGGTAACTGAGGTGATTCTGAACAACTTTCTCCTTAGCAATAATGTCCTAAGCGCCTTCGGTTTTGAATTATTAACGAAACGGCTAGGCCAATCCGAGCGCTTATCGGGCGCGCGCTCGAAACGAGAGTGTGGTCTCTGGATCGTGCTCGACCGCGAGCGTGAACAAGTGCATCGCCTGGGTATCGACGGAAGCGTACGGCAAATGTCACATCGCCTTCAAATAAACTAATACTCGTTTAATAACTGTGTCCGATGCTCTTACCCGTTATTCAATAGGAATGAAGATTGTAGTATTTGTGGAAAAAATGTTTCTCTTAACAGCACGTTTTCAGGTGGATAAATTATCGTTAGAATAATTTATAATAACTAACGTTAGAAAAGCCTTGTTAAACTCACCCATTCGACCACGAATCACACTGCTTCGACGAAAGTAGGTCATTGGCACTAGGTCACAGTGCCGATTTTGCCCTTCCTAAGAATCTCGAGAGCCTCAACAGCTCATTTTACGGTAAACTCACTTGACACTGACACACACAGTAGGAACGGCACTTGTCTAATTTATGGCACGGCGCACAGGCTAATCGCAGGTACGCGAACACCCCCGAGAGTCGAGCGGCCGTCGGGTCACTTTACCGAACGCGCATTTCACCGCACGAGCACTGTTACCGATATTCCGTAATAAAATAATTATGTTTGAACGTGATTGAACCTACGTAAGAGATGTTGGCGGCCCTGAAATTGGCCCATTGTTGTTATGCCAAAATTGCCAAGTTTAGTTCGACGTACCCGCGTCACACTTGCATGCACACATCGGAGCACCGGTGGACGTTGCGCTGCACTTCTCCCAATGTTTCTCGATTAAGAAACATAACAAATATCCTGTAATACTCCGCGTTAGTTCGTTGCTGTATGGTACCCGTTCGGTTTGAAAAACGATTCTGCCAGTTCTAGCGTTTCTTGGGTCTTGCTTAGAACGACGTTCGTTAGGGAAGGGATATTTTTACAATAGTACAACGGAGTGGGTCGCACATTTGGAGTCACCGTTCATTCAGCAAAAAAATACACGCGCATTTAGGGCGGCCGCATGGTCTTCGCACTACGAACGCGCTAGCGAAGACAAGGGCAAGGAGTGCCATAAATTTCGCTATTGTCCATACCGTGTCGTAAAGGGAAAGTGTGGCTATTTTCCGAAATACGTGCATCGTCTTAAAACTGCATTGGCAGCGTACACGCAACATAATCCTTTAATATTTTCTTACGGCTCTTCCCGCAAAGAAGGAACAGTACATACAATTCGCAAAATTATCAATTTAATATTGTATTGTATAGCGAAGACACTGTTTGCGACGCATACACGCTTGCCCGTGTCATTTGGAATATTATAAAATTAATGTTGTGGGATGTTTGGTGTCGAGTGCATAGCGTGAATAAAAGTACAAGCGAAGATACTGGTTGCGGCATGTCGAAATGCTTAAACAGGCGGCTCCCTAAGAATCTCTTATTTCGATCTTATTATGATTATCGCACGCGCGCGGCAACCGACTGTTTACGGGAACGCGAGCAGCAAAGCGTGCCGCGGTACATGGGCCCGATCAGGGGGATCTGTTCCAGACGACCAAAATGTTGATAGACATAACGATGTCTGTCTCGAAATGCGTATCAAACAGTGTCTTCGCTAACACAATACAATATTAAATTGATCATTTTCCAAGTTGTGTGTACTGTTTCGTCTTCGCGGAAAGAATCGTAAGAAAATATTAAAGGTTATGTTGCGTGTACGCTGTCGATGCAGTCTTAAGCCGATGCACGTATTTCGTAGCCACACTTTCCCTTTACGACACGGTATGGACAATAGTGAAATTTATGGCACTCCTTGCCCTTGTCTTCGCTAGCGCGTTCGTAGTGCGAAGACCATGCGGCCGCCCTAAATGCGCGTGTATTTTTTTGCTGAATGAACGGTGACTCCAAAAGTGCGACCCACTCCGTTGTACTATTGTAAAAATATCCCTTCCCTAACGAACGTCGTTCTAAGCAAGACCCAAGAAACGCTAGAGCTGGCAGAATCGTTTTTCAAACCGAACGGGTACCATACAGCAACGAACTAACGCGGAGTATTACAGGATATTTGTTATGTTTCTTAATCGAGAAACATTGGGAGAAGTGCAGCGCAACGTCCACCGGTGCTCCGATGTGTGCATGCAAGTGTGACGCGGGTACGTCGAACTAAACTTGGCAATTTTGGCATAACAACAATGGGCCAATTTCAGAGCCGCCAACATATCTTACGTAGGTTCAATCACGTTCAAACATAATTATTTTATTACGGAATATCGGTACCAGTGCTCGTGCGGTGAAATGTGCGTTCGGTAAAGTGACCCGACGGCCGCTCGACTCTCGGGGGTGTTCGCGTACCTGCGATTAGCCTGTGCGCCGTGCCATAAATTAGACAAGTGCCTTTCCTACTGTGTGTGTCAGTGTCAAGTGAGTTTACCGTAAAATGAGCTGTTGAGACTCTCGAGATTCTTAGGAAGGGCAAAATCGGCACTGTGACCTTGTGCCAATGACCTACTTTCGTCGAAGCAGGGTGATTCGTGGTCGAATGGGTGAGTTTATCAAGGCTTTTCTAACGTTAGTTATTATAAATTATTCTAACGATAATTTATCCACCTGAAAACCTGCTGTTAAGAGAAACATTTTTTCCACAAATACTACAATCTTCATTCCTATTGAATAACGGGTAAGAGCATCGGACACAGTTATTCAACGAGTATTAGTTTATTTGAAGGCGATGTGACATTTGCCGTACGCTTCCGTCGATACCCAGGCGATGCACTTGTTCACGCTCGCGGTCGAGCACGATCCAGAGACCACACTCTCGTTTCGAGCGCGCGCCCGATAAGCGCTCGGATTGGCCTAGCCGTTTCGTTAATAATTCAAAACCGAAGGCGCTTAAGACATTATTGCTAAGGAGAAAGTTGTTCAGAATCACCTCAGCTACCCCTCATTTCCCGGTGTCGAGCTAGTTACGGGACACCCTGTATAGCAGCCCTATAATTTGCGTCAAATCTCATTATTGTTGGTCCAATCAAAGTCAGAAGATATTCGAAATCTTCAGGCAACATTCGGAAAAAATTTTTAAATTGCCCAATTTGACAAGGCACGATTTCTTCAAAAGATTATTTCCGCCGTATCACTCTCTAGTTTTCAGAACAAGTGTCCCCAATAACGACGTTTCCTATTTATTTTTTCTTCTTTTTTCAAACAACGATGAATCGCCACAATCGCTGCAGCACACACAATTTTCACGGATTCCAATTTTCGTTACTGTGTAAAATTAGAATTCAATCACAAGGAGCGCGCGCAAAAGTTATGTCGATGCGGGTCTACTCACAAACAGCCTTCTCATGCAATTATGCGTTTATTTCTAAATATTTTTCTCATGTTAAATGATCAAGGGCCCTATACACGTAATTTGTGAATTTTCTTTTTTGAGCGTTTTGGTAAATGGGTCCCCTTTAGACCCATAATCGCGATAGACTTCGTTCCATATTCACTCCTTTTGGTTTGAAGCTGTAAGGGAGTCATTCCGCAGCGATGCCCCTTCTGGGCATAGCCGCGAAGACCTCGCCCCGAACATCCCATGTCGGTGACGTAGGGCTTAGAACGCCAGGTATCTGGTGAGACGACACCAGCAGAGATTGGGTTCACATGTCCGAACAAAACTCCCCCAACTCTGATTAGGGCAGGATGGTAGGTTAAGAAAAAAAAAAGGCTTCTCATTCAATGCGCAGAGACGAACAGCCTCCTTCGAGCCACATCCAGTGGATCACGTTCGACAGTGCGCAAAGTTGCGCGTTTGGTCATTAAAATCGACCGCGTCTCGTGGAATCCCGTATTTGGTGCAGCGCGTTCGGTTTGGACGTGATTTTAAGATCGCTCGGCGTTCTGTGCTCGGCATAGCGCAACGCAGCGCAGCGCGGCTGGTCTGTACATGGCTTAAGATACACGGAGCGACGGATTGCCGCGTCTCCGTTGTCCCAGCCCACATCTTGCGCTTACAGCTTCTATTCCTGCAGTACGTAGATTTTAAAATTTGGTTCGCCTGAGGACGTCGGGAATCGCATTGTTTCTCTCTCTCTCTCTCCGATCGCCACTGGCGACTCTCTCGCTTAGCCTCAGAGCTAAGATCTAGATTTCCAGATCTATCGGGTGGTAACCGTCGCACAGTGTTCAAAAACGGCTTTTTAGGTGGACAAAATTATTTTTCATGAAATTCCTTGTCTTTTTGGATGCTTAGTTCAATTATAAAGTCAGTTTTTGCATTACACGTTCCTAATGTTAGTAACGGGGAAGGGACCTATCTACATTAGGACGCTGAGAAAAAGGTGACTTAAAGAATTTATTTTTTCACAAAATGTAAAGCGGATCTTTCTGAAACTGTAGGGATGATTTGTTACATCCTTCAACAATATAAATTAATTTTGTTGTTGAAAAATAAAAATGTTAACATACGTAACATAATTCACATGTAAAGGTTGTGCCTCGTAACCTGAGTTGTCAACTGGCGTGCATTGTGTAGCCATCCATTTTTGTCTGAAATAAAATAACCAAACCTTTTTTCAATGCTTATAAAGTACTCTAACCAATGAATAAAGAAAATTAAAAAATATATCAAATTGTAAAAGTTATGGGACTTGAAACAAAAGAAACTACTTTTCCCCAAAAAATTTGACTTATTTATGCTAAAAACAACAGTTTACACTAATTTTTTCAAAATATTTTTAGAACAACTTGAAGGGTTGATTATTATCTAACTAAAAAATCTGGAACGGAATCGGTCGGACAAACAGTTTTCCCTCTATCGTGCATGCCAATGGGTTACGAGGCACAACTTTGATATCAGAGATACGTTATGTTAACATTTGTATTTTTGAGTAAAAAAATTAATTTATATTGCTGAAAGGTGCAACAAATCATCCCTAGAGTTTCCAAAAGATGTACCTTTCAAAATATGTAATAAGCAAAACCGATTTTTCAAAATCGAGGAACTTATATGATAGGGGGGTTTCTGGATTGTTGGGTCAAAAATGACACGTTCCTTTACGAATTTTTTTCTCGGGAACTATTAGGCGGATTAGTATCGGTTTCGATTTTTTAGATTTATTGTTTCTTCATGTAAAAGTGTGATTTTTTATGAAAGAGTCGAATAAAACACAAAGACGATATTGAACTTTGAAGTGTAAGTATTGTAAAAAAAACAAGGCAACTCTGCTTTGCCGGAAAATCTGAACCTTAAAAACAAGACAAGATTCTTAATCGGCATAAAATTCACATATCGGCATAAGATTAACAGCAAAATTATTACGATATCTATCACCATTCATTAGTTAATTAAACTAAATATAAATAGCTGAGGTTTTTCGTTTGATATCAAATTCTTTTTTCAAGCCCCTGCCAGTTAACCAATTCTACACTCTTCTTAATAATTTTGCTTGTATCTGTTGGATTTATTTAAATGAAGTTAGTAGTTACAAAAGTCAATCGATTATATCGTTTACTAAAACGATTGAAAGGAACGATTTTCATTTAACTTATATTCAAATGTTATATAAATGACTGTTCGTTTCTTTCATTCGTGAAGAGACATCCCTTCACAGCGTATCAATAAAAGCATAATTAAAATATAAATTCGCAGAAGTACTTTATCTCATAGCCAAATATCCAATAGGTTATGGGCCCAGTTACATTGTACATTAGTTGTATAAAGTGAAAAAGTGCAAAGTGAACAAAAATGAAATTTTCCGTTATTGACAAAAATATTGTAAACCGTTACAACTTGAAGTAACGTAGAGGTACATCACTGAGGTACAGGAACTGAACATCATTAAAATTATTGCTGAAGAAATTCCAGAAATATTAGCAGACGGGTGGGTAGAAAGTGATAAAATTGCAAAAAACATTATCGTGGAATATTTATCAGATTCTTTTCTTACTTTTGTTCAGACAAATAATAGTGCAAGAGAAGTGTTACAAAATTTAAATGCTATTTATGAACGTAAAAGTATTGCAACACAATTAGCTTCGCAGAAAAAATTATTAAGTTTAAAATTCAAGGTGATATGTTATTAATGAAACATTTTGCGATTTTTGACGACTTAATTTCGGAACTATTACCAGCGGGTGCAAAACTGGAAGAGACTGATAAAGTATCGCATTTATTATTAACCTTACCTGCATCCTACGATGGTGTAATAACTGCGATTGAAACATTGTCAGAAGATGATTTAACAGTTGCATTTGTAAAAACAAGGCTTCTTGGTCATGAAGTGAAATTGAGAAACGAATGTCCAGATACAAGTCGGAAGGTACTGCATGTAAATAGGTATAATATTGTGAAAAAGAAAAATTTTAATACTCTGAGAGGAACAAAGGAAAATTATCAAGGACTACATAAACTGCGGTCTTGCAAAACAAATAGATCACTGTCTAGGATAAAATGTTACCACCGTGGAAGAAAGGGTCATATGAAGAAAGATTGTTATTATCAAAATAGAGGACAGCAAAATCAAAATACGAACAAAATTAAGGCCGCTCGAACAATTCAAGTAACGCAACCATTGGCACATGAAAGTATCTCAAGTTTTGCCTTTATGGCTGGAAGTTTAAAATCTATAGAACATGATGATAAGAAAATTATTTTTCTTCTTGACTCTGGAGCATCGGATCATCTAATCAATAGAGAAGATTTAGCTGAACATTTTATCGAACTGAAGATACCTATAAAAATTTCCGTGGCAAAGAATAACACATTTATAACTGCAACGATGAAGGGCACGATGCATGTAACTACAAACATGGGTATTCAAGGGACCATAGACAACGTGTATTATTGCCGGGATATACCGTGTAATCTATCATCCGTTCAAAAAATGCAGGAGGCTGAAATGTCAATTATATTTGATAAAAAGGGTGTTTAGATAAGTAAAAACGGTGATGTTATAATGGCAGGTAAGCCTGTAAATAATTTAACTGGAATAGAATTTACAGTTGACATTAATGAAACAAATTCGATTGTACAAACAGTTAATATTGAAAAAGATAGTTATGAATTATGTCATCAAAGATTAGGTCATATTGGAAAAACTAAATTTTTAGAATTAAAAGGAGAACAAATGTTTAAAGATATAAAGCAAATTGAAAAAATTAAAGTTAATGATAAATTGTGTAAAGCTTGTATAAATGGCAAAAAATTACGTATACCATTTAGAAAAGCAAAAGATAAAAGTCATATAAAACGACCGTTATTTGTTATTCATACAGATGTTTGTGGTTCAAACACTCCTTCGACGATAAATAATAAAAATTATTTTGTATTTTTTGTAGATGTACACACTCATTATTGTGTTAGTTATCTGATTACATATAAATCAGATGTGTTTTCAGTTTTTCGGGACTATGTTGCAAAGAGTGAAGCACATTTTAATTTGAAAATTGTAAATCTATATTGTCATAATGGCGGGGAATGTTTGTCGAAAGATATGAAGGAATATTGTGTTGAGAAAGGTATTAGTTACCACTTAACAGTGCAATGATAGCCGGCGCTTGTTTAGAAAAGTATTTCTGGGGTGAAGCGGTTCTTACTGCTACGTTCATAATTAATTTGACCCCAACTAAGGCTTTAAACGAGTCAGAACACCATATGAATTATGGCATAACAAAAAGCCTCAATTAAAATATTTAAAAGTTTAATGTTCGACAGTTTATATGCATAATAAAACTAGAAAATCAAAATTTGACGAAAAATCTAGTAAAGGCATACTGGTGGGTTACGAACCAAACGGATATAAAGTGTGGGATGTTGGAACTGGTAAGTTTGTAATTGTTAGAGACGTAATAATTGATGAGTTTAATTTCTTAAAATCCAGGCATACAATGGCACAGTCTGAAACTGATTCATCTGACATGCAGTCAAAATCAGTAACGTTTCATAAATCTGATAGTGATAAATCAGATGAAATAAATAAATCTGTAAGTGAAACAGATGTAAATAAATCTGTAATGAAGCAGATGTAACTAATCTGTAAGTGAAACAGATGTAAATAAATCTGTAAATGAAACAGATGTACAATTTTCATCTCAGAGAAATCCTAAGAAAAGACAAATAACATCTCCCCAGCAAAGAACGAGTGATCGGATTAAACACCATTTACCCATTTCTATAATGAAAATGATATCCCAATGATTATCTTCTGTGTGCTCAATCTTTAATTTGTAAAATTCCAACCTCATATCAAGAGATTAAAGATAAAGATGATAGAATTCGTTGGGAAGAAGCAATTAATGATGAAATTAATTCTCTTTTATATAATAATACACGGACTTTAGTACCAAAACCTGAAGAGGAAAATATTTTTGATTGTAAATGGATTTTTACAATTAAAAATGATGAGTTTGGAAATCCGGTAAAATATAAAGCTCGGCTTGTTCCTCAAGGTTTTAGTCGACAATATTTGGTAGATTATGATGAGACTTTTGCACCGGTAGCAAGGATAGCAAGTTTTAGATTTATAATTACATTTTTAAATCAATTTAATTTGTTAGCCCATCATATGGATGTGAAAACTGCTTTTTTAAATGGCACGTTAAAAGAGGAAATCTATATGAAAATTCCTGAAGCAGTTAAAAGTGGATATGATCAAGTCTGTAAATTAAACAAGTCCTTATATGGTTTGAAACAGGCAGCGAGATGCTGGTTCGAAGTTTCTGAACAGGCTCTTAAAGATAAAGGTTTCCGAAATTTATCTGTTGACACATGTATTTATATTTTAGATAATGGAGACATATCAAAAAGTATTTATATAGTGCTGTATATAGACGATCTTGTAATTGCTACTGAAAATATTGAAGTAATGAATAGTTTTAAAAATTACTTAATGAATAAATTTTGTATGGTTGATTTAACAGATATCAAACTTTTCTCAGGAATAAAAGTTGAAAGGAGAAATGACAGAATAACTATGGACCAAAGTGCATATATTAAAACTATTTTGAGTAAATTTAATTTGACAGAATGTAAATCTGTCAGTACTCCTCTAGAAAGTAAATTAAATTATACAGCTTTAAACTCTGATGAGCAACATGATGCTCCTTGTCGAAATGTTATAGGATGTTTAATGTATGTCATGTTGTGTACTCGACCTGATTTAAGTACAGCTGTTAATATTTTGAACCGGTATTTAAATAAAAATAACAAGGAACTTTGGCAATGTTTAAAAAGGGTACTTAGATATCTTAAAAAATCAGTTGATATTAAATTAACTTTTATGTTGTTATTTTATGTTGATTCAGATTGGGAAGGAAATGATGAAAGTAATAGAAAAAGTACTACGGGTTATTTGTTCAAATTATTTGAAAGTTGCACAATATGCTGGAATACAAAAAGACAAGTGTCTGTAGCAGCCTCATCAACTGAAGCTGAGTATATGGCTCTTTTCGAAGATGTCAGAGAAGCATTATGGTTAAAATCATTAAGGGCGTTGGATACCCTGAGCAAAACCCGTGCGTGACTTCATCGACGGGTGGCGGACAATATGAGAACTACAGGCGCTTGAGGGGAGTAGTGTCCCCACTTTGCTCTTACGCGTCGAAGTCCCCCCGGCCCGCTGTACCCCTTACGTACCGCTCGGGCCCACCGACAGAGTCAGATACGCACGCACACCTACAGAAGCCTTTCGCTACTCCGGTGCATTTCATGTCAATGAAACACGTGTTACCAGCTGTCATTCTCTGATCCATTTCAGTTACGAATAAGCACCGTTCATAGATTTTGGTAATCATTTCTGTTGTGACTAACAATGTAGGATTACAATTCGATAACTAGTATAAAAAGGGTATAATTTATACAATCTGACCATGACTGAAAAATCACGTGAAAATGTGAATCCATATGATATAATGGTAGGTATGTATATGGATCAACTGTCATTGCATTGCATACGAAACTCAAGAACTCTGACATAATAGAACAAATTAAAATCAAAGAGGTATCGAATAAAGCGATAGTAGCTCTTTGCAAGTTGGTGACATTTTCCCAATTGTCAAAAACTGTCCAGATTTCACCATGTGGAGGTCGCTATTTTTGAAATCCAAAGTCAGAACTAGCACGAAATACACCCGTCGTTGTGTTTTCCTTCGCACTTGTTCAAGGCCCCTTGAGAAGAGCCGGGACCCTGTGGATTTCGGTAGGCCTTGTTTATACCCGCAACGGCTAGACCCGGCTAGACGTTGGAGTTCTTTGAATTTTCACTGCACGAGAAGGAATGACCGCGACGGAGCGAGGGAGGAAGAGAGAAGATCTTTTATGTGGCGAAAATCGGGGGTCGTCCAACGTCTAGCGGTCCCCGGTATAAGCATGTATAAGTGAGGCCTGCCGAAATGTACGTGCTACCTTTCTCGGTTATAGAATGCTACGGTCATCGAATGCACGATATGACATTGTTACGGCGTAAAGTAACGTATGCCTGTCCGATTACCCCTTTTATCTGAATGTAAGTCACCGGGATTTTGTCACTACGTTGGGAAAACCTAGGATTTTTGACTTTTCAACAAAGACAAAGACAAGAGTAACGTGAAATCTGGGAAGTACTTGTTTCACATATTGTTACAATATTATTGTAACAGTATTATTCTTTAATTATTCACGTGTTTCGTGAGAACTTATGTATGTATGTTTAACTTTCTTAAAAAAATGTTGGTTTCATTTTTTCCCCGTAATAGGAAAGATTGACAGAATAAAAATTGAACGTTTATTTGACGATCAATCTGACCGTGGATTATATCTGCGAACCAGATATAATTACCACTCGCTGTGACTTCACGGCGGCGCGCCGCTGAAGGCAGTGCATGGATTTACGTTATAAATTCTCCAACCCGTGTTAGATATCCGATTTGGATAATTAATGGCTCTTTTGATAGATAAAAGATGAATACACAATCGTTATCGTTCAGAATTTCTGTAAATGGCTTTTTTCTATTGCGGAAAATGTTTTTAAACTTTTTAACGCTCTTTTCTCCACGAAGATTACACTTTTCCAAAATTCTAAAATATCATGCGCATTCCTTCATGTTTTATCTTTCAAGTGAGTCCTTGATCATCGAAATTGGTCAAGAAACATTCTATGGGAAACGCAGAGCGTTATACCCTTACGATGCATTGCGTGGTGGAGACGGGACCGAAAGTCACAAAGGCCCGAGCGGCTCAAGTTGGCTTATTCGCAAGAGTTTAGAATGGATCAGAGTTGTGTGCCGTCGGTGTGATTTCCCGCTGTAACGGTAAACACCTATACATTGACCGCACGCCTAATCAACTTACACGTACACCAGCTCATGCTTGTGCGTTAGGTTCGTAGTGGGGGAAGGAGTTTCGGCTCTTCTGCCGCTGAAATTGGGGTCGCTAGCGGACCCAGAATATTTTTCAGGATTTTTCACGAAAATGGGCGAAAACACGCATTAGCTTGTCGGATGCACAGGTCGTAATTCTCGACCGATTTTCATGAAGAATAGCTCGTTTGAAAGATAAAGGATGATCCATGCGTTCATGTGAAGCCGAATTTCGATAAAAAATTTTTTTCCATGCGTAAAATTGTCTTGAACTTTAGCAATTTTTTGAATCACTATTTGTTGATAAAAAAAAGGTTTTATCAAAAATTCGACTTCACATGAACGCATGGATCATCCTTTATCTTTCAGACGAGCTATTGTTCATCAAAATAAGTCAACAATTGTAACCTGTGCACTCGACGGCGTAAACCCTTCCAAAACGGGGGGGTATCCAACACGCTTAACAGAATGTATAAATACGAAAATTTCCAAACTGATTACTATCTATGAAGATAATAATGTCAGCATCAGCATAGCAAACAATCGGACTAACCACAAAAGATCTAAACATATAGATATAAAATATAATTTTTCAAGAGAACAAATTGAAAAAAATATAATAAAATTAAAATATATTTCCACAGAAAATCAATTGGCCGATGCATTTACAAAATGCTTACCAACGGTGAAATTTCTGAAACTCAAGACTGGAATGAGGTTAGAATAAAACGAATGATTATGTTAACATTTGTTGTGTAATCATTCACCCATGTGGCAGAAAGAGCCTGTAATAGAGCTTGTAAGGAACAGAGCTATATCACATTGCGGTGAATAAGTGTAGAGGAGCACAATCATTCAATATCAACGAGGAATCAGAGCGAAGCAAATATCTATTGTGAATAATCTAAGGAATGCGGTGATATTGTGTAAGCGGTTAGATCTCAATTCTTGCGGAGGTTAAACAAGATGCGGTGAAGCTACGATTATTCAAACGGACATGCATGGCGGTTCCCGTTACGCGGGTATAAGAACAAAGGATTCCGATATTGAATGTTACCACATGAGTGAGATTCGCGGTGAGGAATCTGGTGTGTCTGGAATAGTCAATAACAGAGCAATTAACGGTAACAAGGTAGATTTATTCTAATAATTAAATAATCATACCTAGCGGTGAGTACAATTTGTACCGTAGAGCTCGGCGGTTTCTTACGATATAAACGCTCGTCTTCTCCTTATCGTAATATGAAAGAGCTCTGGACGCCTCACTATGCTAGCGGAGATAACGCTCTTAAATTAATATGCGGTGATACAATAATACGCGGTGAACACAAGTAAAAGATGAAACAATGATACGACGTGTGCACACGGTAACGAGAAAACCAATAATGGCGATCGATAGACGCCAACGGAAAATCATGAAGAACAGAGTTCATAAAGTTACAAGATTCGCCCTGCTCTCATGAAAATGCGTGCGTGCGGAGCAGGCCTGAGGTGACAGCAGGCTGATTATTGGCTAATTGGGCGATAAGCGCCCTCTGACGCTGACGGCGGTACGCGTGATCGATGCGGATAGAGAATCAATATTAGGCGGCTCGACGCCGCCTAACCTCACGCGGTGCGGTGCCCCAGAGAGGGCACTGCGATGCTAATTACCGAACAACATTTATATATGTATATATAATATTTTGTGTGTATTTGTATTATAGTCTGATTAGGTTTTTCCTGGGTTTCCCTAATCCTAAGCAACAAATGTTGGACTATATGTATTTCCCAGAGAGAAAGAGAAAACGCAATGAAGTTTTTTCTTTTTGTTTTAACATAATGGATTAATTTTTGAGGAGGCGTGTTGGATTTATTTAAGTCAATCGATTATATCGTTTACTAGAACGGTTGAAAAGAACGATTTTCATTTAACTTATATTCAAAATGTTATATAAATGACTGTTCGTTTCTTTCATTCGTGAAGAGACATCCCTTCATTGCGTATCAATAAAAGTATAATTAAAATATAAATTCACAGAAGTACTTTATTTCATACCCAAATATCCAATAGTATCCTTAGAGAATTTCATACAGATTAAGAATCTTGTCTTGTTTTTTTGATTCACACTGTTCGATACTAACATGGACTGTATCTCGGATGGTGGGAAAGAAAGTGGAAAAATTATTCGTACACACGTGCGTTTAATGAGAAGAACGATAATACATGATTTATTCAAAATTATGAGAAGGAATGAGAATGCATGTATTTACACTTTCCGAAATGAATATATACAGCGATAATTACATGTTTATTCCAATGTGTTGCGTCGTGTGATTGTAGAGAGATATAAAGAGATTTTACCGTGAAGTGCTTGTAAAGCACGTGGTGTCTGTCGTAAAAGTCTTGTCCGTGTATCCGTGTAAATGTATGGTGTTTGCTACCGTCCGTGTGTAACCGAGATGAATAATAAGACACTGAATTTAACCGTATGAAAAAACCGTGATGAGCACTACCACTGAATCTGAACTTATGCAAAGGAAACATCCTACGTGATGAAATTCGTCTGTGCGGTGTGACGATTCAACGGTAAATGAAAAAGACAATATGGCGTCGCATGAGGCCCACTGGAAGGGCATTCTCTGCGTCACGTGACAAAACCGCGCAATCCAAAGCGTTCTAAAGTGTTCTAGAACGCCCCGGAATGATATTAGGATTGAATTTGAATTCAGGTTAAAAACCGGCGCGAATGCATAACGAGCCTCGTGAAACCTGCTTTCCCGATCTGTCGGAAAAGCAGATTTCGCGAACACACACATGTTCGAGAAATGTCTATGAGCTGCCGGTCCGATCTGGCGTGGGTGAAAAAATGGCAACATAATAGTTTCTAGTTGGACATTAGTATCACAGTCTATTTATTTAAAATAAAGAACTACCTGAGATGTCTTGCAGATCACAGAAGGACGTGTCTATATTTGTCAGGCATGGGCAACATCGGCTCCCAACTTCTCCTCCGCTGATTTCGCTGTCCCCACTTCCGGCGCGTGAACGGAACGGACAGAAGGATAGCAATACATATACCCGTACCGTAGAGACTCACTCGCACGAGCCATCGCGTGAGAGGATCGCTAGTGGGGGTACCCACTGGAGGAGAAGTTTGAGCCGCCGAAACTGTAGCGGCTCTAAGAGCCGCTGTTGCCCATGCCTGATATATGTTTACAACTATTTACACAAGCACGCGGCTATCGCCACCGATCGATGGCCACGTGGGCCTCGCGGCTTCCTAGAGTTATTATATTAATAAACTCCGGTTCGCAATTAGATACTGAGCCGCTCAGCAGAGATAACTATTTTCGAGGTGTCTTATAACAACGGTTTCTACTTCAAAAAGTTCACTAAAAACACTGTGACGTTGCAGCTTTTCTGCACGTTCCAAAACGGCCGGAAGGCGAATAAGGGAGGGGAAGCTTGGGGAAATGCGTAGGGGTACCGCGATACCGTCATAGTAGTAAGTACCGTATTAATGATACTCGCGATACCGCGAGTAACTACCGCGATACCGTCATTATGTTCAACGCGATACCGTCATCAGAATCTTACAGTATTCAGACTAATCGCGATACTGTATTAGAAATAGCCGCGATACCGCGACTGTTAGATTCAGCGCGCTTCCGAAAACCACATCGCGTAGTATGAGGATTTCCACCGCGAATAGGTAGGGCATACATCGCGATATCGAGCGACGCAGGGACCGCGACGGGAACCTCGCGCGGTGCGCGGAATTAATAAGTTACCGCGAGGATTGGCAGCTTACCGGAATCTAGAAATGAGGTAGGAAAGGGAGCCGCTAGCGAGCGGCTCCGAACTCGCGCGAACACCAGCGATCGCGCCGCCGTCAGACGGCAAGACTGCCGCTACCGAGCGGCCACGAGCTTAGGCGGACGTTGCCGATAACTTCCACGATGGCGACCGCTGCTCGAGCCGTTTGGAGCAGCGAAGAACGGCGCGCACCGGCAGACTCGAGGACCCCCGAACTGCTCCGAGAAGACCCGACGAGCCCCGCGGAGAACGCACGGTGCCAGGGGTGCCGTGCCACCTCGCGGCGAGGCGCCCCATGGAGGGGAGTCATCGCGGGCACCCACGCATCCACCGGCGTGGATCGGAGGGACGGCGAGGGGTCAGGGACCCACCTCCGGGGGAGACTCGCCGTGCCCTCCACGATTTCGCGGCCAGGGGCCGCCGCGCCGGGCAGATGCCATCCCGAAAGAAGCAGGAGGACTCGAGGGGGGATCGTCCAGGCTCCCTTTAGCGGCGGGCAGGCGCATCCCGGGGGGATGCGGCCGTATACCTGCGGGGGAGGCCTGGAGATCCCGATTTCCGGAGAAGACCTGCAGCGGGACAACCAGCCACTATCCAGGGGATAGCAAGGGGCAGTCGGGGGTAAAATTCGAAAATGCCGGTGAAAATTCGCGGGGACCAGCAGGGGCGCCCGTAAGATGCGCCGCTGGTCCCACGACCAATTAGGCGACGTTCCGCTAGAAGTGGGGGAGCGAGGATGCGGAAGTAGGACCGCTCCTCACTTCGCCTAGGGCCGTGATACTAGACGTCTCGAGAACGACTTTTGGCGTAGATAACAGAAGTAGTTTGTATTGTTTTGGGTCACAGGACCAGTATCGGTAATTTGTAAGCGTATTAAATTAATTACGCGAGTGTCCCGAAGGACCAGAGGCCACCGGCCAATACCGCTAGCGTAGGAAGCCACTTCGTACCGCCGAAAAGGTAAGCTGCCCTCCTCACATTGTAATCTCCGCTGAAGAACTCTTCGGCGAGAATTTATTTGGCTGATGCCGCGTTACTTTTGCCGTGCGAGTGCCCGCAGGTTCCCACTGCGGAGAGATAGTCGTAGGGAAATACCGCGATCACTAAGAACTCCTTTGCGTGCGCGTGCCCGAAGCGAAGCCGTGCGACTTGTACCGAAAGAGAATAAATAGTATTATACCAAAAACGAACGTGTAACCCCGAATTCCGGTTGATCCGACCGTTTTTACCGTTCCGACTTTCCTCTAGTTCCCCGCCCCTCTACCATCGGGTCGCGAGCTAGCCCGTAGGCCAACGGTCCGTCCGAGGGTTCATCGGTCATACCGTCCTATTTCGAATCCTTTGGTACTTTCGGGTAAAAAGTACCTGGCGCCCATCTGGCATTTGTCGCGACGAGTATCGTCAAGGACCGATGAACCCCCGGCCGAAGTCGTGACGTAGCTTTTCTGACGAGGACGAGAGAAAAGCCGTCATAACACAAAGCTAAACACTCACTCGACCGAAGGAACGGTTCAGCAACGACTGACTCTAACTGCTTTGTCTATTCGCGACGAGTTTGAACACGCTTTGTCTACAAACGATGTGTATGACGCGCATGCGCCAAAACTAGTGGCTTTGTCTGTATGCGCTAAAACGGGTGGCTTTGCGCGCATGCAGAAGGCCCTGTTGGAGAGACACCTAGGAGGTGCTGCCACCGCGTGTCCCTTTTCCAAACTGTTCGCAAACACACACAATATATATTCAATTTTCTGTCAACACAGAGTTGTCGTGTTTTTTTTTACAATACATACTTCAAAATTGAATATCGCTTTTGTGTTTCATTCCACACTTTCATAAAAAAATGACACTTTTATAAGAAGAAACAGCGAATCTAAAAAATCGCACCCTATGTTGATCCGTCCATTGGTTCCCGAGAAAAAAATTTGTAAAAAAACGTGTCATTTCTCACGCAACAACCCAGAAACCACACCTTAAATAAAAAAGGTTGTAACATGATTGGCGGTAAGTTGCGGCAAGAAAATGAAAGAGCATCGTCAAGAGGACAACTGAAGCTATTAGAAACCACTGTCACAAAAGCACATCACATCGCTCATTTTTTTCCCGATCCATTGAAAATATAAAATTATGATTACTAAACTTTCAAATTGCACATGCACGACTTAACTAACGAAGGCAAAATATATACATATATACATACCTTCCACTATCGCATCTACGATACAGAAAAAAAATATACGATATAAGTTCATTGAACGAGCAATGTGAAGCATATAATAACTATACACTGAAACGGCTTAGCTTGCTATTAAACGCCTGATCATAGACTACTATTGATTTGAAAACCCATTTTATGTAATCAGTAACTAACTGGTATCAAGTTCTATGCAGATATAAGTTCAATTAACGATTTCGAAAAATCGAGTTTTGGCCACCTAAAAAGCCGTTTTTGAACACTGTGCATCGGGATCTTTCGGGAACGTTCGATCCCCGAACTAATAAAAAATGAACAGACCACGCAAAGTCCATTAGTCCTATGTGCTCTCTATTCGCTTACGCTTGTCGCTGTGCTCTACTTTATCGCTTTTTTCTACTTCGCATCCACTTTAAGGTGCCTTTGTGTCGGGAACTGTATTGCGGTTGTTACCAGGAATACAGTTCCTGGAATAATGTGTAACACGAATTAATTCTGTTTTGTTGCACGCTTTTATCTGAGGTCAACGCATAAACCGCCGATCTATAGGAAGAGACATTGTCTTGCCCTCGCCGATTCTTTCCTTTACCCCGCGACGATCGCGACAGCGCGTTAATCCATATGGCAACCCTTTATCATGCGCGCTCGAAATTCGACCGTTATTCGATCGAACCGACGGCCCAAAACAGTATTCGAAAGATAAAACAAGTAAACCCAATAGTTAAAAATCATGCAATTTTATACAATGTGATAACTCAAAATAATTTTTTGCAAGACACTAAGTGCTTTTATCACATATATTACAATATTATTAAGCCGTTAAGGACGAGGATTGAGGAGATGTATGCAGACACGATAAGTAGGGTGAGGATGGGAAAGGATATGGGGGACAAATTGTGGCCAGCGAAGGGAGTGAGGCAGGGCTGCCCACTGATTGTGAGCCCGCTGATGTTAAATTTGTTAACAGCGGATATGGAAGAGGAGATGAGCAGAGGGGAAGGTATAGGGTGTGTGAACGTTGGAGGGAAAGTATACACGTTGGCGTACGCGGATGACGTGTCCTGCTGGCAAATAATGAATGGGAGATGAGGTTGATGTTAAGAAGTTTGGAGGGATATTTGGATAAGAAGGGGTTGGAGCTGAAAGCGGAAAAGGCGAAGGTGCTAAGGTTTAGGAAGGGTGTGGGAAGGGAGAAGAAGGTAGAATGGAAATGGAAAGGGAAGGGGATAGAGGAGGTGAAGCGGTTTAGTTATTTAGAGTTTGTGATGGAAAGGAACGGGGGTTTGGAGCGACACGTGAAGGAAAGCGTGAGAAGGGCAGATTGTGATAAGGCAAGTGTGGGGCATAGCAAAGAAAAGATGGGGAAGGGATTGGAAAAGGTGGATGTGGTTATTCGATACGTTGGCATGGACGGTAATGGAGTACCGGGCGGAGGCATGGGGGTAGAGAGAGTGGAAGGGGTTAGAGGGGATGCAAGAGAGGTATATCAGATTGGACTTTGGGGTAGAGTGGAGAACGCCGGGGTGTATGATAAGCGAGGAACTGAAGAGGGATAAACTGCGGACGAGAGCAGGGAAAAGAGCGTGGGAGTTTGAAAGAAGGCTGGAGGAAGAAAGAGGAAACGGAATAGCAAGAAAGTGTTTGGAAATGGTGAAGGAAAAGATAGATAAGGGAGGGAAGGGATCGAGATTGGAGGAGGAAAGAAGGGCATTCTTCCAGAGAAGGGGACTGGAAGTAAAGGAGGTGCAAGAATGAAGAATGAGGGGGGAGACAAATTATGAGAAGGTGAGGGAAAGGAACAGGAGGGAGCAAGAGCAGGAGACATGGGAGAGGATTATAGAGTCGACATTTAACAGATGGTATAGGAAGATAACGGAGGAGAGGGTGGCGAAATATTTAGAAAAGGGATGGGGGGAAAGTAGATGGAATATTGTGGCGAGGTTCAGGTTGGGGAACGATGATGGGGCAGGGAAGGTATTGGGGGGGGGGGAGGGTATGTAGATTGTGCGACAGGGAAGAGGAGACATGGGAACACGTATGGGACGCATGTGGGAGAGAAGTAGGTACAAGGGAGAGCGGATGTCAGGAAAAGGTGCGAGAAATACTAGGAGGGGTGGGGAGGAGGAGAAATAGATGAGGGAACTGGAGAGGATAAGGGGAAAGGATGGAAGGAGAAGGGAATGAAACGGAGTGTGAGTGGGAAACGGAAGTTGGAAGGAAGAGAGTAGGAAATAAGAGGATCGAAGTAAGATTAGAGGATAAAATAGCTTAAGAGAAAGCGGTGGGCGAGGAAAGGCGACGAAAATGAGAAAGGAAAGACAAAGCGGCGAAAAGAGAGAGAGAGGGAGATAGCGGTATGGCGAGCGGTGGCGCATAGGCGAGCGAGAGAGAGGGCGGGCGAGCGAGAGAGAGAGATAAAGAGGCATGCGTTAGGACATAAGGATCGAGATTAAGGTAGAATTAAGTTAGTGTAAGGAATGTAAGGAGAAATTGTAACCCCGAGGGGATTAATAAAGAATACATATTAAGCCATTAATAACTAAATGTTGATTATTTAAGCTTTAATTTTTCAAATAAAGAATAATAAATTAATTATAGCCTCCCCCATTCTAAGAAAACTAAGGACGCGTTGCGTCCCCAAAAACGACGGAAGGGGGAGGCTAAATTCAAAATTTAACGGGGGTACCATAAACTGCCTACCTCACGCTTTAAAGTGAAAAAAAACCTTTCAGATATAACAATTTTTCGTGGGGATATGCTTATTTGAAATTGGGCAAATTTTTGACGTACATTTTTTTTACGTTAATTTTATTTCGCAGTTATAACGCTCCTTTGCGCTGAAACCATATGTTCGACCAAAAAATGATAACATGAATTGTAGGTGATTTTATCTTCTTTATTTTTATATGTAGCCACACTTGCGTAAAAAGCTTAATCTTTATGTAATAAGCCGAAAAACAAAATTTGTATTGTTTTTTGATGATTTCTCATATTTGCCATAAAAAATTTTGTTGTACAGCTTCAGATTCGTATTCAGCACCCCAAAAAACAAAGTAAGCCACTAAAAACAATTGCACTAGTGTTACGTTCCGTCCCATTTTTCATTTTCATTTTCTCTATGCAGTCGGATGGCACAGGCTCAGAGAAATCTGCGTTCCGAGCTAACCGTCTAATGCCATACGAGCTGTCTTTTGTTTGTTTCTTATTTCCTCCGACGCAAGGAATGCCAGATATATGCTTGCATATAATCCGAGTCTTCTCTAAGCATTCCAAACGTTGTTTGAGAAGATTTTAGAATCTAGCGTAGGTACCCGTAAAGGCGTCATTGTCCTCGACCTTGCGAGGTAAACGAACCGACCGGCGAGCCCATGACCAGCGGCGCCGACGCACGTTAAACGGAATAGAATTTGCGTATTCTGTCTTTCTCTCTCTGATGGTTAAAATGTTAATTAACATCGTGCGATGCAATTAATACCTTCCAATATTTTATGTAAGCTTCCTCAAGGTACCAGCATTGATATTAGACCATCCACGTTACTGTACCTA